>VZSC01013945.1:285871-390038 GCA_013398225.1 Steatornis caripensis
AAAAAATATCCCTTGAGTGTTTGGCAAAATTGCTTGGAATCTCCTCTGACATCTCATTGTGTTCTCTCTGTCCTCCCCTTACACAAATCAGCCAGAGGCTACGACATCAGCCATGGCGTCTGCTGGATTACTACTTCCAGGAGCAGAGGAGCACTGGAAGACGTGGGGATGGAGGGGTGAGAGGGAGAGAATCACTGTCTGCCCTAGCAGGGAGCAGGCAGCCAGGTGATGGGCAGCATCCCCTTTTCTCCAGCCAGCGCTGGATCGACTTTAAGGGTAACGCTCTTTCTCAGCCATCTCTCTGCAACTGAGTCTTTTTCAAGCCAGCCTACCTGGAAATCCCGTTTCTCATTTTGTTTTGCTTCAGAGGCCTCCCCAGAACACTGAGATCATTGCTGAGCAGGAGCCGTGGCACTGATGGCAGCACACAGCTTTGCAGCATCCCTCACCTTGGAGCGGACCCTTCGCACGGACCACCTCCTCCAACGAGGCAAAGCAACAATGCAAACGCGTGAATGAGGACCAGCAGAGTTCCTTTGGCAGAAAGGTTGTAAAATCCAGCTTTCCCAGCAAGACACGTGGGAAGAAAGGTTTCTAGCCATTAAAGCAAGGAGTTGGCGGGACAGTTTTCCAGTCCTCTTGTACTGGGAATGAACAGTCAAACTGTGCCAGGCTAAGACTGATTATTTCACAAACAGGATGACATGAGGTGACTGACAGAGCTAAAACGCAGATTTAATGACCCCAAACCCTTTCCAGGTCTCTGCTCCCAGACAGCGACTCTCAGCAGGCCCTGAATGGTTTTCCTTTTCTCACAGATATGAACGTTTCCCGTTCAAGATGTCCTGAACTTCCCAGTCCTGGGGAGGTCTAGGCTCAATAATGCCCAGTGCCTGCAACATCTCTGAAGGCTTCAGGTTTAATGCTCAAACAGTAGTTTTACCTTTCTGTGTCCTGGTTTCCACCTCTATTAAATGGAAAAGAAACCAAGCACTGTGGCTGTGATAAGCCTTAATTAATCCCTGTACATTGAAAAAATATGAAAAATGTAATCACTTAAGCCAAGGAAGGAGCATTCCAGCCTGAATGTGCCTGATGGTCAGGGCCAGGCTCGTGATGCAACTCTCCACCTTCAGGCAAACGACTAAATTGGCCGGTCTGTAGCATCCAGGAAAAGGCTGAAACAAACATAAATTTTGGACCCCCTTGAACTAATTTTAGACTTGGAGACTGTGTAACCTAAGCTGAAGCCTTTTGGTGGATCAGCCAGTACTGGAAATGAGCTCGGATGTGTGCAGCAAACCTACATTCCTCCTGCAACAGCCTGTGCATAGTGTCCAGTTCATCTTTTTCCAGAACTGGTCTCTGATCACTCATGGTTCCTCCATTAATGGTTTTTCTTAGTGGGATTCTGCCCTCATCCTCCAGAGATTAGCGGTTCAAAGCCTGGCTCTGCTATAAATAACAGAGACATTTGCAAAGCAAATCATCTTATTAAAAATGGGGATTTTTTTATCCCTCCAACCACAACAAAACTCTTACCGTTGAAGAGCAACGGGACTTGGCTGTGAACTGGGAAGTTCAAAAAGGGCCACTTGCAGAGCCGACAGACAGACACCCTCCCTCTTCTCAGCAAGATCACCCCAAAGGAAAGGAATGGCTTCTCCATTAAAAGTTGCAGGTTTCCTCTCTTCCCACTCCTGTTCAGGATTACTCTATTTGTTGGCTTTGCTGGATCTTTGGGGAATTATCTTGAGCATTATATTTATTAGACAGAATGAAACTGCATGGCAGAGAACTTAATCATCTTTCTCTTCAATTTTCTTATGGTATTTTCTTACCGCTCTTGGAGCCCTTGCTCTACCATGTTATTTCTTCTAGTATTCAGAATATTTTTATCCTGTCTTCTCCTTTTGTGGGCAATTTCAGACATACTGCAATTCTAGACATCTTTCTGATGCTGGTGGAAGATATTCTGGGTTTGTTGCAGTGAGTCTGGACGAGAGCAATTGTGGGAACTGTAATAGGGGCAGGAGGGGGCCTCTGTTTGTGGGAAAGATGTAATAAGAATCCTCTTCCACAACTTCTTACTCCATAGCAGCCCCTGTGGGATACCCGGAGGAGAACAGGGTGTGTTCACCAGTCCGGGAACGAAAATGAATCCCAGGATCTGTCTGTGCCCAGGAGCCTCGGGAAGAGTCTCCTTTTGGTTAACGGTGCCTGAGCTGTGTGGCGTTTTCTGTTCAGGGGAAAACCAAGCTCAAACAATGGCACAGGGAGGAAAAAAAATTATTTTTATATATATATATATAGTTACTTGCTCTAAAGAACTGCACAACTGGGAAGAAGTGCAACGAAAGACCTGTCTACTGGGGAACCGGCCCTCTAAATCACCAGCGCGCACACCAACATCCAAGCCTTGAGCACACATTGCTGTAACAGGAGTAACAAGGTCAGCAATAAACCACCTAAAGATCCGTTAGTCCTTTCTTATAATTCTCTATTATAAAAGCCCAAAGGGAAACTGCAGATGAATCGGTTCTCCAAAAGCAGGAGTGCCACCAGCAAGAGGAAAAGAGAAATGGCATCTCCAGCCTCCTGTGGTTGGGCTGCACCCGCCTGGCCCTGCTCCTCTTGCCCAAGCCACTGAGCAAGCGTCCTGAAACAGGCCTGTCAGAGGCTTCCTCCAAAGGCACGTCTATACAGAAAACACACTTTAGCAAAATATCCAAATCCTTCCCGCTCAGTACAACCCACTCTAGAAAGAGAGACTAACATATAAGCTAATTCACTCACCCAGGGTAAACTGTGGCAAAAAAGAATTGGTGTGCAATGAGAGCACGGAGATTGAGTCAACTAAGACCTTTGCGAGACCCTGGATCCTTGAACCCTACAAGGACAGCCAACCTTTTACTGCGACCTAATCCACACTGCTTGTTCCTACTTCACACTCCTCACTGGTGCAGCTTCACCAGCGATGATACAACGGGGATTGTCCGGGTAGGCCATGAGTTGGCTTTTTAAACTCATGTCTTGTCAAGCCCAGGTGCGCTTAACTTGGTGTCAGGAGGCCATGTGCTACGCCCTCCTGCTGCTAAGGAGGAGGCTGACCCTAGCTGGGTACAAACCAGACAGGGACGTAAGTCCCTGGGGACATCCAATACAGAAAAAATTGTAGCTATTCACAAAACAGATCAGAGGAAGCTCCCTTTGTCTGTCTGTTTATGCCTACTGGATCTGTCCTTCAGCTAGCATAAATCTGCCCAGTGCTACTGCCTGTTTGTAGTCTTTGCCAGCATACACCAGCTGATGACTTAATGCTAGCATCAATAATCTTTAGCACAAGAAAGGCCCCGAGAAATAAACAGTGCTGTAGAAAACCCCACACAACCAGTACATCAACACTGATAATATTTCACACACAGTGGATGGCAAGGAGAGGCTGTTTACAAACTCACAGCAAGAGCGGTAAGGAAAAGAGCAGCCTGAGAGCGTGCAAAGCCCTTGTTGCTGAATCCCTCCTGCAGTCGACAACAGGTACTGAGCAGCGGCTGCTTCAAGATCTGTGGAGGACGCCAGATTAGAAATCAAACTGCAAAAATACCCTGCATCGGCGCTCGCATTTCTGTGCTGGTGCAATGTTGCTGACTGCTCCTCTTTGGCTCTTAATATGATGCTGTCAGTACTGAGAATATTTCTTAATCAGCACCGAAGAGCAGCTGCCAGGAAAGTAGAAGTGACTATCAGCCTTGCTTCTGCAGAAAGAACGATTGTTTAAAGGGAGGGGTGGGGTGGGGGGGCTGTTTGGCCTTTCCATTTTTCAAATGTGTATCTCTTCGCCAAGACTGTGTCATTCTTTGTAAGCGTTTTGTTGTTCAAAACAAATCTTACACTGTGAACTTTTTTTTTTCCCCCCTCCCTTAGTATGTTGCCATTCAGCAGCCTCATACTAACAAGCAAGGAGCCAGCATGTAAGGTCCATTTCAAAACTGCAAGCGAATGCGGGCACCCTACTTCTAAGGAACAACCAACTCCGCAGAAACGAGCAATGTCGCAGGTGAGCCGAGCAAACAAGCGTGGGGTGGTCAGTTCGCAGAAGCAACCCTACAATAATAAGAAAGTGTTCTCCAGCTTGCGCTCACAAACAGTCCTCCAACAGGAAACAAGTGCACGCAGGCAGGTATTGCTGAGAAACACCACGATAACAAACCAACCCGCGATGCCTGCTCCTCGGAAACAGCGTAGGCAAAGCTATGAGAGTCATGCAGAGAAACGGGTGTTGAGATATCTAAGGACGAGAAATATTTTTAAATCACGAAGGACGTGCTTAAAGTGCTTTAAAGCACCTTGAGAGAGCTGGGGCAATTATAAGAAATGGGGATGGCTAACAAACAGGCAGCTTATGTATTCTGTATATTGCTTTGCACTGCACTCAAACATATCTTTCATGGCGTTCCTGATGAGAAGCCAACACAAATGCCACTCCGATTAATCAGGAAACTACCCAGCAACAACACGAAAAGTTTGCACAACACGAGCAAGCACACAACCTACCCTCAAAGATATCTGGGTGAGGAAAGGTGCTCCTTTCATCAATACAAAAAACCCCTAAGGCTCAATGCTTGTGCAGATAATGAAGCCAAACATGTTTACACACCAGCGATCATTACATACAGTGATTAGAGGAGATCTTAGGTTAATTTTCATCTCCGCTAGCTAACAGACTGATGACCTGCTGCCCCACCTAACCTCTCCGGAGTGACAAGTCAGGTGCTTTCACAAGCCGATGAGGCTGTCTTGTTCCGGGGGAAAACAAAGACTTTCTCAACATACATGATTAAAAAGGTCAATGAACCCCATGCACTTAAACTGGTGTAATAGAACCAGCTGAGCTAAAGCAAAAATTCCTTTTGCTGGAAGTAAGTAGCACACTGTTACCTCCCCAGGGGCCAGGCAATAACAGGAGGCATGTTCCCATTCACTCTGCCAGTGTGTGATACGCTAGTGCTCTGCCTACAAATACAACAGCTTGCCCTTTTTTTTTTTTTCCCTTTTTTTTTTTAACAAGGCTGTGACAACTTCGTCTCATCTGGGTACAACAAACACGCTTGAATTGTGGCTACGCAGCAGGGCTTTCTGCTGTGCGCGCGCGTGGTGGTGTTTCTTCCACCACAGGACCATATGTTACCTACTGCATGGCATGGCTGCGTTTCTACCAGTGCCTTAGGAGAAAATCAGGGCAACTCTCCATAGCGGCAGCACTGGGACACAGTGCTTGGGGACAGGCACGTAAAGCAGCACCTGAACTGGAGATCGCGGGCTTCGGACTGTACTATAGCACAGGGAGCTTGAACGAAAAAGAAGTTACGAAGGCACTGGTAGGGGTCCAGAGGAAAGTTTCTTTTACAGTGCGAAATAATAAATGAGACCATGACAAAAAGGCAATACTGGGCTTGGGATGCTGTCTTGGTACTATGCCAGCTAACCACACTTTGTGCATTTAAAACTGACCAGGTCATTAATCTGTTACAGACTTGTGCAATGTGAGCAAGGCCAAGTCTCTTGGATAAAGATGTTTTCTCTTGCAAGCCAACTGGAAATGCTTAGTGTTTACTATTCACGGAGAAATCTGCTTGTCGTATCTGTGACACGGCATTCCTCTCGGCACTGCCCACTCAAGACATCTCCCAGATAATTAGACTGGAAGTTGCTGCATCAAACCGAAAGTCCACCTAATCCACTGCTCTAGCAAGGGACAACCATGGATGCTGAAGGAGGAATATACGAAGCAGCTCTTCTATACGATGATCCTTTCCCTGCTGTATCCTCTAAAACCCCAACAATAAGCAATGTGGGCTTTCCTGAGTCAGTGGGTTGTATCTGGACTGCTGCATCTGCATCGTGTACAGCTCTGTTTTCCAGGCTTTTATCTAATGTCTTTTTGAACTCATTTGGATCTAATTCTCTCAGGGAGACAAAAGCTAAAGTTATGGTAACTGGAGCTATTTATGTTACAAAGGAGACATGTAAGAAGGGGGTTAAAGCTAATGAATGGCTTTGGGAATGGATGGGACCTTTCTCAGAATAGAACAATAGGGTGCTTTTATGAAACTGGGAGACAGAAAACACAAAACTATTAAAAAAGAAAGAACCCTCTTTTGTATTATTCAGCATTAGCCTTCAGAACTCATCGCCACAAGATAGTACCCCGTGCTAGCTGCAGAGAGCCTGTCTAGCCTTTTAGGTGATGGTAGTTAGTCAAGGTGACTCCTGCGCAGCTTACTGAATCAAGCAGGCCGCAGCTTCAGCCGGTTTTCAGTTGCATGATTGGAACTGAATTTCAACTCATCACTACTAACCAGGCTCAGAAAGAGGGAAACTGCTGTCAGGAGCCGTCCTTGGTGAAGTGGCGAGTTAACAGGCCGGAGTAACATCACACGTGAACGCTGACCATCTAGCTATGCTCATGAATATTGCTCCTTGCTGGACTTTGCTTTCCAGGACAGGAAAAGAAGCATGCTTTCCTTACCTGAGTTGCTGCTGGCTGACCGATGACCACCCATCCTGGACACTGCTGGTCACTGTGATGTGAGACAGAGACGTTGGAAGCCCACTGATCGAGGAAGCCTTTGGGAGTGTAAATGCCACAGTCTTTGATGCTGGTCATTTGCTCAAATTCCTCACATACTCCATCACCATCATGGAAGTAGCACCTGCTGGGTTCATCTGCCCGGAGAAAGCAGAGAGGAGAAATCACAAAGGACTGGCTACATGACTGCAATCTAGTTGCTAGGACCCGATAACATCAGTGGTCGTGTATCTGCTGGACCAGGTCGCTGGACAGTGAGTCAACCAACAATAGTCAAATTTTGCATGGGACATCTCCCCCTCCCCACCCCCCCCCGGTATTTCCTAATGTAAGGGATTTTCTGCTTATTTTCATATATCTCCATTTAAAGGGATGGAAGAGAAGAAAGCAGAGATAGAAAATACGTAGAGAGACAATGTGGGTGGCGGCATAATTCCACCAACTTGGATGGAAAAATGCCAACAGAGGGTCTGGTCTACAATGTTTCCCATTTTGTTTTTAAAAGATATCTGCAAAACAACAACAGCAGCAGCAACTGTGAATTTAGGGATGGCGAAGACTGCCAAGTTCACAGCCGTAGTGACCAAAGGGCCAAACAGATTTGTTTATCCAAAGAGCAGATACAGTACACATAGTGTGAGGGTAAGCTTGCCACATACACACAGAGCTTCAACCAACATGACTCAGATTTGACCTGAAATGATCAAAAGCAGCAGGAGACTTTATTATACTTGTCCATTTATTCTGTGGCTTCTCTAATGAGACTGCCAACAAAGATGCCAAATTTTTGAGGTTGTTTCTGTAACACTGGCCCATTAAAAACTGAACTGAGATCCATCTACTCTTTTCAAACAGACTGCATTGCAATAATGACTTTCAGTCATTAGAGTACTCTGTGAAATGGAAACCTTTGACCTGTTGGTATCCTATTTTGTATTGTATTATCATTGCCAGTCCCCAGAGGTATCCAGTTCTGACAGCCTGTTGTATTTTTGTCTGGCAAATAAGCCTGCTGAAAAAACGGTCGGAAATTAGCCAGAGCTGCTAGCTGGACTGATGGAAACGATCCCTAAGGAGAGTCCTGTCGGTAGCATTGGACTATCTCGAGCTAGGTGTCAGAAAATCCAACGGCTGCTCAATTTTGAGCTACTTCCAAACTACTAAATCCCCTGTTTATTTTTCCTGCTAGTTTACACAGTGAAATATCATCATGAGCCAGAAAAAAAATCAGTTTATTGCAACCCAATTATTTAATGACTTTCACTCCTTTCCCCCTCCCTTCCTCCCAGTTCCCCGTGCAAAATTCCAGGTCCTTAAGGGACCGTGAGTTTGAAAGAATGGAGAAGTCTATCAGGGAAGAATGTCATTATGGTTTCATTTCATCGCGACCTCTGTGGCCAACATGTGTACGTGGATAGCTGTGGGGAACTGTGTATTTGCTGGGCCAGTACTCCGAGCTGGCAAAAAGGAGCCAGCATGAATCTGGAAGCCATTCAGCTGTATGAGTACAGCCCTGCGTCTGAGCGAATATTCCCGGGGTGGCCAAACTTCTTGACCCTACATGTCACATCTTAAAATCTTCGTATGGCTGGGAGCCACCAAATATATACCACACCCCTCGAAGAGGAGTGCTTGGGAGAGTGCTGCGCAGACAAAAGATGGCAATGGCTCTCCGGGGCATCCTGTTACTCCACGGTGGTAGGGGGCTAGGGTGGATGTGCAGATGGGCCCTAAGGCAACCCAGCAGTGCTGGCCCCAGCAGCCCAGCTGCCTTGCCTCCTCCCATGGCCAGATTGCCCAACAGCCCCGATGCCAGCAGGGCCATGCTACTTCTCATCTGGTACTGACCCAGCTGGGAACATGTGCTTGAACTGCTCAAGGACCCTCTGTGTCCCGAGAGCCCCGGTTTGGACATCCCTGTAATGGACCTTGTTTCTCTGCAGGGATTATTAATGCTGGCACGGTGCTACACTGGTGTGGCTCATTCACCCCTGGAAGAGACACACTCTGTGTCTTGCCAGCTCAAGGAAGGGGCAGAGCGAGGGTGTAACTGTGACGGCCATGGAGACAAGGTCTTGGTTCCCTCACCGCATCCTCTTGCATCTCTGATTCTGCCCCTCTCTCTGCAGAGACATGTCAAAGCGTAGGCCAGCTCTCTGCTGTGCCCAAGAACAGTGGGATAAAGCAAAGCAGCTCACCCGCCTCGGAGCACTATGTCCCAGTTTGAGTGAGAGTCTCAGCAGAAATCTCTGAGAAACATTCAGCTCTGGAAAGACTGTGGTCAGCAATCAAAAATCCTCAAGCACAAATCCCAAACATACGAAAATATGTATTTTTGGAAAAAGAGTTTCCTTGTCATTTTATGAAAAGAAGCTTACTTCTGTAAAAAGGAAAAAAAAAAAGAAAAGGAAAAGATCTACCATGTTAAAAAGACCCAACCTTCAGCCTATAAACACATGCACAGTCAGGTACGGACTTCCAGAGAAACGCCGGCACACAAATGCATCCTGCTACACTCCCACGCTGACAGAAACATTGACACACAAACACATGTACACTCTCTTTACACATCGCCAATGCAGCCACTCCGCTGATGCAGACGCATACCCAGAAACTCACAACCTAATTTTAGGCATATGCGTTCAGACAGTGTTTCCCTGGCCTTCCTGAAGCACTGACTTATTTTCGTGACAGGCACTGAGGCAAGCACAACATTTATATAGCAACGTACTCCCGCACTGGCTCCAAATGTTCCCTCCTAATGCGATGATAAACGTAATAGGCTTCTGATAAGATCATGTGTTTGGGATAAAAGAATACTCAAGACCTGCTCCAATCCGATGACTTAATTCATACTCACATGGATGGGAAGGCAGCCTTTGAATAGCTGTGATCCAGACCAGTGTGTGATCCTAACAGAGGCTAATTTGTTCCTGATTATGCCTAAGACCCCAATAAATCTGTCTGCTCGGAGTCTGCAAAACCCAAGGGAGGAACCGAATGGAGAGACTGAGATGTCTGAATTACATGGAGACTGCCTAAATGATTAACAAAGTCTCACTGAACTGCACCGTCATGAGCCCCTCCGCCGTGCTAGTCCTGGAGGGTCGTGGCACCCTGCCCTCCAGCGCGGCGCGGGTTCGCTGGCTGGATGACACCTCGCACAAAGGCTGAGAGATTACATCCCCGCTCGCTTTTGTGTGCTTTGAAAAATGATGGAGGAAAGTGGCTTTACAACCCTAGTTTTCTTTTAAGGAAGATCTGTAAGTCCTACCGCTGACACGCCATCCAGAAGCAGGCAATGTCATGCTTTGAGGGGAGCGTGGTGAGAAGAGGGGAAGAATTTTCCTGCCCATGAGCTTTCTACTTCTGAGTGGTGGCAAAAAGGGGAACTTTTTTGAATGCTTCCCAGACACTGGTGAGGGGACTGACGAGGGCATAGAATCATAGAATCATAGAATGGTAGGGGTTGGAAGGGACCTCTAGAGATCATCTAGTCCAACGCCCCTGCTAAAGCAGGTTAGCCTAGAGCAGGTTGCACAGGAATGCATCCAGGCGGGTTTTGAATCTCTCCAGAGAAGGAGACTCCACAACCTCCCTGGGCAGCCTGTTCCAGTGCTCTGTCACCCTCACAGTAAAGAAGTTCCTCCTCATGTTCAGGTGGAACTGCCTGTGTTCCAGTTTGTGCCCATTGCCCCTTGTCCTGTCGCTGGGCACCACTGAGAAGAGTCTGACCCCGTCCTCTCGACATCCACCCTTTAGATATTTGTGAGCATCAACCTACAACAGCCAAATGTGGCGCGTCACTGGGTGGGCTGCCAAAAAGAAGCAGAGGCTCTTCCTTACTCAGGTAGTGAGCACCAGCTCTGACTCCCGAGTCCTGCTGTGGTCTTGGCTGCTTGGTAGGTTACACATTAGGCTTTACATTTTCATGAGCAAAGTGAAGAACGACCAGACTGTTTCTTCCTACGATTGCCCTCACAAAATAAAAACTAACAGGCTTCTTCCCTTTCCACAGTGGTGTGAACACAGCTCAGTTAAATCCGTAGAGTCCTACAGGCTCAAAGCCAAGGAGGGCAGTATCAGGAGTGATATATTTCTAGGAAGCAGTAGCTAACATCTTTATTTCCATAATGGTGCAAAATGCCTTTTCCATTCTCTTCTCAACTACTGTGGCATGAAATGCATCCAGGGCTTTGGTACTATGATCTAATGTTTGTCTCCACAGAGGTCTATAGGCTCCCGAGACCTGGTGAAGGTCATAGTGACATATTGATCACGTATGGCCTGCATCATGGACTACGTTAATCAACACCGTGGACTTCTCACTTCAAAGTTGAATCTGATTTGGCAGAGGTATGGAGGAAGGGAACATGAAGGAAATCTGATTTGTCCTCAAGGAAAAATTATTTCAAAAAATTAAAAAGCAGTTGCCTGGAAATCCAGCTTAAATCTAGAACAGTAAAATGTCTGCAGGCATAGCACCTGGCAGCAGGAGACAGAGTCTCTGTGGGACTGGCAACAGATGCTGAAGGATCCTGAGCTGAACTCATGGAATATGTATTCATTCAGGCAGCCCAAGCTCCTTTGCTCTGACAAAGTTCTTACCGAAGGCACAAAACTGTTGGGGCTAAACCAAAGCCCCTCTCTTGCCCTTGCTTTGCGAAAAGGCAGCCTCCCGTTCAGCAAAGATTTCTGTGACGGCTGGGAATCCCTCAACGTTCCACGGCACCCATCATCTTCAAGAAGGGAGAAACAGATTGGCAAGACCTGGCCTGCTTACTATTGCAGTTGGGCTCCAAGATCCAGAACGATCCTGGGGCTCTTGTTTGTTGCACCAGAAAACGATGCAAACTCCATTTCTCCCTGCTTCTTAAGCTGCCCAAGCACAGTCGCAAAAGGCAGCCTTTTGTACTGAAATAGAAAACCCTCCTCTGGGGTTCAGAAATGAAAGGATGCCCAAGGCAAGGCAGAGGATTTAGAGAGCACCTGGGAAGCACGTGGCAGACCAGGTCTGGATGAGCAGGCAGCTCCCTACCACAGCCACCCGTTCAAAGCAAGGCTAGAAAATCACCAGCGAAATGAGTGAAGTCTGGTACAGATCAGGAAGCAGCACGCAGGTTATACACTTATCTGTGATAGGCAGCCTTCCACCTCATTAAAAAAAAAAAAAGAGATAGAGAGATCCAATTCATAGCACAGGGCACATCCTCCAACGAGGCTTTTGATGTCCGGGCCGCATGGTCAAAGTGCTGGGGACAGACACTCGGGGCAGCTTCTTGTTTTCAGCTAGAACGCAGTGATTGGCATCAGCATAGTCTTCTTTTGTGCAATAACTACTTTTTTTTAAAAAGGCCAGACAAAAAAAAAAAAAGGAGTATTTTTAAGCTCAGCTGTTTACTTAGGGATGTTTCCAACTATAACAAGCCTCATGCCACATAACTATTTGTCCGAGGGAAAAAAAAGGAAAAAAATAAAAAAAAAGGGGGGACAAAAATGCAGAAGCATTGTCCCAGAGTAAGAAATTCTTGGAACAGAGCGAGCTTCGCATTTTAACCCCTGAAAGGTCTGTCCAGAGGCGTGCAGGCCTTTTTGGACACAGCAAGGGACAAATCACAGGCTCACCAAAGTCAGCAACTTCTGCAGAAGCACGATTTTACCACCGCGTCACTTCATCGGCATCTCCAGCACTGGTCCTTATGTTCGCAGATGAGAAGAAAGGCATGTAGAGGTTTCTATCACAAAAGGAGAAATAATTCCACTGCAGATCACATGAACCCGGCGGCTGAGCGATCGCAGAACCTGCTCCGCTTATTTCTATGGGAGTTTCACCTTTGGCTTCAGTGGGAAGAGAGTGAATAACATGGCTTGCTTCCAGGATATCTGCTAATCTCCACTTTAATATTGAAGAAGCCAGAGACAGAGATATTTCCTGCTGCAGTAAAATACTCGAGAGTTACTTTCCTTCCTGGATATTCTGATTTGAAAAGAGGAAAACCATTACACAGAGCTTGGGCAGACCTTTCCGAATAAAGTTGCATATCAATAAATCGTGACGTTTTCCTTCAATGAAATAAAACAGACACCTTGGAAATGAAGGCAACGTGGGTGTTGCAATCTACTGCGGAACATCCAGGGGCCTCGCAGGAGGCTTTTTTCCGTACAATATGACAGTCGTGTCTGAGCATCTCCTGAACCAAGCAGGCAGGCATAATGCATTTGCGGAGCGCGGCTCCCCGGTAATTCAGCTGCTTCGTGGAAATACATTCCTGGGCTTGTTCTTTGTCTGGTGTGACTCGGCTCATCGGTATGACATAGCGGTTGGAGCACAATAATTATGCAATTGATCTGCGCGTTGCAGACAGATACAATTACAACTCCCTTGCAGAGCCCGGCATTGAAATTTGATATTTCACCTCCAAGAACATGAGCCTTTGTCACTTAAGCGAAAGGATATTTTCCATCGCTGGCAGTGGTAGTAAGACCTTATCTGCTCTGTGGCTAGCCAACAGGAGCCAGCGTGGCCTTCCCCCAACCCCAGGCAACGAGGCACGTTGTAAAAGCACTACAGCGCACGTCCTCTTCCCACCTAATCTTGTTTCCCTCCCTGGGCGGTTGGATAAATCAGAAAAGCGGTGCCGAGAATGTTTGAATGTTTCCTCAGACTTACACAGATTTATTAGCTAAACTTGGAGACTGTTCGACCGAAAGTCTTGAGGCTTCTGTCACACAAGGCACCAACCGCTACGACCACGAGCAGGCTGGCCAGCGCAGCCCTTCTCGACACCTGGCCCACTTGTTTGGGAGCCTGGGAAGAAAAAAACCCAACGGTGCCGTTCACCAAGGAAAACAAACTGCTTGTTTACGCGCGTGGTTGGATGCTATTGCAAAGGAAGGGCTTGTGCTCAGCACCATCCTCTAAGCGCAGCGAGTTGCTGTTAAGTCACAGAGGATGCTCTAAGGAGGGAAGTACGACTGCCGTGGAAGCCCCTCTGATTCACGGAGAGTCATGCGTTAGGGATGCACCAAGCAAAGGAGTAACCCTTCTGTTGGGCTCTCACTGTGGCTGTGTCCTAAAAACCAAAGCTGGATTGAGCTGGGCTGGAGTCACTGGCCTAGGGAAAAATGCAGGCAAATACCACTCCAGCCCACATTCTCCTCCACAAAAAAGGATCTGTCCCTCGCATTTTGCTGCCTGACATGCCTGCTCTCTCTGCTCTGTGGCTCAGCTGGCCCTGCTAAGATTGCGCTATTAATGGTGACAGTCTGAAAATCACTTTAAGAGACTTTACGACGATGCTGAGACTACTAACTTGCCAAATGAGTGCTTAGACGTTTTAGGACATGTAGCCACACTCCCATGAGCTGCAGGAAAACAGTCAGCTTCAAAGTATTTGCCTTAAGCTGAAGGATTCACACAAATATCATCTGAATAGCCCCAGTCAGTAAATTCATTGCTATTTACTATGAAATTCTGCTATAGAACCTCAGCTTCTTTATCGACAGCAATACTCTTTCCCAAGCTCCCCGGTCAATGCTTTAGTCTTATTGATGCCCTGTGAGATGCTGAGCTTCTCTTGCAAGGTGGCTCCGTTTCTCCCATGCTGTTGTTCTACTGAAAGCCCTTGGCAGGGTCAGCCAAGGCCTATTTAATGCTCGTGAAAGAAGGCGAAATCACCATTAGCTGCTGTGGGGGGCCGCGGTTTCGGCAGTCAAAGCTGTGTTCCTGTGCAGGGGTATGAGGAAGGGAGGGGGAGAGGATGGGAGCGAGGCGCGCTCTCAAAGCATGCCCACAATGAATATGGATGGTCATCCATCAATTTATTTTAAGCACATTACTTCTCTGTCAGAAAGGGGAAAAAAGGAAAAAGAAAGAAAGGAAAGAAAAGACATATAAAATTAGGTTTGTGTCACTCATTTAACACTGCAATTTCCCTAGAGGATTATGCACCAAACAGAGATAGCAAGCTCATGAATATTAACCATTTCCCTGAATGCAATGCAGCCCGCCAAACAATAAGATTAGGGGAAAGTGCTATGCTTAATTTATGGATAATGGGAGAGGTAAAGGATAGCGCTCCCACAAAGGTAAGGCTCACAGCTGGAGGGAGAGGCCTCTGAGGAGGAGGAGGACGAGGACAGATCCAGATTTGTAAGGTAGCAAAAAAACATTTGAGGCCGAGCAGCAGCAGAAGAAAAGGTGTTTAAGGATCATTGTCAAATTAAAATCATACTTTTCCCCGAACAACCACTGGCGACGAATGCTTCGAGCATGCCATAAACTGGTGGTAAATTCAAGAGCCGCGTACATTTGTTTTCTCTTTTCCTCTGCTCTGTGCCTTTCCTTTGTGTTTCACATCCCCAAGGCCCCGATCGAACAAACCACGGAGACGTGTGTCTAACCTGAAACATTCACGTTCTTCAGTGGGAGCACTCAGGTGTGGCAGTTAGCGGAAGCGCTGCCCTGTTCTGCTGTGAAAAGGCTTTAGCGAAGAGTCTCTTATAAGCAAAGGAGATAAAGTGCAGCAATAATAACACCAATGAGATGCGACTGAAACCCCCATAAATTACCAGGCAAACTTAAGGGTAGATAGAAGTCGTGAAGCTACTTCCCAGCTGTGTTTCAATGTGTCTATCAGTCTTTACTCATCTCTTTTTCATATTACTTTCTCTCCCCCTCCCTTCCTTTTTATTGATCTCTGCATCTTTTTTATTATATCCTTCTCTTTCTTCAGCACCGGTGAGCTAAATCAATGCATAATGCACATCACACTCAACAAAAGGAATGCAAATGAAAGCAGGGCTCTTTTTCAATGTCCACACGTATATCTAGATGCACGCGTACGATGTCGGCGTGTGGGAGAGCGCACACCAAGGACAAGGTGCTCAGCCGCTTGTTAGACACCCACTCCTCAGTGGCCCGGTGGGAATGGATCCAGTGCTAAAAAGCTCTGGGCTCCCACAACTGCAGACCATAACTCTTGTGACTGGGGCCTGTTTCACGCAGGACGCATCGGCTTGAACTTGGCTGAGGTCCGCAGTAATCGCAAAAATCAGTTATCCCGGGAGTAATCAAGAGCAAGGTGAAAGAAAAGCAGCCAAGAGGTAGGAGTGGGGTGCATCCGTCACAGCGGACACAACTTTGATTCGCCTGTCTTCTACACGCCACAAGGCAAAGTGAAACTTCCCCCGTGGGACCAAATTCTGTGCGGAGGAGATAAAATATGCAAAATCCGCTACGCAAAGGGGAAAAGAAGTAGCGATGATAAATTTCGGGATGGGGAAGGGCGAGTGTACCGCGGAACTTAAAAAAGGAGCACCGCCAGATGCTTCCATTAATTAATTAATTCATCTCACTGTCGCTCTTCAGCATGTTGCAGGAAGAGAACGCTATTAATCTTATCTGTTTTCTGTTCCTCGGCTTTGTGTTCAGAGAAGGCCAGGACAGCCTGACAGTAAGACCACACAGTTTTCTTCCCTGCCTCCCTCCTTCCTTCCCCCGCGCCCCTCCTCCCGTGGCAGAGCAGATTGATCCACTGTTATCTGATTAGAGAGGAAAGGAGGAGGGAAAACAAAACCGAGAAGAAAAAAATAAAAGTCTAATTTTATTACAGGCACTAGCGCAAAGTGTCTTGAGAGCCTTGTGCCATTTATTCAAAGGGAAGTTGGACCAATTAAAAAACCCATAAACCTCATGGTCCTAAAAGGCAAAGGGAGCAAGAGAGGCAGAGGGACACCTGCAAACAGGCTGCCTCCATCCTTGGAGATACCCAGAACGCAGCTGGACGTGCCCCTGAGCAACATGCTCCCACTTTGAAGCTGGATCTAACTTTGAAGTTGGTCCTCCTTGGACCAGAGACCTCCACAGACTCCTTGCAGCCTAAATTATTCTGTGATTCATGGCTCTAAATCTAAAGCTTGATGGTGTTTGCGTTGTATTTCTCTTCTGCCAAGTGAGGTGACTTGCGTGGTCTCTGCTTTGGGAGGATGAAGCCACTTGTGCTTTGCTATCAAACCTCATGCTGCGGAACCCTTCCGACGCTGCCCCTCCAGCCCTGCCTTTGCAAATGAAACGTTTAGTGATTATTTTCAGCCCCGTGAGACCCGGTCCTGCAGACAATTCGTGACAAGCATTGCATTCACTGTTGTGGTTAGATTCGCTGAAGGCTAAAGAATGTCTTGGGGTAGTTCAGAAACACGCCTGGAAGGAAGCATTTGCAAGATCAAACCCTGAGGCCCCCAATTCAGCAAAGCCTCTGAACATGTGTTTGAGGCTCACTGAATTCTTTGGTGAAGGGGAGTGATTCCCGGGGCTCGAAAAAGCTGCGTAATACAACAAGAAGAGCACTGCAAAAATAACACTGTCTGAAATAATTACTTGTTGTCCTACGGGATTATAACATGCGTTAGTCTTGTAAACACAGAAATAAATTACACTTATTTTTCTGTGCTCCTCATACAGGGACCCAAGCATTCTGTATTTTCCAAGAAAACACCCTTCCAGTCTCAAATAATACTTTTGTTTGGCTGAAGGCAGAGGATCCGGTCTGATATTATTAGATTATGGAGAATGCTGAATTTCTGCTCCTTTTAATTAGTATTTATTATGTAATATGTACAGCCACTTGCCTCCTCAACGTCTTTATGTTTTCTAGTGAGATTTTAACGCTTGATACGTTAGAACAGAATACGAGTCAGCACTGCTCATTTGTCTGAAAGATTAGCCGGTAGTTTCTCTCTAGCTCTTAATGTCCTGATTCTTGGTGATCCAGCAGCCATAAAACCCAACAGGACCTGTTTCACAGGTATTACCTTCTCTGAACCTTTCCTAGCGACTTGACGAAGGCAGAGTTTGCCCCAAAACAACGGCAGCTGATCTACCCTCGCAGCCCCTGTGTGCACACTGAGGCCACCGCCGCCACAGCAGTCGCACCACCACAATCGTAAAGTCACGCAACAAAACATCGGTAAGGTCCGGGTCCGCGCACCTTTCCGTTGATTCAGCTGATTTGATTCACCTAAGTGAACCTCCATATTCAGTATTTCAAACAACTGAATTTGATTTCATTCGTTTTTGTAATCAAGGACCTGTGCAAAACCAAGAACTTGCAAAGCCCATGACAAACTCCTTTTTACCTCTGGAATTCCCCTTTCCTTTCCGACACAAGCAAATCTGAAAAAACCCTTCCTCTGTAATGGCATAGAAAGATCTGTGGTTTAGTTTCTTCACTTTCTAAATCGCATTGCTGTCAGACAGCCTTCTCCCACACTCTTAACCAGCCCTGTTGCTGATACCGCAGGTGAGCACGTACACGGGCAGAAAGCAGGCTCCTGCGCTCACCCGGCAGGACACCACTGTGTGGTCCAAGGCTTGGGGCACCCGCTCTTACTCCTGTCCATGGACTCATGCGGAGCGTGATGGAGCTGCTGCCCAGCCCACACAACCCAGGTGCCTTGAGATGCAGTGTACACAGAGGAGGACCTGGGTCATGTCCTAACACAATGCTGGGCAGTGGTCAAAGTACAGGCCTGGACCAAGGAGCTCAGACCTGCTGCCGAGCAGGGTGATAGGCACACAATCACACAGCTCCAACCCAAACCCTTGCTGGAACCAGACTCACATTATGCCTGACTTTTGGAGAACCCAAAACATTTGCATAAGTGTTTATCTCACTTTCAAAATATTATGACTAATATCTTTCGGTGCTTGAGGCTCTAAGGCAGCAAGTTACTTGAAACACAAACGTAACTTCAAGACCACCAATAGTCACCATGAACCTCGACCATAAACACTCTCAGATTTCAATAGAGTAATTTACATATGTAAATATGTAAATAAGCACATCACCAAATCAGGCCTCAAGTCCCACAAGCGTGGGACGCTGAAGTAAGAATGCAGCCATTACGACGAGACAAGCAGTCCCCAGCTTACCACCCAAGGTAAACATGGTGCCTGTGAGGTCCTTCACATGTTGCTCCAGGCACAAGAGATAATTGTCCGTTTGCCAAAAAGAGCAAATTTCAGTGTTGCCAACGTTATCTGCGTAGGACTGATGCCTTGAGCGGAAGGCATGGGATCACTAGATGGGACAGAGTGTTTGCTTGGTCAGTCCAGATAAGGAATCTCATAAAATCTCATGAGAAAAAGCCGACCGTTTATAAACATTAACTTTGGGTTCAGAAGCTCTGCATGTTTCATCCTTCCCTGGACCTCGCTGAGCCCTGTTTGGGAAACGCAATCCCACAACCCAGGGCCACCCCACAGAAGGTGCAGCGTAAGTTGGTGTCCATTTCCCTTGTCTGCCCCCAGCATTCCTAGAGAGTTTAATAAATATGTAAAGCTCACAACTGCAGCCCTGCTTTCCCGATAGCTCGAGCATCTTCCAGCCATTGTGCTTACAGGTTTTGCTAATCACAGCAAACCAGGCTTGCAAATGAAATCTGATTAAGTAGTTTTCACCTCTGAAAAAGGGGATTAGCTAGACCTTTGATCCTCAGATATTGATTTGCAACTCAAAGGAGGTGTGACCTCAGCTGGACTTGCTTCTGGTCTCAGTCCCTTCCCCTTTCAGTCCTCCTCCTGTTTACCAGAAAAAATCAGTTCATGTCTTCTCACGTAGCCAGATCTAAAGCCTATTGAAGCCAGTGGAAAACCACCCACTGACTTCAATGGGCTTTGGATCAGTCCCACAATGGCTGATTTAGCCTTAAGTCCTAGGCTGTTTCAAAGCCAGCAGAACCAATTTCCCATCAAAATGACCAGAAGCTGGGAAGATATGTTCGCCTTTCAAACCTACAAATTCCACCTTTTTTTCTCTCTTCCATGACAACTCTTCAGCTGGAAATGCTGAAAATAGTGTTGATTTTTTTTCCTTGCACTCTGCGTAAAGTTGTTGCCCACCATGAGTGGAAGGGCTCTGAGCCAGACTTACCGATGCAATTAAAGGATAACTCCTGCAGGCAGAATAGGGAGCAGCCATCACCGTTGATCTTATTCATATCATCGCATTCTTCCCCCAAGTCTCTGTAGGCAGAGCACATACACGCAAAAAGGAGTCAGACAGCAAGTGGCATCGTCCCGACGATCGCTGCAACCCCTCTGCAGAACCCCAAAGCCCTGAGATCCAGTACAGTGGCTTTGTGTGTCGACCCTTAAAACACCTCTCCCTTTCTCCTCCAGCCCTGACTTTCATCATTCCTGGTTCACAAGCTTGCCTGGCCACTTCTCTCCTGCACATGTGGATACCACTTGCTGTTCTCTGATGAGGATATGAGCAACTTCCTTCATAGCTGGTGTGGCTGCAACCCAGCAGGTGGGGAAAAAGAGAACAGGAATCTCTGAAACCCTTTGTATTAAATCTGGAAGGGCCAGACTGTGACCCCAGCATGGGAATAACAAGGCATAAAGGCTGTTGCTGGGCCATTCCAGGTGACAGCACTCGGAGGAGAGCAGCCGACAGGGAGCAGGCGGTGTCAGGGATGGGGTCCTGCCTTGCGCCAGCCTGCACAGTTGCAGCAGCGTGCAGGGAGAAGGGTGCGAACCAGATGAGAAAGGGGCTGCCACAGCTGCAAGTGGGGCCACAACCAACCAAGCTGTGACACAGTCTGGTTCCTGCTCGCTCCTGAGGCAGCTCAGCTATTGTTCGACACTTGCTGCAAAGCCACAAGCGATGCTGGAGGAATGTGCAAACATAACAGTAGGAGGAAAGTTATGGAAAGCAAAATTAATCTGTCTTTCTCCACCTCTCTGCCCAAGACTGCCCTGGATTCATGTCGTTTGATTGTTCTCTTTGATTTCCTTGCCTGTTGGGCCTCATCCTGCAAATACTTGCTGCCAGGTATACCATCTGACAGAGTTGTACTATGTGATTGCTGATCAGCATTATTTCAAGCAAATAATACTGGCTGGATTAAGCACTTGCTTGTTGTTACTTCCATCGTTTAAATAATTAAATTATCTAATGCCAGGAAGCTTTGAAGCAGGTGGCCTTAAGGGCCAGCACAGTAAAAGAATAAACCCTAACATAGTTGTGAATGATTGTTTTACATTTTCAGTGGCCTGGGGATTGGCAGCAGGGGAGAGGGAGGAGCTGAGAACATGCAATTCCCAGCACTCTCCGTCAGAGGCCAAATCTATCACCTCCAAATGCATCCCAGCTCCGGTGGTCAGTCAGACACGAGGCTGCACCAGGAACCTGGCCCAACCCGCGGCAGGGGTTTTACCCTGTCCGCCAGCTGCCACGCACACGGCACTTCACGTGTAAGGACAGCATCAAAGGCTGTGTGAATTTTTCCAGCTCTTACTTCAGCTCCATAGAGGAGATGTCATATACTTGTATAAAGACATGGATACACAAACAAACACATAAACAACAGCATACAGCGTACTTTCATATCGATCCTGCTGTCTGGACTTCATTATCTGTATCTCTGTCTGTATCTACTGGTGCCAGGATAGCAGGGCCTAAGTTCCAATTAAATGTCATCATCCTGGTAATCATCAAGCACATGAGTCATTATCTACAGACGAGAGCCGGCCTAAACTAAGGAGACATCAGAGGTCATCAATTCCTTTCTAGTCTCAGATTCTGGCTGAGTAGATGTGCCCAGATTTATCTGTTTGCTCACTCCAGACTTACATTTGGATAATCCCGTCTCCGCAGTATCCACTCCCAGAGATATACACAAGGGCAGGGGAAGGCTCGCTCTCTTCCGTCCCGGAAACAATGATGACCTGGTACGTGTACGTGGTCCCATCGCTCAGTTCCCTGCAAGACAAAAAGGAATATTAAGTGATTGGTACAACAAAGGCAGTAGCAAAAGGCAGAGGAGGAGGTACTGGAATAGGGGTTGGCTGCCAAAAAAGCCCATTCCAGTTCAGTCAGGTCCTCAGAATATTCCTGCCTTGTTTTGATGGGATTAATTTTCGGTTGGCTGTCTTTTTCTTGTGAGCACAACCAGCGCTACCTATGCCCATGCTTGGTTTACGCACAGCTCTGAAATAGGTGCAACCCGTGACTACTTGACACCTGAACTACTTGGTGATGAAAATCATGCAGCGCAGTGTGTTGCTGCTTGCATCTACACCCACTGTAGAGGTGGCGTTGCACTGACACCATGGCGGTGTATCAATCCTCACCACGTGCAGGGGGAAACGGTAACAGCATTACTGGCAGTCAATAGTACTGCAGCATTTGAGAAACCAGCCCTGTGCTTAAGCCTTGGACACTTCTGCTCCAGTCTGTCCACATCAGGGACAGAGTTACCTGCAAGTTTGTGGCATAGTTCATTTACGGCACTTAAAATACCTTGTAAACACTGATTACTTCCTCAACAGCCTGAGCTCAATCCAACTGCAGCTGGAGCCAGTGGGAATTCGCCCATCGATTTAAGACAGAATGGGACTGGGGATGTTTCAATGACAGATAAATAAGTTATCCACTTAATGTGAGTATTAAAACAGAGGGTTAAAAAGAAGGTTTTTTTCCTCTCCAGGAGAGCACAAGAAGTAGGATGCACACCACAGCACTGGATCACAGCATTAGCATTGAAATATTCACAGAAAGAATTAGCAAACTGTTGCATATTTATGCAAAGCCATGATTACCTAAATCCTGTGCATCTGTAAATGAGGGATACTTTTTTTATCAGCAATATAGAAATAATAAAAGCCTAATATAAATGTTTAGCTCTTTTACAATGTCTTTTACATTATCAGAACTCAAAATGTTCCGCAAAGAAACTCATTAGCATTATCCTCATTGTGCCAATTTGTAAAGCCACGGAGTGGGAAGGCAAAATGATTTGCTCAAAGCCATCAATCAGGGTAATCGCAGAGGCCATAACACAACTCAGCTCTTTCCTAAGCCACGCCAGTCCTCTACTCACCACGCTCATATTGCCCCAATTACTGACAGTAATAGACACGCCGTTTTGTCACAGGAACTTGGTCAAAAAGCATGTATTAATGAAGTGCATAGTACGAAGAGCTATATCTACTACCCAGAGCAACAAAGCCTTTGAATTAGATATCAATGGACTGTAGTCACCGAAATCTTTAAGTTCATAAAATTGGTATCTCCTTACAACGTTCATTAAATTAACAAGCATGACTTCAACTCCAATATCACACATTATATTTTACAGCCAGGCTGTTTCTCGCGGATACTGTGCCTGCAAAATAACTGTCATTGAATGAACTGCACGCAAACAGCGCTGGGATTTGATTCTCTGTTACTACACTTGAAATGGGGACTGAAACTCAGCAGAATGAAACCATAACACAACTGGCCTTCTCATTGCTTCTTCACCTGACTCCTGTCAGCAACAGTCCGTAGCTCCTATTAGCTAAATTTGAGAGTTCACGTAGCACAAACAGTACCTTCATTCACCTTCAGACTGGGGAGACATCGACCCAGATATTGGTAAGAGTGTTAATTCAGTCAAAGCGAAAAATTTCAAACTTCTGCCCTTGGGACCTGTTGAAAACATCTGTTTTGACACACACTGATGTATAATACTGAGGGATTCCTCTAGATTTCAATCTGGGATAAACCCACTTATTAAGACGTAAAGTTTCTGATATATACTGATGAAATCAAAGCAGAGGCAAGCTTTGATTATTAAAGAGCTGTTATTTCTCAAGTTCTTTCTTAAAACCATTCGCAAAGCATTAAAGATTAACAAGTACACTTGCAGAAATGTTGATTTTGTCACAGAGGATCTGCTAACCACAAAAAAGGTTCAATTCTTAGAAGAGACTGTTAACAAATGAACAGTTTGGGCAGCTATAACAGCTACAGAATTAAATAAATCCACGCTGTTTTCTGACGCGCTGAGATCACACGCACGAGTGCAAAATAGTAGTTTTCAGATTGTGATTTTTTTATGTGATTTCCGCCGATACCCATAGGTGATGGGCAGGCATTCGGCTAACAGCAAAAAGTGTGTCTCCGCGAGCCTGTTTTAGTTTGTGGGAGTGGTGTGTGTGCGTGTGTGTCCATGTAAGCAAACAGAAAACAGGAAAAGTTCACATTTGTTTATGTACAGGGCGGGAAGCTGACAGAACATAATGGACATAGTACTGAATCGAGCACGAGAGAGAAGATGGTGTTTGTGAATTATTAGGTGACTGGAGATGAACGCTTGCGTGGGCGAATAGGACAGAAAACTGGAAATTAAAGTTATCAGGTGGGGAGAACTCGGGCATATTTAATTGTATGGATTGTGAATGAAAAGCTTTGTATGGGGAGAGGACCCTGTGGACATTGGAGAAGAGTGACTGCTGGCTTTGCAGCAGCGGGCTTTGGTCTAATCCTGTCACCTGTTACAGGCAGGGGAGGGCAGATTTCCAACTGCAGCCTGCTGCTCAGAAATGGAGAGCTCTTGGAGAAATGCTATGTCGTGACAGGTAAATGATCCTTATAGTTTAGCGACACAAACAAAAAGGCCATTTCTTCTCCAAAAAAGAAGGCGAACAAAATACCTGACTCCTTACACATACATTTAGTATTTGCACAGCCTGGCATCCCTTATTTCTACACAGTTTGGGTACAAAATAGCTATTAAGTCATCTATGCTCACCATCCGCATGAGCTATGAACACCATATCCTTGTCTTAGGTTAAAATACAGAGAAAGGGAAGACAAATGCCTGGAGACATATGGTCCCTGTACAGCAACGGCAGCTGGGAGCCAGCTCTCCAGATCCACACTGCAGCCCCAGGGCCAATCCTCCCCATCCTCATCCCGGCTCCCCTTTCACACAGCCCAGGCAAGAGCAGCCTGGAGCTTCACAACCTTCCCCACGCCGGGGACGGCAGAGAAGCCCCAGGCTGTCACATCCAGGGGCAGCACCAACAAAGCAGCCATGCCCGAGGAGGTCAGAAGCGGGAGCACGTGCGCTCCAAGGTGCCCTCCAGCATCATGCAATCAGAGCTGGAGATGTGCCTGGACCGGAGCACCAGAAAGCCGCCTTAGAAACTCAAAAGTCAAGCCACTGTGCTTTCAGCTCACCCTGGCCTGATGCAACTAGTGGCAAAAACCCGGCTGAGCTGGATGTGGCATTTCACTTCTCAACAATTGGAACCGGAGATACTTACATCCTCCTGAACTGTTAAATCTATCATATCGGCAGCGACGCAGAGTTTTAGCGTTCCTTCACAGTACCCACATCTCGGAAAAGTATAGCTGCTAAAGGGGTGATACATGCAATACTTCGGGTGGTAATCCAGTACCATAGTGAGAGAGGGAGGAAGGAATGCACGAACGAAGGGGGGAAAAAGAAAACCAAAAAAGAATTTATTCTCCACTATGCAGTTATAGGGCACCAAGGTTGATATTACACACTGTATCTGAAGATGTCAGCAAGACACGCTCTGCTCCAAGTAGTGATAAAAGTGTGATTTTTGGCCATTTATTTTCTCTCCCGCCTTCCCTCGGAGCGGATGGCACACTAACAGCGATAATGAACTTGTTCCACTCTGCTGTCAGGCAGGTCCGACGCACGCCGGCTTTGTACGATGCTACTTAAGGAAGTGAGAGAGAAGAACATCTTTAAGGATGTGAACAAACACTCTTAAATTTATATCTATGGTCTTTTAATGACCTTTTTGAGAACTGAGTAAGCCGCATTGATCGCTGCAGCTTCCGCCCGTGGGGAGGCAGTCTTATTAAAAAGCAATGACTCAAGCCCTCTGCTTAGAGGGGGAATTAGGATGCGCTGTGTGAAATACCACGAGGGCAACCTTCCCGTCTGCTGTGGCGAGTGACAGATCCAGGGTCAGAAATATAAAAAACCCTCTAATTCTTTTCCTGTTTTTACTGAGGAGGCTGGGCAGTTGAGTTAATCTTGCTGTGTCCCCCAGGCAAGGGACCCCGGCTTTCAGTTTAGATGTTCCCGTAAAAACTTACGCAAAAAATTGTACCTCTGGGAAGTTGTTTTCTACTCAGACCGAGGTGGCTTTAAAGGATCATTGCATTTACAGAAGCAACATGCATGCCCTCGAGTGCCAGCAGACCTGCAAGGGCTGACACTGCCCCAACCACATGTGCTCTGTAGGGCTTCAGCATCCGAGGACACAGCACGCACTCGAGATGCAGTGAAAGCACCGAGGGAAAGCAAACATCCCACGCCTCTCTCCCAACTACAACGGCATGTATGTTTTTCCTACTACAAATAACAGCAGGGAGGGTTTTTTATACAGCAAAGACTTATTTCCAACAAGATTGAAAAAAACCTTAAGGTTGATCCCAGCTTCTGCCCTATGAAAACATACTCAGCCAGAAAGCAATGAGAGCAGGCAGCGTTCCGGTTATTTAAAGACAAGACAACAATGTCGCAGGCAGTATCGTGTGGAACAGGCAAATTCCACACTTCTCGTGGAGCACTTGTGTTTCTTTGACCTTAAATAGCCACCAAACTCTTGAGCCAAAAGACAACGTTTCCTGGACAGCTCTCCGCCGCCCAGAACAAGCCCTGGTCTGCCAGCAATGTCCCCGTTTCCCTCTAACACCGTCACCTTTGCTCTTCTTCTCTAGCAAGGAAGCCTTGCCGAGCAGAACAGGAAGTCTGCTGGCAACAAATAGCAGCGACCCCACATCTTCACTTGTTGCAATGCATTGGATCAGCTGCTCAAGGTGGACTGAATAAAACCACAGACCGAAGTGCCAAAGGTCTACGCCACCTCCTGTCCCATCTTCCGCAGCCCGGAGCTGTCAAGTTCACCCCCACACGCTGCCCGCAGCCACCGGAACACCCAGTGTCATTTACAGAGGTTCTGAAATACCCCCAAAATCCCCTAACTCAGTGAAGCAGCACTGCACTGCTCAGACACGTCTTGAGCCTCCCAGTCCAGGCACTGAACTGGGGCTCAATGTTTCTAGATTGGAGGAACTAACGCCACTCTCTTCATTGCTGCTTAGAGAAAGAGGGTCATTAAACTGCACTGGGTTTGACCTCTCGACAATACCACCACGGTGTTTGCAGGCTCCCCCACCCTCAGGTGCTCCAAAAGCAATTGATAAAGAGTAACCCAGGGGGTGAGGTCGCTTCAGGACAACCCAAATAGATCTCCTCAACTCCCATCCTTTTTCCCGCATTGCCATTGACTACACAAATGTAACTGCTTTCTTCTTTTATCTCCTCTCTCGCACACACTCCCCCTTGCCTTGCTTTTCCTTCTTTTAATAAAAATGGCATGAGAAGCATCGCAGAAGATAATGAAGAGAATTCCTGCCTGGCTCTGCAGTCAGGAGAGAGGAGGGGTGGGATGCTGTAAACAAGAGAAGGACGTCAAAAATCGCGAGCTCTTGAGACGGGCTGTTTTTTCAGCTGTGGTCAGATCTCTCGCTGTTTGGGTAAGCCCAGTGACATGGCGGGTGCAAAGGCCTCAAAACAAGTCTCCTGCCTCTCAGACACCAAGCTGACTCAGAAGACACAAATGCCGAGGAAGCAGCCTTGGAGAGGCTTTTCTCTCTATCCATGATGAGATAGGTCCCAACAGGGCAGTGGGTTTGCTCTGTGCCCTCCAGCTTTTTTATGGTTTATTTGTTTACAAGAAAATCCAAACAGGGTAGTTGAAGAACTAAATGAACGCTCATGGGTTGGATGGGAGAGTGGGGTTGTACGGTGGATTTCTGGTCCCAAGCCCAGCTTAAACCTGAACTGGGTATTTCCGAGGAAGAAAGACAGAACAGCCAACAACCTGAACAGACAATCTCAGTTGAATACTTGGTGGCATACATCTTGTACCATGCTGTCTGAAGCAGAGTCACACCATTGCAAGCAGCAGCATCAAGACCGTGCTCAAACTCAACTTCTGCTTCTGACTGTATCAGGAAGGTATTTCTACTAACACCTAAACCAACCGCTTACCCACTTGCGCAATACCATGGAGACCCCATGCATTTGAGATTGAAGTAAAAGGTTGAGGGATCCAATCTATTAGGGAAAGGAACATATCCTTTGCTCCAGGAAATACTTCTACGAACCAAAGTCACCACCAACTCTCATAATCGCCACAAAATCAAAACAGGCAATCAGTTTACAGCTCTGCTCTTGCTTACGCTGGTGTAAATCTGTAGTGCCTTTAGAGACCTCAGCAAAATACTTTAAACCACTGCAACTCAGCTGCTCATCTGTTCTTCCGAGTTGCAAATGTGTGCATCTGCTGCTCAAGCCAGCTCCCCGCCTGTACAAGATGCCCTGGCGCAGGACTGCACGCCTGGCTGGAGCATCTCTGCTCTGAAACCCAGGTCCTGTCTACGACCTTAAACGCATTTGGGTTTGAACATTTGTTTTTCACACAGACCGCTCTCTTCTGTCCTTCGTGCAAGAACCATAAGGTTTTTTAAGTAGCAAACATACAGATATATATTCAACTGATTAACTCCAGCAGACTTTGTTATAATCGTCCAAGTATTTGCCCTGGTACCAATTTAAAACACAGTAGCACATTTAATAAAAAGAAAAGTTTGCAGACAAAGCCTTAAAGATATTTCTTGGTTTTTTCTCAAAAGAAAAAAAACCAAATGTAAAGAGACAATTTCCTACTTTCACATTGAAACAACAACAAAAATTATGAATTTTTAAGGCAAATTATATAAATGGAGGATCTAAATGAGATCGGGTTATAAGTCTTGGGATAAAGTAAATCCTAGGGGCCCAGGGCCTCACAAGGGTGTTTGCACTAGACAGGCAATTTCACGGCAGCACACAGGTTAAGTGTTGGAGCACCTGGTTGCTATTAGAAGCAGGGAAGGAGGGGGAAAATCTGTTGTGTTTGCTTCTTCACTGCTGCGATCAGACCCTAAGCTGAGACGGGAGCCCTTCTCAACACGACGCTCAGATGCGGCCGCCACGGGAGGGAAGGCTGTTATGGTTTGACTGAGGAAGGAAAGATCTGGGACATGAAACGCAGAAAGCCCTGTTCCCAGCCGGTGGAAGCCAGCACTTCTCTATTGATTTCAAGGGAACGGTGCCAGTATCCACCACCTAAGGACAGTGCTCTGGTGTACCAGCGCTGCGGGGAGAAAACAGTAACACGACCAGCAGGCAGGTTAGGACAGGTTAATTGCTTCAGAGGCCGTGATCGTCACTGGTGAACCTTTGCCTGTTGCATCGTGCCTCTCGATGAGCACTGCCTGATTACTCACAGTTAATGACGTCCCGGTTGTGCCGTGGCTTCTCCATGCAGGACCGCCAGCGGCAGCATCCGTGCAGGCTCCAGTGCTGGTTCAGACCAGAGCGCAGGAGATGTGCCTGATGCAAACCCCGCACAGGGTCTGGGACCCCAACAACAACCCCTCAGCTTGCGCACATCGATTATTCATTGCTGGGGAGCATTTTGGCTGCTTTCATCTTTGTCAGGCTCGGCTCTCCCCACAGGCAGAGGCTCTTCCCAATTTGGGGTCACCAACTTGGCAGAATAATGTTTTTCAGCTTCTCTGAATCCAGACCTGCCCTATAGGATTTCCTTTCAACAGGTCTGAACCAAGACCCGATTTTCAGAACTTAATACCCTCCCGTTTCCATGTAATCCCACCAAAACGGTAAAAAGAGCCATGGGAGCTGACGCTCGCAGCGCCTGATCCAAAGGCTCCTGAAGCCAGTGGAAGTTATTACGTGCATTTTCAGCAGGGCTTAGACTGGGCCCCAAGCGAACACAGATGTTTGCAGTTTTCTCTGGTTTCACCTCTACCATCCCTCCTCGCCGAAACTCTGCTTTGGAGGGTCAGGGCCCGGGGACTGTGGCATTCGCGGGGTGCTGCTCCTCGGGAGGAGGGAGGGAGCCTATATGTACACGCGCATATGCGTGAGAGAGACGTATGTGCTCTCACGCACGCTACATAGCAGAGCACAGAGAGATGGGCGAGGAGATGAGGTGACTATTCCAAAGGAACATTTTGTCATTTCCCTCCTTAGGGGGTCTGTGTTTTGCCTTAAGCCACTTCAGATTATGAGAAATCCTACTAGCTGGTCTCCAGTGGGATCTTTAATGGTTTAATAACTGAACATTACTGAACATATTTCCACTAGCCTCTTTCTAAAATCCCATCATGAGCTAATTTCCTCTATTGTCATTATATCTGCAACTGGTCTTACATTGAAAAAAAATATGTACCACTGTGAATAAATGATCTGGTTTGCTGCACTGAGCTCTCACGGCCAGCATTTTTAGTAATGGCTGATAATTCGGGGTGTCCGATTCCAGGCACCCTCTCTGGGGTACAATTTGCAGAGAAGAATGAGCTTTATTTCCACCTTGCCCCCTCCTAGCACAAAAAGCTCCAGGAAAGAGCTGGAATTGGGGCATCATCAGGGAGATGCTCAGTGCCACCATATATTTAAAATCCTGGCCAGAAAGATTAAGATCAAGTTTGGGTGAAGCAATCGCACGACGGGTGCCTTGGGCCCGCAGTGCGCTCAGTGCATTGCATGACATGCAATGAGACACCTAAAAGGTTCTGCTTCGTCTGTCGCTGTATCCAGCAAGGTATTAAGGACAGCACAGGTATTTTAGTCTTAACACAGTGTTGTTTTCAAAACCTTGCCTGTTTGAGCGTCGCTCCAAATTTAACAGAGACGTGGCATCTATTTCCTAGGAAAATATATTAAAATAAAATGTCCAGGAAATGATCAGGCTAATAGTTGAGTAAAGTAGCTGAAAAAAGCTGTACTGGCTGACACTGCTGATAAAAAGGTAGGTAACACATTTCTGCTTCTTCTGCGGTATTTGAGGCTCACTCCAAGTTTTACAAGAGAGTTATTTTTAAATTGTTGCATAACACATGTCTGTCCAATATTTCTTTCCTCAATCAAGCAAAGAAAATGCATTTGTTATTCCTGGGAGATTTCTGGTACTTCTTATCGTATTTAGAGCCCAAAATAAAGATGCATACAAGAAGGAAAACATCAGAGAGAAATTATAGTCCATGAGATAGATAATGCACAGCCTGATTTACCACATATCTGAGCCTGTTTCACCTGCAATAAATTATTTTGCCCAGGAGGAAAAGTCCTGTTTGACCTTCGTTTTTTTTTTTCCCCCTGCAGCTGAAAACTCTGCTACTACTCGTAGGTCAGGAGTTCAAATTCCACCCTGGCTGGGAGTGATTAAATATATCAATTTCTAATAGTATCTATTTGGTTAATAATAAGACAGCCGTTAACGTTCGCTTTTTCAGGGACACTTGCATACGGCTGAGCTGTAGCCTATGGGTCTGATCCCTCTACAGGCTCTGCGTATCACCCAAGCGGTGCATTGGAGATGAGGATCCAATGGGGAGTCCCTGGCTGGAGCAGAGCTGGCGGAGCCGATCCCGAAGCAAAGTGTCATTCCCCAAATGGGGCCGTCCCTCTTTCCTGGCTCTTCCCATGCTCTCAAGTCATTTCTTTGAGAGGAGCAGCTGGGGGTCATTCCGAGCAATCCCATCCTTCAAAGACAGATCTGTGCTAAAAAACTCCTCTGGGCTGCCCCGTCTCAGGATCACAAACCCATGAAGATATAAACCCGCCCTTACAACCTTATTCTTGCATCATGTGCGGCCGAGCCAGAACAGGAGCTACGGATTTTGTCAAGTGCCAGCTATAGTTACAGTGTTACATAAGAAACCGCAACAGCGAAGAATCACAAATCTATCACTACAGCTGGCACCAAATGGCATCTTTGCACAGGCTTAGCAGAAAAGCTGCCTACTGAATGGGCACAGGCTGTCAAATTGTTCTTTCTCTTCTCCAGGGCAGGGTTAGGGCAATTTGGCAGAGAGTGGTAAGGGAAAAAATTGCTCTATCTGTTCTGTGTGTGGGGTCAGGAAGCAGGTTTTATTCTTTCGCAAAGATAACCTGGCACCTTTAATGAAGAAAGCAAGGAAGAAGGAAAGCCATCAGAATGTGGCTTCCAGCTGTCAAGTCACATCAGCCAACCGGAGACGTATAATCCCTGAGAGCAGCGGCACTGCTAGCCTCTAACATTTAATCGTGAGCTCTTTCAAAGAAGGCACCTGGCATATTTCTTCTGTGAAACGCCCGGCACGCTACTGGCAGCTATAAATAATAACAACCGCTACCTCGGTATTTAGCAGCACAACATATGTGAAGGAAAGATGCCGAACAGTAGATGGAAAAGAAGCAGTTTTCCTCTTCCTGGGTTACCGAGCCCTTGGTGCAGACGCTCCTATCTGGCACACGGAGCAGAATCAGTCATCCCTGCCACCTCTCTGCCCAGTCCCTGCTCCCCGCTGCCACGCAAGCCACAGGCAAGGCCACACTCTTTGGGAAAGGAAAGAATTTCCCCGGAGGAGATGGTGGTGGTGAAGCTGCTGCTGGGTGGAGTACTCTCCTTCCTACCAGCGCTTCACCTCTGCTAGGGTCAGGCGAGCCCCTGAGCAGCTCCCCGCTGTTGGAAGGGAAGGTGCGGGACAGGCAATCATCTCATATTTTTCTGTTCTTTCATCATGGGAAATTTCCAGGTTCATTAAGCAGAAACAGGGCAATCAATACTGGCTGCACGGGGAAGGAGCTGACAACGCAGGCAAGGCTGGAAAGGGCCTTGGAAGGCAGGAAGATGGAAGATGCTTGCTTAGCAGATCGGCAGCACCTCTGCTGAGCTCCAGGACTGCTACACTGTCCTAAACCAGTTGAAGATTAAACTTCGCAACTTTGCCAAAACAGACCACAGGCAGCTCCGATACACTCAAAGCTCTTCACTGACACGCAGAGGCTTTCAGAGAGTGAGAGCACGGCTGCTAATCCAGCTGGGAAACTAGGGTCTGAGAGGAACCAGTGAAACATTTACCCCTTAATGCAAGGACTCTGGATGAAGAACTAGGCAAGAACTAGCAGCGCTAGTACTGTACCTGAAACTGGAAATTGCAGGGGTAAGAGAAACCTGGTGGACAGAAGGGTCTTTGCTTCTTGGGAAAGCTCAAAATAGCTTTGTCCATGCAGCACTGCAAACTAATGATAGGGAAGCTCTTAGGAATGAGCAAGAAAGCGTGAATAAGAGTGTATCTGTTCCCGTTGAGGCCTGGTAAAAGTGCTTTTGCTGGAGAAGAGCTGTAAACTTTCATATGGATACAGACAGGGTTCTCTAATATATTGCTGGAGAGAAATAATACAGAGAATTGTGTAATTATGGGAAAGAAACCACCTAAATGCAGACTAGAGAACAAACGCTTTTAATAACGGCAAGGTCTCTGACACAGCTAGGTGTGACAGCAGGCATCAAATAACTTAGGGACTCACCAGGAGCTGACACTATTTTGCACTTACTTCTAATGGCTGTAATAGGTTGGACTGAAAGAGAAATTTGAATGAAAATGGAAAATCGTGTTTCAGTTATCACTTTGAGGATAACTAACAAACATCTCCTGCAAACAAAGATCCGAACCCCAAAAGTCCCAAGTATCCGCAGACAAGACAGAATTGGTAAATAGGCTCAGTCAACGCAGAGAAGGACAGAGTTATGAAGCAGAAATGACTAATTTACAGGACTGGATTTCTCAAAATAGTGCATATGTTGGTGTAAGCCAATATTATGCACGGAGGATAAAGAAATTCGGAGTAAGTTGGGAGCTCTTCATTGCAAGTGAGAGGGGAAGAAGCAGTGGGTTGTATTTATTCAATCACGAGACAACTATGAACCATCAATACGATGTATCCATAAAAAAGCACGAGGTCCTTGCACGCATCAAGGCAAGGCATTTCCAGTGTAACTGGGTAAGTATTCGTGCACAAGGACATCTGGAATACCATGTACCGCTCTAAAGCCTGTTGGGAATCCAGATGTATAGCACGCCGATATCGCACGGACAGCCTAGCAGCTCTTCCAGATAAATCTGGGCATGTAAAATGCTTCCTTAACGTTTCAGTCCTATCTTAGAAACTCCCTCCAGTATTTCCTGGCATATCAAGAGAGGTTTGGCATGGTAACTGTGGAGGAGGGGTGACTAGAAGATGATGATAATATCGGCTTCAGCTTTTGGTGTCGGGAGAAGATCCACCCAGCGATCTGTATCTTGTTTGGGTGGAAATATGGTGTTAATTATCTTCATGACAGATGGATTTGGCAATTAATTTCAGCTGCTTTAGATCATACATTCCTCTGGCTGGTAGACCTTCAGAAACTAGAGAAATAGATCTTCAAGACGAATGAAGGAATGCCATAATAAGGACAGATGTTGCCCTGAAACTTTAGTGTTGAGTTCAGCAGGGACTTAGGTTTACGTATCATCATCGTGATATTCACATGTTTCCAGCCCTCTGTTCAGCTGGGCCTGTGTCATGTAAATGCTGTCTCCCTGTTGAGTTCAGGGGCTAAAAGGCAGAGCAATAATTGGCTGTAATGAACTATTCCTCATTATGAATAGCCACCGCAGATTCTCCAGCCTCTCCACTTGTTCGTATTTGTAGGAACCTCCAGATGAAGAACTGTTTTCCATCCCCAACTACTCGTCATCTGGGGCTCCTGACCAGTCATTTATCACACGCCCTTCTGACTGGAGACCAGTAACAAATGACAAATGCATCAATCACGCAATTTTTGAAACAAACAATTGTTTTGGATAAAGTACAATGCTAAAGTACATGAAACGCTAAGGACCCATGCACAATGCCCCAGCAGCCCTCCAGCTACCTGCAATCTTGATGATGGTAATTTCTCAGTCATTCCGCAATCACTCCAGTAAGCCTGAGTGAGATCTGCACTGCACCGCGTTAGGTGCAGAGTTAAAACACAGTAAATGACACGGAGTTTACAAGCTTAGCACTGAATGGGACTCCTGATTGTAACAAATATTTTTAAATATTGTACTTACTTACACAAAAACTGTACACAGATGACCACCAGTCTCTTCCAACTATTACTGAGCAATAGAAAATGTTCAGCCATAGAATGCAGGTGTAAAATAGCCAAAAATTAGAATAAAAACATATTCCCTATAGGAGAAATTGCAAGTCTCTCTCTCAGTCTCTCTTTTTTCTTTCTTTTTCAGTATGAATGCAGTATCTCTAGGTGTCACTTAGGTCCCAAAGCTCTATTCAGAGCAAGAATGGCTCAGATGAACGTATCACAGTGATGCTCAACTCGGCAAAACCAAAACTCATACCAGGGCTTAGTGCTGGGATTCTTTCTAAGGTTATTTCAGTCAATGCCTTTGTCTTGAAAAAAGTCCACAGGTTAACACCACAAAGATGACCCGATCCATCGCCATCCACCACATTTTAAGGTTTCCTACAAAGTCTGTGGCAGAAAAGTTGGGAAAATGTCCAATTGTTAGAAATTTTTCCAGTCATTCTGACAACTTTCCAAAACTAACCTCGGTGTCTCTCGGCTTGGACTGCCAGAGGGGAGAGCGTAGATCCCGCCAGCACACCCGGCTGCTCGCTGCTTGCAAATCCAGTTACTGAGAGTGCGATGGGGAACATGGGCTGCTCAGCCCAGACTATCCCGGTGGGACTGACACCTAACTGTACCTGTGACATCCTCAGGAGAGCATCTCACTGTGGGCACTCACTTCTCACTGAGCTCTTAAAAAAATCAATGGTTGCTACAAACGAATGCAAAAGCAATGATTACTTTCCAACTGCAACAATATGAGTGTAAAAGCGTTACGGTAAGGGCAAAGTGAGGGCAAAGCAATTACCACATTCACCATTGTGACTATCTTGCACATTATTTCTAGAGAAAAGCCAGAGCGAACCCTCTACGTACGAGCACAAGCCGAACTTTGGATTACATTGTGAGCTGAGACTTTGAGACTTGCAGATGAGGCTCCTTCCTTATCACTCGCTGGGGTGTGAAGACTCAGCAGCTCTGTGCTGCACCTGGCCTGACCTGTTTTTTTTTCCCCCCGCTGATTTATTTAGCTTTCTGGTCTCTTCCTAGGCTCTAACTCTCATTTTGTATCACAGATACCAGCAATTCCGGCTGATCATACTCAGTGGAATTGAATGTATCTTGCCTGGTTTCTGTAGGGTCCAAGGATAAGGTCTTGTCCCTTAGAAATGATTGTTAGCCTCAGCTCGAGCCAAGAGCTGGGATTAAAATTCAGCTTGAGAACAAAAGGTTTGGCATTATTTTGTGTTTGTTAATAAAAGGTTTCCACTGTTCTAGTTATTTACTCTCCTCTGTGGAGCACCCAGTGCTGACTAGGCAAGGGCTATCCATTAAAGGCTGTCTCTCCTCTCGGCTTAAAGAGAAGTTCCCCCTCTTTGATGGGAAGAAGGTAGGAGAAATTAATTTTTCTTTCAGCATCGACACACCTGGGGAAAGGATCTTGCTCACAGATAACAGTGCAAGCAAATATTTTCTTTGGGAGAAAAAGAGAAAGTGAAGATCAAGGTCAGAGGAGGCAAGAGGAAAGATATGCGACTGCCTTCAAAATAACCTTCCATAGAACATGTGGGGGTGTCATTTTATTTAATACGGAAAACATGCAAAAGCATAAAGGAGGGGTAACTGGCTTGAGGCTTACAGAGATAAAGGGGCTGCAAAGTCTGGTTGCACAGATATGCTGAATTCCAGCTGTACAGAATGAGACAAACAGGCAGATGCAAACAGGTTGAGAGAGACTGCATTTACCTCTACACAGACATATGCGCAGGAGCACAACCCAACACCTCTGTCCCTGACTTCCCTTCCTTCCTGCTTATGGCATATAGGACCGTGGCTGCTCTTCACACAAGGTGCTAATGGAAAACTCATCTTGCTTTTGCCTCTATCACATAACCACAACCCCATGCAGAGTTTCAGTGAGTTTGTTGCGTCTCAAGGTATGGCCCAGCAGCAGCCTGGACGTACAGCATCAGCCCACGAATCTGCGTGAGCCCCCATCACCAGAGGGTACGGATCAGTGCTGCGCACATAGGCATACAAGGATAAAAGCATCACCCCACTTTCCCAGATTTCAAACACATGCTGAAGTCTTGAATCAAAACCAACTACAATGCTTAAGAATCTGCATCTTTGACTCCTCACCCAGTGACTGAAAAACTTCACTTTAGTTTTCCAAGCATCTCATGGAAGCTCACTGCCAGGATTTGCCCTGGGCTCCCTGGAAAGACACAGATGAGCTGAGGCCAGCTAGACTAGAGGGTCTGGTTAGGGCTTGGTTGGGAGGTTGGCTGTGCCAGCCTCCAGGAGCATCCATTTCTGTCTACTGATCACAGGTAGAGCCCAGAAAGACTAATGTAAATTTTATGTCTGATTTTTAGCTGGCTACGTAACTAGGTGAGACATACAGACAGGAACACTACTGTGATTTATCCAATGACGCAGGAAAACTGCCATTAATCCCTGGCTACTCATTTAATTATTAGAGCAGCCTTTCACTACTGCTGGCTATAAGCTAGAAGTCACCAACAAAATCATAACAAAAGACAGGTGAACAAGAGCTCAGAATACAACTTATGTTTTGGGCTTTTTTCTTTTTTTCACAGTTTGTTATGAACTCGAAGCTGGACCTGTTTCTGTGGGAACTTGTGCTAAGGTATGCAAATACTTCCAACCAAACCAGTCCCATTTTCCAATAAGAGTGGGCCAGGTTTCAGGCAAAGACGCTTTCACAGCAAAACCATGGGAAAATTCACCATTTTCCCACTTTCCAATATGCCAATATTCAGCTCATGTTAAGTGCCAGCAATTGTTGTAACAAGGCTACAACCCAAGAAAGCACTTAAGCACACGCTTAACTTTCAGCACATGAGTCACCTCAGTGATGTCCTGGGTTTTGTTTTTATATGCGCTATTGTTAGTCACCTTGAGTTTTTAGATCCGTAGGGACATTTTGCATCTTCTAACTGTATAACTGGGCCATGAAAGGGATGGTAGCTCATAATTACTGAATTGTTAATTAATCCTTTTTATTATATTTAAATATGCTTTAGAAGACCATAATGATGTATGCTTCCTTGGTATTAGCTGTACTAATTAGATCATCTTTTCTAAATTAGAGTGCAGATTTCTTAGCAGGTTTCCTTTTATCTGGTGTTCATTTTTCAAATGAGCTTCATGTTGTTCCCACAGATGAGTGAATCATTTCCAGGGAATCATGTTATGCAGAAGATGTTTTTCTTGCTGCTGTAGAATGCCTACGGGTAGATCATGGATCTCCTTGAAATCATTAAATATTTTGAAGTTGGACTTTCCTCAACAATCATGCGTTCCTTGGCTAGATGAGCATAACTGCATGTAGGATGAAATTCAGTCCCAACAACAAACCAGCACATTTGGCATGTTCGCTATGCCGCTCCAACACAATTTGTTTCAGTGACACACCAAAGCAGAAAACGGAAGTGGCTGAAATACATCCATGCACCTGAGCATGCAAGCATATTTTTTGCATCCTTTCTTTAGCAGCTAACTGGTGCTCCAGCACTGAAAGCCGTTCTGTCTCCTTTTCCATCAAAATATTACCTTCAAAAGATTTCTTAAGGAAATTATGACCGCGTTACTCCAGAGGTCCTCATTTAAGTTATCTTAAACATTTAACTTATCACAGCTCTGGTCGTTTGCAATATCCTTTCTGGTTAAGGAAAGCTTCAATTTCATGTCTCTGTGCAACTAGCCCCAAAATTTCTCAAAACTATGTGTGAAATCCCAGGCTATTTCCCCTGAATGTCAACTTCCTTGTTCCAGAGCGAAACTATGGGAACATCCTCTCCTGGTAACATCTATCTAATTCAAAATCCTAACAATCAGTTGTGATGCTGAACATTAACAGGATGAGAAGAACAGGTTATTGTTTTTCTCTGAACAAGTCTATTCAGCCCTCTGCAAAGAAGTACTTACGTGTCGACGAATCTCCTGCTGAGGTTTGAGATGACAACTGGAGATCCAGACTGGAAAGGAGGGTCCCGAACCACTTTGTACCGGATGGGTGTGCAGCCCGCGCACAACGTGCTGTGGGGGACAGAGCTCAACATGGCAGCATCAATTTCCAGGTGCTCGTCCAGAGTGTAGATCTGGATCCCGTATACCTCCTCGCCCACTTGTCCTGCATCCAGTTTTATGGTCAATGGGATGTCGCAGAAGACGTTCTGCGGACCGAGAGAAATGTTTTTTCCGCTGATGGTGAGCAACTTGATGTCATTCACTGCTCCGCTGGAGTCCCAGTCTGGGGAAACAAATGTCACCCAGACTGTGAGGGACTCTGGAGTCAGGGGATAATGAAACTCCAGCTGCAGGTAGCAGCCCTGAGGCTCAGGACAGGCTGGGGGCACTGTGTGTTGGTTGACTGCCGAGTTGGGACTCCATGTTCTCACACTGGATTTACAAGGCTGCTCAACGTCAGGGTGCCCTGGAAAGAAAGAAGGAAGCAAAGACAGGGCACAAAAGAAGTTAGATAACATGGGTTATCATTGGCATCAGATCTGAAAGACAAACTGGTGGCAGGAGAGCATAGCTGTCCAGGAAACTAATTATTTACTTGAGTAGAACAGGCACAGCCAGCGTGGAAAGGAGAAATATAACGTCAACATCTCCTGGCCAGGTGAGAGACGCAAACCCAGTTTAAGTGCCCAGCTGGAATGGACATCACACAACACACACTGCGCCAGGGCATCTGGTCCTGTATTTCCTATTTCTAGTGCCTTCCCCTGTGCCAAACAATGATATCTTCTACCCCTTCCACTTGGTACTTTATCTGATAAACAGAGTCACTTTGCCTTCAGTTCACCTCCATGCTCCTACTTAGTCCCTTGCTTGTCACTCTAAAATACAACCTTTTTCTCTTGTCTTTAACAAAGACAAAGAAAAGAGCTTTTGTTGGTTCCAAGAAGGTGTTGCACTGTGCTCTTGAAGGGCAACCCTATGCCATTTACAGGCTATTCTAGCACATTGCGTTAGATCCCTTTGTTTGGAGGCACATGGAGCACAGGTCTGAGCTGTCTCTTTGCACTCCTTGTAATGAAACAACAGGCACTTGTACTTTTACATTTCTCACCGTTGGCTATGTTCAACTACATGGGAGGTATTACTAAAAACTAATGAAAGCCACAGTGCTTGCTGGGCTCCCAAACACTACGGTAACATTACGATTTGGCACAGAGTCATGGACTGCAAGATCCAGAGGGGTCAGATGGGTGGAACAGTTGGTAACAGAATCCAGTGAGAGCTATAAATTCCCTCTTCCTTTGCAAATAATCACACAAAAAGGGAGAAAACAGGACAGGGAGAAGACAAAGTACAGAAAAGAAAAAAGGGAATAGTAAAGATAAGGAAAGGTTACGAGAGGAGAGAGATGGAGAAGGCAGAGAAAAAGAGAGCACAGCTGTTTGCACCTGAGGAAGCAAGCAAGATAAAGCACTGGGCAAACATGAACAAACAGGACATCACTGCTAATTTAAAGAGAAAAGAGCAATGTGTGAAGGTTATTCTTACTGTCTGTGATCCAATGAAATGTTAGAAATGTGCTTCTTTTGTTAAGGATAAACAGCACAAGGAATTCTCCTATTCGTACCAAATGAACCCAGGTGCAGAATAGATTTCCTAGCATCTCAGGCAGTCCTCCCCGCAATCCAACGCGATTGTCCTGCAGATGCACAACGTTTAATGCTTCTCCCTCACCTGCACATACCCCATAGCCCTCCTCTCCTCCTCACACGCCACCGAGCAGCGGCACTGCCGCTAACCTCAGCATCTGGAGAGACCACAGCAGCAATGCATTTTGAAGAAAGCCAGAGTTCCATTTAACACAATCAAGTTTTTCCCCCCTGGCCAGCTTGCCAGTACTGTGTATAATCATTTTGAGTAGCCAATACCCCATCTGACTCATGTTATCTCACAACATTTGCTGCCATCCACATGTGCTTGCCTGGGCCCTCCGATGACTTTCTCACAGACTCCCAGCGAGCTCCTGACTGCAAGAAGGTGCCTTTTAAGAGAGGGCTTTGGAGAGATTTGTGAATCTTATCACTGCCGTCTCGCAGATAGGAACCCGGAGCTGATTACTGCCTCACAGCCTGGTACGTTTTCAAAAGTGGTCTCCACCTGGGTTCCTGCAAATTCACCTCTGCCCGTTCAAGGCCTCTGTAAGACTTAAATAGCGAATAGATCTATGTGTTTTGGTAGATCAGGGTGTGATCCTCGGAGCTGGATGAATTGAACTCAGCCTCCAGGGAGTTTAATGTAGATCATTATACTAAAATGGGAGCTTGATTGCAGTCACCATAGACTAAAAAACTCAATGAAGTTGAGAGAAAAATTCCCTTTCTTAAATATCATCAGACACTTAGATCTGGGTAAGAAACATTCATTTAATTGTGGAAGAGGATGGAAACCTTATTCCACATAACTCTAGATTTCTAGAGATGGGTAAATACTATGAAAAATACGAAATATTTGTATATAAAAAGAAATAGTGTAGTAGTTATTCTGCCCCTGTGCACTCAGGTTCTGAAAATCGTTTCGCTTATGAGATCCTCAGCAAGACTGGTCACAGAACAGCACCTCATATGACATCATGCCTTGCCTAACACAAACAAAATGTGAATGTGAGGTTTGTGAGGGGAAGTCAAATCCCATCTCTTGGTTAGAGAGCAAGGGCGGTAGGTTGGGAGGGAGGCTTCCCCCAAGAAGGAAGCAGCCTAAGCGAGCAAGATTTTTTATTATATTCTCACACTTCTTTTAGTCAATAGTGAGCCAGGCAGTAGGAACTGACTGATATATGCATATATTGCACAGTAACCAAAGGTAATTACTTGGATTTGAGCCAAAATCACTTTTCACAGATAAAAACCCACTTTGACCAAGTTGTGGAGGTGCTGTAAGGTTTGTTTATCTAGCTGGTGTTGCTGGTGAGAATCTAGGTAGGGTACAGCTTTCTTGCTCTACGGTGAAGGTAAAGAGTAAATCAGAACTGCCTGATCTCCAGTGCCTTCCCACAACTGCTGCCGAGCGGCAAACAGCCACTCGCGCAAGGGACACAACCGGCTGAGAGAGAATCACAAAATATCTCTGCCCAGAGGTGCTGGACCCCGCCATGCTCAGGCCCTTGGAAGGACACAGTCCTCAAGGAAGAGCTTTGCCATGGGCACGGCTCACAGGTAGTGCAGAGCACAGCTCGTGTCAGCTACCTGGGCTAACTGTGCAGCGTAACAATGCTACGAGACCTCAGGAAATGAAATCAGAGCAACCAGGTTCCAAGTTGCTTCAGAGACACGTGAGAAATGTGGTTTTCTGGTACGAAGCTGGATGAGTGCTACAAAACATTTTCCGTGAGTGTCGTCTCAAATTTTAAAATGAGTTCATTTTGGCCATGCTTATGCCTCTCTCGTATTCACTTTCCATGAACATTCAAGCAGTGAAAATTTACACACATGAACGCTTGCAGAAAGTTAATTTAAAGCTCGCATGCTTGAGTACTCACAGATAGACAATTAAAGAAGCCAGACAATGATCTAACTGTGCTATTTGTAACTCAGACCAAGTGCAAATAGGCAGAGATCCTGAATGTCAGGGAGCGTGGTAGTGATGACAGAAAATTACAGAGCAACAAATACCATACACTTGGTATGTTTTCTACCCTAAAGTGGAGACAACTTGTTAATGTAGTAAGAGGATAGGATTCCCAAATTTTCTTTCCAGAGCAATGGCACAACGGCAATTGAATGAGACAGATAAGGATCAGACTGCACCCTTCATAGTTAAGAACATGCAGGCACACACTGTAAGAAGAGGAAATTAAATGCAAAATGCAGCTGAGTAATAAATCTTAGAGTAGCTTAGTTTCTCTAGGAATGATGCCGCTGGCAAGACGTGTGAGATCTAGAAGATCTCAAATCAGAGCTCGTTGGAGAAATTTTGACAGAACTGTGTATCTCAATGGAATATGCAGTTCTTTCAAAATCAAAACACTTTGCAAACTTGGGTTTATTTGGCTAAAACTTTATTCCAAAAGATAAAATGGGAAGAAAGTTCTAAAAATATCGGAACATTATGTTTTGACATATTTGGAATAAATCACTTCACTTTTGCACTTTGAAACATTTTTTAATTTGATATTAAAAGTTGCTTTTGCCCTAGATTATATACCAAAAGAGGATATTTTCAAATGTCATAATTTAACCGACATTCATGAAAGAAGACTTATATGAGCTAAACAAAACATTTTGGCCAGCCTCAAACACTTTTTATTTTTAATTTTCCCTCATGGAGAATTTCAAAAGTTTCAGGTTCTGTTCCAAAAGAAACCAGGTTTCAAAGTCTTGTAATCCTTGGCTAAGTGGAAATTCCACCTTCCGCCCTGCCCTACTACTGCAAATGATCCAAATTTTGCTAATCCTGTTTATTTGATAATCCAGTCACACTCCTAGCCGGAGCGCTGCTTCCCAGGATGGAGTTCTTGAACAACATCCACTCAAGCGGCAGGTGCACTCCGCGATGTGTCCGGCAGCCTTGGCCCTTGGATGTCCAAACTGAAGGGGTGAGTTGGAGCGAACTGTAACCTCAGTGGGGCCCCCACCCTGGGAGATGGGTGTGTGGGGCTCGCACATCTTGTCCCATCACACAGCGGGGACGCAGCTTCCTGCACATGCTGACCTTAGGACTAGGGAGGGCTCCTGGGTGCCAGCACTGCATATATCACCATATTAGCTTACAAATAACCTTCCTTGTAGAGTAACTCCCACGCATTCTAGCTCAGGACAGAGAAGCCCTTAACGTAAGCAGGTATTTGTATAACAAGTTTGCAAAATCTAGGGATTGGCCTTTGAGTTCAGTGAGCCCACCTGTGTGTTTACAGTGAAATCTGGACCCAGAGCGTGCTGCTCCAGAAGGAATAGCTTGTGATTGCAATAATATTCTGCTCTTTCCAAACCGTAACTTCTGATTAGTGACCTCTGCCTGGTACAAGCTTAAATAAGCTCCACCACATCCACCTGCTTACGTAATGGAAGGTACATATGGAAGGGAGTTAATGATGGAGATCTAACGGCATCGTACAACCAGCTCTGCAGACCTTTCTTCCTCCAACATGCTCTAAGGAAGCAGTAAGAACGACTTGCAAAACACCCTGAACTAGACTGGGTTTGACGCAGTCACCTGCATTCACGCTGCAGAGTACTTGCCCAAAGGGCAATCTCCACTCCTTTCAGCGTGTCTGCTGGTGCAGCCCGCTACGATTCAATGCAAGGGCAGCAGAAATCAGGTCCAAATAAATAACATGCAATTCTTCACTTTCAGAGTTAGAGTAGAAGGAGTAAACAGCTCCCCTGAGGATTTAATCTGGCAGATGTGAATGGTCAGCATTTCTTGGCACTCTGCTGCTTTCTGAAATTCAGGTTCAGCTCCCAGAATTCATTTAACTCATGGACAGGGTGAGGACAAGGGGGCCAAAACATAGGTAGTTCAGCCAGCGGCATTACTTTGGGGCACAGTGTATTCATCTGTTCATGCTATTCATCATGTTCATGTTCACAGGTACGATCAGTCTGTCACTCCCAGATTTTCCCACTGCCTTTGTGGCTCCCCTTGTGCTCCGTCCGAGCTTCTCCCCGCAACATCTTTGTCCCCAGCCCTGTGACTCACCTTCTGCTTCCCGTGGGCTCCAGTGCCCGGAGGGATCGCAGGGCATCGGGGAAGAGGCGCTGAAGGCGTATTGCACCAGGACTCTTCCTTCCGCACACAGATCACATGCTGATCCCACTTCTCTAGGAGGCCAGGAAAACAGGAAAACACACCAACTTAGTAACAGCTGAACGAACTGCTTATCCAACTATATTAAAAGCAATAAAACTTAGAATTCAGTTCCACTTAACCCTCCTCTCACAGCACTGACAAGAGCCTTTCTTGATGCTGACCTGTAGGTTTGGGCTAACAGCCTGCATAGACGGCACCTGTGAGTCCACCATCCAACACAAAAAACTGCACTACAACTGGACCAAACCCTGACAAAAGAAGGTATGTGTTGCTTAGTGGTTAGAGCAGACAAACAGGCCTCAGGAGATTTCAGATCTATTTCTGCTCGCACCATGGATTCAGTGCTTGAACTTGTAGTATCTTCAGGATTGTGAAGGCCATGGGCTTGCTGGTGATTAGAGGAGAGCGTAAAGTTCCAGAACATCAGACGGAGCTGCTCTGCGAAGCATGGCTTTGCTAAGTATGCAAAGACCTGCTTTGGAGGTGTATCACTGCCCATATCATTACAAGCCTGAAAAAGGGGTGGGTTATGAACATACAGAAAAGAACATGCCCTTAATCCTTCTTGCAGGGGAAACTGGATTCGATACCTGGTCACTTTGGCACCAGCGGATGGCTCTTTCTGAACTGGAACATCTTATGGCTCCATGCCATCTGATGGCATGACATGGCATTAAGAAAGGCACTTCACTGCCCGACACCAACATTACTTCACCTACACAATACATCTAATACCAGCTACTGTCAATAAAGTACTATCAGCAGAAGTGGTTGAACAGGAAAACCCAGTTAAACACTGATTCACAAATATTTTTGCTAATACATTCACAAGATGAGGGTTTAAGCTGCTGTAGACTGGTGTAACTCTAATGTCTTCCGCAACATTAGGCTGATTTATATCAGCTGAGGATGCAACTCACACAGTTCATCCCTACATTCCTTAGGGTCACAAAATTTGGAACCATTTATGACCCAGAACGTGTGGTTATTCATTCCAGTAAGTTCCTTATTATTCAGAATTCACTGTTCTGCTTTAAGGAACGCTGCCCACTCGAAAGGAAAATAATTAATGATCTGAACGATTAAATGCACCTAGGAAAGGACAGAAGTTTTAGGCAAACAATTTGTGCGTAACACATAGTGCGCTCTCTAAACTGCCCAAGTATGAATTGAGTCATCAATTATTATAATCAGCCATGCAAATTTTAACCATCTCCCATTTCCCTATTTATTTCAGCACGGCTTTGCGAACAGTACCGTGATTCCTAGGCACAAATTATTTTGGATCTTCATCGAGGACACCGGGACCGTAAATTTACTCTCCCAGCCCTCCCAGGCTGTGCAATCTCGTTTCCCTTTGGTGTTAGGGACAACACATGCTCAGCTGCTCCACAGCTTAGCATCTCCTATTTGTTGACAGGTATCTATTTGAAAGTCAACTTTGTGTTGGCTTTATCAGGCAGAAGCAGGGATTGTCAACGGCGGGGAAGGGGGTGGGAACTGGAACGAAATCAGTGGTAGAACTCCATTTCAACATGGCCCACAGCCATCCCTGCACAAAGAGATGGTGAACGACTGAACTCGCAGGCAGTGCAGAAAGGGATGCACATGCTGAAAATGTCTGAAGAATAAAATGTGGCAATGGGGTAGAAAAGAGAAGACGGAAGCAAAGGTGCCCTCCTCTTCCTTGCACAATCCATAGTGCTGGTAATGAACACATTGGGGCATGTTGCAAGTAACTCCTCTCTCTGTCTCACCTCACTCACCTGTGCTATTGGTATGACGCTGCCTCCCTACTTCATTTGTCAGCTGTCTATTTAGCAGTGGTTTAAGTGCCTAACTAACTCAGCTTTCCTAACTAATATATGCAAAAAAAATCAAGAAATCAGAATAAAAGGCACTGAGAAATCAAAACGTAGAATTATTATCGTGCAGTTGTTTTTCAGACATCCACCACCAGTCCCTGCAATAATAACCTTTCAGTTTCTCTACGAAGAGACTCCTGCATTAGCACTTGGTCCTGGATGAGGACAGGGCTTTGAAAGCCAAGTTTCCACAATTAGGACTGCTTTTTACTCAAATTAGCAGCTATACAATTTCATCACAGGCTGCCATGGTGGAAAAAACTGTAGGCTTATGGACAAACATTTCCTTTTACCAGCAAGGACTTGGAGGTAAGAGAAATCACAAGGAGCATCATGTGGGAAAGGCTATGAGCAAACTTTCTCTTTTTACTTTTCCAGTTTGGGAGCCAAACTCAGCCCTAATGTAACTCCACTGGCTGAAAGGAGTTACACAGGGGATGACTCCTGGGTTAAAGTTTTTGGTCTGCAGACTCTTGCACACAAATCCTACAAAACAGCCATGAGTGTCAAAACTAATTATGGAATTGCATTTACAGGCTTATGAAAATCCAAGCCAGATCCTTACACCTTACGCAGCCACTGACATCAAGACAAAATGAGCATGAATTGTTTCAAAATACTATTAATTAGGAACGATAGCGTATCTGACACCTTATACACTGGTGCACATGACTCCCCAAAGTGCAAGGTAATGGAAAATCTGGACTTCTCTGTTTTCTAATAAGCCAAGTACTGGGGAAATTCCAGCTTATGAAGTTCAGAGCGCGGGAGGAATTCATTCCTACAGCATGATATTTCAGAAGTGGATTCAAAATCTAAAGATTACCGGTGAAAAAGAGACAATTCTCTTCAGGGCCAGCACCAGTTCAGTGGGCAACTGAAACCCAGGAAAAATTTGTCATTCCTTCCAGTAAGGAGTGCCTGCTTTCAGACTGAATTGTATCTCCTTGCTTGAAATTCAGAATTGGTGCTCTCCCCTCCAAGGCATTGAAACCTCCCACAGCAAGGTTTAAGCAAGCGACTATCAAGCCCAGCCATCTAGATGTGCGACACTATACTGACCAAAATATTTGCTTGCTAAGAACGAGATAGCATCAGATTCATGGAAATTAATGCAGTCACCGCAATGAAAACTTGGAAGAGCAGATGCATTCAAAGTTTTCTGTCCAAGCAGAATTTGCTGCAGAGCCCTATTACAATAACTGTTTACATCCTGCCTACGCATATCAAACAGGAGGCGCATGAATGGATGCTTAGCGACAGCAGATGAACGCATCTAATAGATGCAGCCAGGAAATGAATAGAGTTTTCTTTTGCTCACTTGTTTTCACTTGTTTTGTTGGCTCTATTATTATTTTATTATTACATATTATGATATGCACATGTGACGTTGTTCACGCTTTTATTTTAACGGGAGGATGGAGAGTGGTAAGTATTCCAATCCTGTGTGTAGTAGCTACAACAAGAAATGCTGGTTCTTGCTATATTTGATTATCAGAAAAGTTTAGAAGCTCAACCAGCTGCCGGAGTTTAGGGTCAAACACATGTTGGCAAATTTACATGCAGGTAAATGACTATATGCAGGTATATTTACAAATTTACATGCAGGTAAATGAGTAATACAGCAGCCATCAATTGAACACGCTGAACAGGTAAGGAGGATCTGTCAGGAAGAGGATTTTACTTTTGTGCACAGCTCATGTAGCTACTCTTGCCAAGGTGTGAGGACAAGCCCAAATTTACAAGAACTATGAGTTAGCATTACTCTCTGTCCCCAAATCCACATAATTTATCATGTAATTCCTGGAACTGAGGCCCTTAGAGAAAAGCACCCAATACTGTGGCACCTGTGACAAAGTTGCACCTAAGCAGTGAAAAAGCACGCGGTCTGTACTTCCATGCTTCATCTCCCTTGAACCGCAGACCTGCCAGGACCTCAGCCACAGACACAGCCAGTCCAGTGTTGCATTTTTAAACACAAGACTAAATATTCCCATCCTGACTTTCATTAAGCGGAGGTCACTGCCTGTGCACAGCTCTAGAGAATAAAAGGGGCATAAAAGGAACTTGAGTTACAGCGAGTGTGCCTGCAGCAGCACTGTAATTTGGATCAGGAGCGAGCTTTTGAAGCGAAACTCTTTGTTTTCCCCACTCACACGGAGCAGTCCTGGAAGCTGGACCCAGTTTTGTCTGACACCAGAGCGGAGATGTGCTCCAGGACCACACCCGATGTGCCCCAACTGCTGATGCCATGGGCCCAGGCCAGAGCTAGGCTGAAACAAGCCCTGCGAAACCCCTACAGTGTTGACGTCAGGTCTTCATTAACAACTGTTTTGCACTAGAGATCTACTTATATTGGTCCACAATACTTGCTAATGTAGCCAGAGCCATTCATCCTTTTAAGGCCCTTTTTCACTGTCAAAACAGCATGGTAGGGGCCTCTGAGCATTAGAAACCAGGCCCAAGGCACTCTGCAGTTGAGTATCAGTCTTCTGTTTTTTACATGAATAGTCCCATTGAAGTGAATGAGTTTATTCATTCAAGTGAGGCAAGTAAAATTTGGGCCATGGTGTGCACTTTGTGTAAAAATATCTGCAAAGATTTACAGCATTCCCACACACAGATAAGATTATACTTGGCCAATTTTACCTCCTACTTGTCTTGCACAGTGACCCAATTTTACAAATTGATGCAGGCATGAATCTCTAACCAAGCAGCGCTGGACGCATCAGGACTGGAAGTTCAGCACGTGAGCTTTTCCAGTATTAGTCATTACAATACTACTATCCCGCTTGTTTTGATTAATATATCAGAAATTTTGGCATGTTTTAGACAAGATCATCCATGTATTTCTGTGACATTCTTAAATAGTCACAGCAACATTTCTGTATCTGTTAGCGATGGGAATCTCATTTTAACAAGGAATTGGACTCAAAGCATTTGAGGCTGTCTCTTTAAATCTCTTCAGTAATACTGAGCACACAGATCTGAAAACCCAAAGGACTTTTCTTTTCTATAAAATCACTATTCATTTAACATATGATAACTCTGTTATGAAATTTTAGATTTAGCAGGCTGTCCACTGTGTGTTATTTAAGAAGCAACCAACTAGGGGTTATTAGGAACATATTGATTGAGTTATAAGAAATATGTTATAAAGACATATTTGGTTACATAAAAATTAGCTCTGCATCAATGTGTTTTAAGAGGCAGATGGTATTTATTTAACACACAATCAGTATCTTCTGAAATCTAAATTAAATTGGAGAAACTTAATTTACCTAAAAACTATTATCGGCTAAAAAATTCTGAATTGATTTTCAGAACTTCACGTAAGTCCTTTTCACACGTAGGGAATTAAAAGATTCAAAACTGCAATTTAGGCAAAGGCTCTTCAGAGCACAAGGCTTCCCTTTATCAACTCCTAATGTTATTTGATTGCTGTCCCTGTATCAATCTGCAATAAAGGTGGAAAATCTCATCTGAGCAGAAAATAACGGCTATCTGCCTACTCAGATAAAGTGCAAGCTGCCCACTGAAGCGGCCATGCTGTCCTGGCAGTACTGCGAGAAGTTTTGTCCCTGGTGGCGGCAGTGGCTTTCAAGGTGCTCTCACTGAACAAAGCAGCAGTGCTGAGACAGCTCTTTGGGTGCTAATGTGCTTACAAGTTTGGCCTCCTGCAATACGTACTGCTACAGTCCTGAAGGACACTCGAGGTTTGTTCTCGATAAAATAACAAAGCAAAAAGGGGAGAAGAAATGCAAACAGGGAAGGAGAGTTGACGGCAAAGTGAGAAGGTCAATCATTTAGGAAGTTCTCCGCTAGGACCCCCATAGCTGCCGTGGCTCATCCAAGCGCTGTGTTTAGATTAACAACCCAGTTGTTCAGGTCATCTTGGGGTAGAGTTACTCAGGCTATGAAGTGCAAAGTGGTGCAACTCTTGTCCAGAGCCCTGCATTCATTCAATTTTTATTGGTAGCACGTAGCTGCATGCCTATCAGACACAAACACACACACATACTCTGACCTCCATGCTCTACTCAGCGTGCAGCAAGATGACACTTGCACGATGCTCAGGGTTTTAGGTCTTTGACTCTGCTTGCTCAGCTCCCATCTCGGACCTGCAGCTCAGGGAAGGAGGCAGCGTTTGTCCCTCTCCCCAGCACCGCCACCTCCTTGCCCTGAGAGTCTCCGCCGCCTGTGAGTTCTGTGTTGTCACGGGAGTAGAAACAAGATTCACTTTGTCCTTGCAAAAGAAACGTGCAAGAGGAGGAGGGGGAACGTGCAGGCAGAGCTGAAGCCCACAGGTATTTGTGAGGAGCAGTAACAGCAGGAATCACAGGGCCAGAATCGTCGATTGAAAATTCCTCTCATAACAGATGGAAAAGGAGTTGCCCTTTACATGGCAAATCAATGGCCATCAGCTGAGCGCTACAGGCTGAGAAAGGAAGAGCAAAAACCAGATCAATAACCTCCTCAATATGAACCAATTTAGGAAAGAGCCTTAACCCAGACTGAGCATAGCACGTGATGAAGCTGCGCTCCTGGTGTGGGGTCCCGGGTTTTTCCCCTACTTCTCCCCTTTCCATTCAATTTAGTGCAAGAGTACAGAGCAGCGCGTGGTCACCTTTCAAAGAAGTGGCCATCGATGGGTGGAAACCACTCCAGGGTGACAGAAGCAGAGGTCCGAGCCACAATCTGGGGGGCAATTGCAATAGGAGCCGGTTTCTTCACGGGCTGCCAGCTCTGATAGACGAGGTCCAAGTAGCAGTGCATCCTGGCCACTTGGTTGGGTGTGAAGGAGTCGGTGCAATCATCGTCTGAAATTAAAACAGAAGCCGTGTTAACTACGGGGGAGATAAAGTGGGAGCAAGAGAGAGAATTGTGACTCGGTGAATGGCAGCTTCTTACAAGGGCCAGGCCGGGTTCTCGCAGCACTCAAAAGTTAATGGCCTGTGAACAAATTAGTGCAGTCATCACTTGGGGAGGCAGGTGAAAGGAAACAAAAGTTAAAAAGGAAAAAAATAAATCAATAAATGTTCCGTCCCTCTGGTCTGGGGCACGTATGAAACACCTAGGGATCATCCCTAGATGAGACAGAGATGTGTGGAGGTGAAGAAACAAAAAGACTCAGTGCAGGCCGTTCTGGTCAGAATTGGGGCTACCAGTGGACCTTGGGCCTAATGTTCAAAAGAATATCTCTGAGAGAGGACAAAAGGGCAAAGGACAGCTAGTGTTTGGATAATGCATTGACTAAGATTCACGCAAACTGTGTCCAATACACTTCGACAGATTTCTTAGATTTAAAGAACACAGAATTTTAAAAATACATGATTTTTTAAAGTTATCAAGTTTTCTAACGAACACATAAAAATGTTCTGAAAGCTCAATTTAAAAAAAATAAAAAAACATTACAAACACTGATTCAAAATGTAAATTTTTGGTGCAGTAGAATAACCTTATTTCTATTAAAAATCTCCCCCATTACCATTATGATTCTAGCCCCTTTCTGAACCATAACTACTCTTCTTTCTTCTCATAACCTTTTTTGATATTTCAAATGTCTTTTTCATTCAAAATGGAGAAATCATTTTGCTGGATAATTTCCCATAAATATTCATTTCTCATTTCATCTGTTTTCCCCAAACATGATTTGGCAACAAGAACACATCTAGTGCCCTCTGAACACCATACAACTTTATAACTACAATGCCCCGGAGAAGTAGAAAATTACTATTTCTCTATTGTGCAGATCACAGAAGGAATAAATATGTTGTGCAAAATCACCCAGAAAAGCTATGCTGAAGAATTTATTGCTAGCACTTTAACCATTTTTCTGGTACTCTTCCCATCAGATGAAAAGCTCTTGAAAACACAAAGTGTTTCGTCACATGTGCCTGCAGAGCTCCCAGCCCAGCAAAGCTCAGCCCCAGATGGGACCTCTGCACGCTGCCGCGATACAAACAACAATGACAGTTTTGCACAGGTCAAGTAATACACTTTGCTGGGAAGATGCAGGTCACCGAAGGCTGCTCAGGGAGCTGCTTGCATACGTGTAAGTTGGCGGTTCAATATTGTAATAGCGTTACTAGATGCTCTGATGTCTGTAAGTCTGTGCCCCATGGAACTCAAGGCGAACAAAAACATATGAATTAGTTCTAAAGAGAAGCGCGAATTTGCTGGCTGATTTAAAACCTTGCCACATCTTCCCCGAGACGCAAGCAAAAGAGACAGCTTCGGTTGGGATCCTGCTCAAATTACAGCCCCAAATGCAGTCCTACCGCAGGAAGGACACGTCAATTCACATGTTCTCCTGTGTCTCTCCTAATTCCACCGAGCAGTGAACCTCCTCTCATCAAACACGCACAGCAGATAGACAGACACCACCAGCTCGAAAATATCCGCATGCCCACAGGGATTTGTAAAAAGCTGCTTTAACATGACATCTCTGGATTTCCTCAATAATTATCAGTGGGCTACCCCTGAGCATGCTGTAAAAGCCATAAATATTCTTCACGGAAGCCCAGAAGGAGACAAAGGCCCTTAATAGCCATCATAAAGGAACAATAAAATATATACGGGACAAAGCAGCGAGACGATGGCACAGGAGAAAGATGACCTGCATTCTCAGTCTGTTTAAACAGCAGCACAGGCTGTGTCCTGGGGGAGGGGAAGGGAGGAGAGGCGAGGGAGAAAGGTATTTTGCTTGATCACTCAATTTCAAGGAAGGTTTGAGATCCTCAGACAAAGTAATAATTAAAGAAATTCTAGAGACTTTGCTGGGATGATTAATCCAACATAACTGAGAGGCAGAATTCCTGCCGATTTCAGGAAGAGTCGTCTAAAAGACTAACTTATCTTTTTATTTGGGAACACCACGGCTATTTCAACTTGTAAAAATAATTTACAAGTCCAATTTCTCACACTTCTTGACCTCTGGACATCGTAACTTGTTATTTCAGGGAAAGAAAAGTTACCCTTTAAGTCAGTGCTCTGCTACAGAGCTGGGGGTAACTGGACAGATGGACGTTTGACAGAGACAGACAGACTAACACAATATGATCAAGCCATATACAAGCAGTAAAACAGAAGGGAAACGAAGGCAACGTTTAGAGCCGCATGACCTCAACCTAGATGTTTCAAAGGTGTTTCTACAGCAATTTGATATCCTGATATATTTTTATTCCACTAGCAACAACAGAAAAGCAAACAGATTCATGCATGAGCTCTAGAGATGCCTATCATGTCGCTTCACTTAATTTTTCAAGAGAAAAAAAAAAAGAAGTTTCTGCTCCGAACACCAGCACATGTGTAGCTCCCAAGAGCAGATAAGTATCTCTGCGGTCTGCCTCTGTGTCTCAGCTCTCGAGAGAATTGGCAAGGCAAGTTCTCTTCAGAAGAAGAGACCTCAGCATTTTGAAACGCGCATGCTCCACGCCTTGCCACATACACGCGGGCAGATTTGGTGGAGGGATATTGTCATCTGAAGTGGCACTGACTTATTTGTGTGATGTTACCAGGAGGCTGGATCAGGCGGTAAGGCTCTCTGCCCTACTGCATGCACAAAAGCGTGCAACGTGCCGAGGAGCCGATTCAGCGCGTGTATGCTTGTCCCTGAAAACACCCTCTAAACAAATACAAAAATAACGAGAAAACTAAGCATCACTTCTAGCTAGTGCCATGAAGGGCACAAAAGCATTTCTGTTATAAATCACTTCAATCTGTGCCCCAGATGACATTAAACACTTTGCTTCTCAACAGTTTTATTACAGAATAAGCACTCCTATCACCTTTTGAGTGGGCAATCTGTGTTTTCGCCTGGGTATAAAGGTGCCCTTCAGTGGCTATAGGTATATTGGTCACCTTTAAAACATTGTTGATGCCGTCAGCTCAATGTCACAAACCTTCGTCATGGCTAGACCCTGTGACCCAAAGTAAGGGCAAATACCAGCCAAGGTATCTTTCCGGGAAATAACAGAGGAGCCTTCAACTCCCCTTGAACTTCCAGCAAGAACCCCACCTCATCCTCATCTGATGGACAACGGTCACGGGAGCTCACACCCTCTTTGCCTTACTCTCCGTTAGTAGGACTGCCATGAACCGGCACCCCTGAGCAACGCCGCTGTGTGTGCAGAAGCCCACAGAGTTATAACTACAAAATCAGGCTTTTGCTTAAGCAGCTCATTCCTCTTGGAGAGGCGGTTTCACCGCACTGATATGGAGTCTCTGTAGTTGCAGTCCCACCACAAACCAGTACAGCACACCAGGAGTCTTTGACCAGAAGAGCAATCCTGATCCAGGTAGTACCCCAGTATTCACACTCTGATGACAAAACGCAGGTATGAGTGATTGTAGCTGACTGACAGCGACTCCAAATCTAACACCAAACCATGGTATTTGAACGGATGCGTGGAGGCATGAGCAGTGTTTCGTTAGACATCTGACGTCTACCTATCACGGGTTCATTACACAGCCTTGTTAGTACCAATATTCATCTGACATTCAATATCTCCTAGGGAGAGGGTAAACAATCTCTCAATTTGGGCTTTTCAAGGAAGACCTCATAGATCAGGCATCCAGATCCCAGGGAAACAGGGTGTCAAATTTGCTGCAGAGTCTTTAAAAGCTGTTTTCTTAATGCTTATCTCAGTTCTTCCCTCCCCTCAAACCTTCTGCTTGGTCATCATGTGAAACTACGTAAAGTTGGGGAAAACTGGGAAAAAAGAACAAGAGAACTGGAAGGGATTCCCGAGGCCATCGAGTTTGATCCCTCATCAAATCTAGCTCTAGACCAACGGACACACACGTTAGCGTAAAGCCCCATATGAAATGCATGGTAGAAATAAGAGGTAATACCGCTATTCTTTCTTCTTGCCCACCCACAGACACCACCAGCAAGCCAAGGAAACCCAAGTACCTGCGTAGCTCATGAAGTTACTGAATGGCGTGTTTAGGAAACTGTGAAAACCGCATGTATCATTGCCAGGGCCAGGATCCCCACACAGCTTGTGCTTAGGGGCAGGGTTCGTGTCACTGCAGAGGTCCCCGGTCTCGAAGGAGGGCTCAGTTTCCATGCACGGATCGCTGCAGGAGAGGATCTCTGAGATTCCCCGGAAGACGTGATAGAGCCCCAGGCTGTGCCCAATTTCATGGATCATCGTGTGCGTGTGGCCGGGGATTCCATAGAATGAAGGATTCAGCACAATGCCACCTGCAAGGAGAAAAGAGGAGAACTCCATTTGCCTTGTTTTCCTCAGAACAGCAAGAGAAAGGGAAAGGAAGACAATCCCAAGAGCAGATCCACTGGCAGTTCATCAGATCCTCTATAGCACCGACTGGTTTTTGCATAATCAGGCACATTGCCTGCTCAGAGAAACTGCACAGCAAGGTTTAATCTTGTCCTCAATCTGGGGCTCTGAGGATGAGGAATCATGGGACAAAGTCCAATGTCCGTAACCAAAAACACAGAGACAATCTGTCTTCCCACTGAATATGGTCAGTCTGGTTGGTTTGTGCACTCAAAGAAAAATCCTGCATGCAACTACCTCATATGATATAACTGCAAATCATTTAGTGTGCTTAAATAGAATGATTCTGCCCACGTAAGTGTAAGTAATGCATTTGATACCAAGAATCAAACAAAACATACCTGAAGCACTCTCTGTATACTGTTCTACAGAATAAAGATATAATAGAAGTCCATCAACTTCTGAAACACCCTAAAAATTGCAGTAGGTTGCACCAATATTTGCAAACTAATAGCTGGACAAAGAAAACAGAATACACCTAAGGCTGGAACAGTTTTGTGGGGTGTGCTCTGATATACAGACACCTCTGAAGTCACTGTCAGAAACACACCGTTCGTGCACTCGCACAAGTCTAGTTTGATCAGAACTGCACAGTCCACTAATGAATATGCATGAGTCTAATGTGTCATAAAATCTGAAATCCTGGGATGTGATAATTCCAAAAGAACTGCACGCTTGTTAAATGTGTGCAAAGAAAACCAATGGTGATTTTTTTTTTATTGTATGAGTTGTGGGATGTGTAGATAAGCAAATAGTAAATTGTTGAGGCTTTACACTATACTGAATTCATCATAGGAATTATATTTTTAGCTCAGCTAGATGTACCTTTGGATTTATGATATGCTTCGTATTTTCTTTATTTAGCTTGTTGACCTCAACATTTCCAAGCCTTTCATTTAAAACTGTTTGTGTATACTGCCTACCATGAGAACAGGAGACTGCTTTGTAAAAGTTACAGTAGGAAAATAAATCTTGGACATGGTACACTAATAATTTAGTGACAATGAGGAGAGAAAAGGTTTTGGCAGGAGGAACTTTATCAGTGACTGTAGCGCAGGGAAGATGAGATCACCGGGCTCTGACACACCATAGACTCTTCCTTCTCATCTGCCTGGAGATTTGATTGCAATAACCATGGAATTAGAGGAAAATAAGACCGAGAAGATCTTAAGAAGTTATGTAATTCTAACTCCAACAATGCAGGACCACTTAGGTCTACACCATCCCTCACGTGTTGGTCTAACAGAGATACAACCCTTGACGACACAACTACCACAGCAATCAATTTCAGCACTGTGTCCTTACGGCTGCAAGGGTTTAACTCACATCTAATCCAAATTCATTTTTTGGCAATTTAAGTTCACGACTTCAAGTCCTGCCTCACATGGATACAGAGAACAGGAGATTCTTCTCCCCTTTCATCAGCTTTTATGAGATTGTCATCATCCACACTTCAGGCTCTTTTCCTTCAGTCTGAATAACTGCAATCCATTCAACCTTTCCTTGCAGCTCAATCCTTTTTCTAGACCTCCCTGACGGTTGTTCTCCTTTGGTTTTCCCAGTCGTCTCATGTTTTCCTTCAAGGACAGTGTACACACATGGTACAGCGTTCCAGCTGAAATTTTGTCAACGCTGAAGAGAGAGGAAGGACCACTTTGGATGCCTTGCAAGGACACGTGCATATATAGCGACAGAGAGAAGACCTTCCCTTTGTGCGTGGGCATGTGTGACTGCAGGCGCACAGCGGGGAGGAGTCACTAGTGTGTGCACAAATACGTATACAGTATCGAAAAAACTGCACTGCAAATTTAGATACAGACAAAAGAGTGAACAAAATCAATCACGCTGCAACATCACATCTATTGTGCCACACGCAGCATCTGCACGTCCTTTTCACAGCGCTGAACTGGTCCTTACACGAGCTCTCCGCAGGCCCAACTAATTGTCTACAGACCTACCAGTATGCAGCCCCTGCAGTCCCCGTGTTTCTTGTATCCCTCTCTCCTCCTTTACACAAAATACATGCTCTGATGCCTCCAGTGCTCGGTCTCTACCCGTGTAAAGCCATTCACACCCGGAGCCACACCTGGTATTTTGTTTTGTGGGGGTCTCTGTCGCAAAGATACTTCCAGAGTTCATTTTCCAATTGCAGGAGTATTGGAGAAATTCCCCATCAGCAGGACATGCCTTCAAAATAAAGGCTGGGTAAATAGTTCTGGCACTGGACAGCCCCAAGGCAGCTGGAGAGGGAGATTTTACTTTTGCCTTTGTTGAAAATTTATATTTTTCACAGCTGTCAAGAATCTAAATCAATTGCAGTTTTAGAGAGAAGATAAACTCCCTCACCCAGACAATATCTATCCCAGCCTTTAGATCTGCACCACAGGACATATTTCATATTTTTTATTAAGTACATATTGGATTTATAGAAGAGAGTAAAAAAGATTAAAGATGAATTCTTACAGACCAAGCACAGATCTGGGAGGGCTATTACGACAGGAAATTATGACCATTATTTATTTATTTTTACTTTTTTCCACTGCAAGTCAACTTTAAACTGTTGGCTAATGTCTTTTTTTTTTTTTTCTCGGGAGTTCTTTTTTTGGTCAATGAATTCTGTCAATACACTGTAGGAGCTGAATTTAAATTGTTTTGCTCAGGCATGATGTTGACAATTAGCTTAACGAAGTGACAGAAGAGCTCATCAGGGCTTTGGGCAAGCCCCAGCCCTCTTGCAGAAGGTTCTTCTTGGCACTCTGGAGCTCTCCCCTTGTTGTCTGCTCCCTCCCATGGCAACACCAAGGGAAGCTGTGAAAATACTCATTTAAGGAAGGATCAGCTATATCGCAGCCTTCTTTCATTCCAGCAGTGGCATTAGGGCTAATGTTTCCCACCAGCAGCCCATACTGTTGTGCAAACAGAGTTACTGTGGGGCTAGTGCAGGAGCAGTGGGTTGTGGTGGTACAAAGTGATAGAAATCACAGCAGTGCGGGCGCCGGCAGAGGCTGCGGTTAATATCTATCTTTGCTTTCGCCAGAAGCTATTGCCATGGGGAATGCTTGCTGGCAGGCATTTACAGCATCTTCTGTTTGGGTGCTCCCAGCAGGAGCCCACGGAGATGGGGCTGGAGGCAAGCCAGAGTGGAAGTGGCTTCACTTCCTGCTTAGCTCAGCAGGAGACTGGATATGTGTCAGTGCCGGTCCTTGGGAAGGGAAGTTTGCTCACACTTCTTCCAGAGCAGCTGCGGAGCTGGATGTTGTAATAAAACATTTACTAACTGAAGTAGGGCAGCCAGCTCCGACTGCTTGGTCTGACCATGGAGCTTCTCTCAGCTATGGAGACAGGTGACTATAAAGAAGTGTTCATTGCTAGGTTTTGGGATAATGTATTTTTGAACCCCCCTAATGCATTGACCTTCCCCAGACTGATGGCTCGGGCCATAGTTCACAAATTACAGTACACTTAATTAACATCGTATTTGCTCCCCTTGTCTAGGCTTTACATTTGCCACATCTTTTTTGTTTTGCTCAACGTGGGGTTGGGTAATATAACAACTGGCTGAAACAGCCTTTCACAAAGACTGAACTTGGCTGAAACTAGACTTCACTTCCAGCCTAGGAAGGTCTGGACAGGCTGAGAAATGTCTGGAAAACTTGTAAGAATCCCTGCTCTCATAAGATGACCAGATCAGATTTGCAGCCTCAGGGATTTCTGTGCAGTTAAGAGAAGTACACACAGACTCAGTCAGTGGCTTCTGAACCTTTTGAGGTTCATCTGACATTTTGCAAGGAACGTGGGTCCAGTGGCACTGCAGGTGCCAGGGCAATGAGTCATTTGGGAGGTTGCACAGCTTTGTCTGGATCCCTGGGTTCCAGCAGCCATACTCAGCAGCCTAGTTACGAAACACGCAGGGCAATCTGCAGGGTAGTGAACTCTTTCCAGTTCCACTCAAATGAACATTAGAAATACAATCTCTCAGCAGTTTGCTCTTTTGCACATTGGTAGAGAAAAATAGCAACAAATTTTAACTATAGCCTGTGAGGAAAATCAATCGAACACTTACTAAGTAATGAACTAAGATCACAACGTAACAGGCTAAGGTTAAAAACTCACTTCTGTCTAGCATCCCCCTACCTATCCCCCCCAATCTTCTTCGCAAAGTGCTCCCATGGAGTGAATGCCCTGTAAAGTAGCTTCACTTAAAAGGTGAAATACTTTCAGCTTGACATCATCTACAAATACCGTAATATGCTTTGGGTTTATAACCTAATATTTTCCTGGTTGTGAGCCAGTATCTGGCAATCGTGAAATACTTTTTTTCCCCTGACTATATATTAGAGGAATGATAAGAAATCAGAACAGAGCTTAACGCATATTTGTCTTTCCTTCTCAGTGCCTCAAAAGAATGCTTTACAAAGAAGAAACATCTTTATCACTCACCTAGATGCATCAAGGCTTCCTTGTCCCAGGGCCAAGTTGCCACTCCAGCCAGCTCTTCCTCGGAGGAATTGGCAAAGAAGATGTTGAGGTGCGTGGAACCATCCAGTTTCAGTATGTTCTTTAGTTCATTGACATCTAAGTATGCTCTGCAGAAAAAAAGTGGTGGTTTTTTTAAGGTGACACAAAAAGCAACAAAGTATTGAAGTGCTGCAATCCAAGCAAAGATCTTATAATATCCTGCGTATCAGTCATCCGAAATATTTTAATAACCCACTCCCAAACTTCAATTCCTTTGCATTCATATTGCCAATCTCATCCGAGCACTTCAGGCCATTGATTAACTCAGGCCACAAAATCCAAGGTAAATACATAAAGCTGTACACATTCCCAAGGTAAGTATAGGAATCTATTTAATATGAATGTAATTAAGCCCATACTATGGTCAGTAAATCTTTTTGTATCAGCAGTTACCTTGCACGTTTCCTCTAAGCTGTTTGCTATTGTTACCTCTAATTTTCCTTCACAAAAACAAGTTTCACATCTTCAGGCTGGTGCAACGACTGACACCAGCTCACGAAGTTACTCCTTCAGCACCAGCAGCAGTCAATTCTGCTGAGTTGCACATGGTCTAACCCTGACATGGGATGGTTGTTTGGGAATTGCTATTTTCAGCAAGCAAAGCTGTGCCAAGAGATCTCCACAGCAGTGGTACCGTAACACGACACAAATTCCTAAGGCTCCTTAGGTCCCCCCTCCAAGATGAGCAGCGTTTCTTCTTAGCTTTTGGGATGTCTGCGGGTTACAGAGCAATCTGCTTGCAGGCAAGCAAAGCCAATTCCTTAAGCCTGATGGCCATCAGAAGTAGTGTCAGTACTCTTTGAAAGGAGCAGACTTTATTCATACTGGAATACACGAGGAGCTACATGCCAAAGCATGTACCCTGGTGCCACGCTGCTATCAGTGGCACCATGATGCTCTAACACAGAGAAAAGCTGGAGAATGTGAAACATAAGAGTAAACCCATTGCTTCTCTTTCTCCGGTTCACATTGCCTTTTGATATTACCTGTTGTGCTAACACATAATCTAAAACATGGATGAGTTTTACTACCTTCACTGGACAGGTGGAAACAACGCAAAGAGAGATCACACTGAGTCAAGCACAGTTGACTAGCTTGTAAGGAAAGGACACCACGATGGTCTTGAGCAGGCTGATTTCTGCTTCCTGAAGTCCCCCTTTCCGTACGTGCATGGATGCGTAGAAGGCTCATGTAGCTCTCACAAAGCAAATGCGCTCACATTCAGTAAGCAGGGTTCCTTGCATACTTTGCAAGGCTTTCGTTCCCAGAAGGGTGAAGAAAAAATAGGGGAGTTGGCTCAGCACCAAGATCTTTCTGTCCTTCCCTGGAGGACTCCCCAATGGAAAACACATTCATATTTCCACAATAGTTTCCCCTGCCACTTGTTGAAGTCATTGCCTCCAAAATAGTTCACGGCTGGGTGTCCCCAGGCCCTCGCTGACTCATCGAGGAAGACGTGCTCTTTGGGGACACCAGTGGAAGGGTATGTTTCCATTCCATACAGTGTTTATCTTCTGATCGATGTGGATGACATCCTGAAGGACAGGTCAGCACTGTGTCCCTTTACACATTTCTCATCTCTCCACTGTTCCCAACACATCTATGGAAAACACACAGATCTTTCCCTTAGCTCCTCAACCTTGTTCTGCATGCATCCACACAGTGTTCCGAGGCTGTGTGTAACCTGTGTAACCAGGATCTTCTTTGTGCCTTTGAAAATATATTTTCCAATCATGGCCTCATACTTACACACGTCCACAAACAATAGATTGAAATTACATGACAGCTAATGTGCATTCCCAAAAGAAAGGGTAAGTGTGTTGCGGGAATATGCGATGGACAATGTGTACGTCTGCACGTATGGCAGCATGAGTAGAAGACAGTGAGCGAAAGCGTAAGAGAGAAGGTGGGAGTGATGTGATACTTCGTGCAAGAGAGAAAAGGACAGAAACAGAAGCACTGCGTACCTCTGAGTAGACAAATGTTTGTGTGTTTTGTATCACAGTGGGAAGGAAAAGCCCACTGTCCATATTGAGACTGTGATTGTTGACTCTGGATGCAGATACTTTGTGGCCCATGCAAATCTCTGTAGGAGTAACTTATAATCAATCTCCCCTCCTGAGATTATCCTTTTTATCCGCACTCTTCTCTTATGGTTTCAAATAATCCAAACTAATATTTCTTTATTCTCAGATGTCTCTTTGCTTATTGTTTTCACAATCCAATCCCCATTTATATCCTCAGAGCGTGGCTACAGTAGCTCTCTCACTTGCATACAGGCTATGTGCTTCAACATCTCCGGCCGTTTTGTGCGTGGATTATTACTGCAGACAACATCCAGAGCAGGCAGCATTGAACTAATTGGCCAGCGATATCAGTGCATCACCGAGACTAAACTCGTGTCTTACGTAAATTCACTGTACTAAGTCAATTGGACTTGGTTTTATAGTATTCCTCTGACCACTAATTCTCTGCCAGCCAACAGAAGTCTGCAAATGAGCAGAATGTATTCAAATGGTGTAAGAACAGAATGCTAAGAGGATTTTTAGCAAAGGGTCTGCACAGGAGTAGGCGCAAACAGATCATGCTTCGGAGGGAGGAAACGCAAACCCCTTTGTAAAAGCAGTCAGCAACCCCCAACGCATAAGCATACTTAAGCATTTAGCTCAGGCAAATCCCTTGTAAGCGTGCAAACATGTGCCTGCATGAATGGAGGCATGAGTGTGTAAGCAAGGGTTTGGATTGTGCATGCATGCAAGACAGCCAAGAGTATGTATGCAAAGGAACCAGTGTGTGTAAGAGATAAAAACACGAGCTGGAATTCCATCCTCTCCTTCCTCCCCATGTTTCTAATAACCTCCCATCCCTATCCATCATCACCACATTCCTACACTCAAGGAGGCATAAATTAACTACTTTTGCAGTTCATGTCCAACTACGTAGCTGCAGGCAGCAGACCCAACAGTTACCAGGTCAAAATAGTTTTCAGTTATTGTGTTGGACTAGGCTGACTCCCCGCTGCTGCTGCGGCTGCTTTGTTATCAGCCCAGACTATCTGACCCAACGCAATCTGCGAGCGTTGCTTACACTTCTCAAGGTTATGTGGGTCCCCTGATAGAGGACATAATGTCTGTCACATGGGCTCTTGCCAAAGAGAGCCAAAGAGCCCAGCCTTTCCAGCACTGCCAAACTCACATTTCAAAGACATGAGTGCAGTCTTGGAAAGGGATCAAAGCCTTTCCAACTGTCATTAGAATATTTCCTTTATGCATCTCTCCGTGAGTGCCAGCAACATATTTCATAAAATTCATTGGCTCGAGGTGGTACCTCCAATGTAAACCTGAATGGGGGAACTGTCAGGGCAAGTCTATGTGGAAAACAAAACCTAAAGCACAACAAAACATGTGTAATTCCTGTAATGGAAAAAACATATGATGCCGTGAGTGTGCCTTGCTCAAGAAAGCCTAATGAGCCTATTAGTGCATCATAAAAGGTCTCTTTTGCTGGAATCTGGTTTAGACATAGAAATTCTATGGGCTGTTTAAGGCCATTTGGGACATCAAATCGTATCGGGCAATGTGCATATTCCCACCCAGACCTTTTCATCGGCTTACTTGTCCAACACACAGCTTCAGTTTACTTTTTTCCTCCACTGCAGTGTAAGAACGCCTCTGAAACTGTACCATACAGCAGCTCGCCCTTATCCAGCAAGCCCAGACCTCAATCAGTACTTTGTATCCTGTACAGTGCTCCAGTTTCAGTCTAATGGAGTTTGTAGCTCATCCAGCAGCATCTCGCGACCGCCCTACCCACCGCGCAGCGTGCCCCATCAGTCACGCGAGCCATTATCTCCGTGCCTGTCTCATCTGTCAAGCCCATTTCCTGTCCATTTGGGCTGTGGCTTTGCCGCAGCAGGACTTGTCGCTTGTCCCCGGGTGGTGAGATGAAGCCCCCAGCCAGCAGCCCCACCTGCCCGCAGGGGCCTCTGCAAGGAGCTCCCTGCTGCTGGCCCTCAGCTCCAAAGCCAAATCCAGCCACAAATCTCTGCTGCTTAGCTACAAACGCATTTGACAATGGCTTTTAAACTCGGTTGGTATCAGGTCTAATTGTATTAAACCTGGCCTTGGTGACTAGAGTCTAGCAGTTTTGTAACTGGGTTGGAAACTCTTCCTCCCTGGTTTTCTTCCAGGTCACAGAGTGGCTTTCCTGCAAGTCCCTAATGTGGTTGGGGTGCAGCCTCTTGCACTCGTGGTTGTTTTTGCAAGGGACACGGAGCCTTCCAGCCCTTATTGTTAGGAAATGTTTTCTACTGTCTGCCCTGAGTTATTCTCTATTTGACTTTGTTTTGGTTTTTTTCCTTCAAAGACAAGTGTCGCTTTACAGCAAGAAAACAAACAGGGTACTTAAGGGATTATTTGCAAGACCTCACCCAAACACAGAGTAGGAACTTTGCTATCTGCTCACTATGGAGTATGGTCTCCAACCGCCTGATGAGTTTGTTGGGAATGAAAGGCACTGCATTTCATCATTAAAAAAAACCCCACAAACACACAAAAAAAGGCCAGCATGTTCAGAATAGGAAAGTCAGCCTCAAAAAGTCTCCATTTTACCTCTTGGCATGCAATGTCCTATCCTTTACCTAGCGGGTTCTGCATATGGCAGGACAGAGTAAATCTGCTGGGATCACAGGGACCCAGCACATCACTCTCCTCGTTTCTGCTTTCTGGCTGACACATCTCAGTGGTGTTCCCTCAGTCCCTCCAGCTCTGATCTTCACCCCAGGACTGACACTAACTCATCAGAGCAGCAAAGACCACAGCAGTCGGTATGTGGACAGGCACTCACCAACTGTCCCATTTGTTCAGGCAACATGGTGAGGGGCAAGGCTTTAGGGTGCAGTGTCCACCTAGAGATTTTCAATACCTGCAGTGAACAGCAAGGACAGTTTTTAGACAAATTATGTTCTTTCTGAAGATAATGGCAAGAGCCATGACTTGAACAGCGCTGAAAGCTGACCTTGAAATGGGGCCTTTTGGCAGGCACCCACAATTGTGATGTAGCTTTTCCCCCTGCGACTTCTCAGTCTCGGATGGTTAGGCATGGAACACTCCTTTAGGAGACGTGGTGTTGGTGCCAGTGTATAAGCTGTCTTTTGCCTTCTGTCAGAAAAACACGTCTAGAAAGGATGTCCAGAGACCATCGCTGCGAGCCCTCCACCCCAAAGCTGGGACACCTCTACACGTCACACCAAGTAAATTTTTATCTATCTCATACTTAAGACCACACATGAAAAGGACTCTGTCACTGCCCCGGCAGTGCTGCAGTCCATGTTTCAATACCTTTATGGTCAGGAAGCTTTCCCGAAGGTCTACTTGAATCTTTTTTTGCTGCAACAGATGTGCACGACTATTTGTGCCACTCCCCACATACAGAGAGATTAGATGATTCCCTTCTGCTTTACCAAATCTATTACTTATTTGAAAGCTTATTATATCTCTTGTGAATCGTCTCATTTTTAAGCCACAACCATCTTATTTCTTCAGCCTCTCCCCACTGGTTATATTTTTTAAGACCTCTGGTCATTTCTGATGCTCTCATCTGCACTCTCCACATCTTTCTCAAAGGCAGGTCATCAAAAGAGGACACAGTCCTCAAGCTGAGAGCTTATCAGTGCCATGTAACTGCTACATTCATCCTGTCTATCACCTCCAACCTGACACAAAGTACACAGTAGAGATTTCAGACCTACAAACATTTCCAACTTTTTTTTTTTTGTCTTTTTTGCCTAAAGTGCTACAGGTCTATCAAAAACCTGAACAAAAGAAGACAACCTACAAACCTTTCTTTAGCAGTGGATTTTCAATAACATTTTTGTCTGACCCGATGTTAAAGATCTGCCTTTGCTGGTAAATTTAATTTTGCTCCTCATTTCAGACGGATTGCCATAAATCACGAGAAGCAGGAAGCGTGCCTCATCTACATTTAGTTTAGTGTTAATTTAAGACACTGGTGTAAGTGTAGTAAAAGTCATGATAATTTATTGATAAAGGTATAAATCTTTCAGTGATTGGGACAGAGCCTGAAATAGAGCAGAGCCAGACTATTATAAGCGAAAGGCTTCGAGGCCCAATTTAGATCCAGATCACTGCCTGTGTTCACACTGAAATCCAAATGTGTAACTGTAATTCCAACCGCATCCAAACCCGGCAGTCACTAGGTCATGTCCGCAAGCATAAATTGCAAGCACTGTCAGCACATGCAGGCTTGGCAGCTTTTAAAGAATTTTGGTTTATCCACTGCAGCAAAATGTCCTCTACAGCCCCCAAATCTGATCTCCTGTTACAAGAAAGAAGGAATGTTTTGGCGAAAAAAATAATAATGATAAGGATCCAAGAAAAGACACTTAGGATAACTGTACAAATACAAACCCAGCTTCTTGGGCAGGTTTGGTAGCCTGTGCTGAACTCTCTATCACCCTCTGCGACACTGCTAATGCGCTCAGGTTAGCTGGGTAAAGCTGGATGAGGTTCTTTAACATCAGTGGCAGGTCGTACAGTTAAGACCGATCCTAAGCAACACGTATTACAAAACAAAATCCCACATGGCTACAAAAGTCTGAGTGTTCGTCGATCCTAGGGTACCTCTTTTCCAAACTGAGTTAATTCTACCATTAGGCTAGTGACTCATGCTTTACTCAGGCTATGGAAAAAAAAAAACTTATTAAAAAAATTACAGAAAGAAAGTAAGAGCTTTACTGTGCAAAATATGGGAAACCTTTGGGTCTGGGTTTACTTTATCCTGCAACAGAGACAGAGAGCAGCTCCTTGGTCTGAAGTAGGGAATTTTTACAATTGTCAAGTCCTTAGTTTCATTCCCATTGCTTTGAAATGCTGGCTTTCCAGCAGGACAGGCCTAGAAATAAGCACATTTCTATTGTTACATTTTGCACTATAAATCTATAGGACTGCAGGCAAAAAACCCATCCCATACATAAAGGAAATTATTTGCTACTAAGTTCTAAAAATCAGTGTTATCGCCCATAGAACCCTAATGGTGCAACTTCTGTTCAGCCCTGTCTGACTTTCTCATACGAGACTTCTAATAAATGACACAGCTTTATTTCATGCAATTGCTTATAGATTAACTTCTGGATGTAGTAAATGGAATATCTATTTAATGGGCTGAACCACAGCAACAGGTTGGAATAAACCTGACAGTTGGACTACTCCAAACCTAGCGCTGGGTCCTCTTCGTGTTTGGTTCATTTGAGCTTGCGCTTTGAGCCAACTTCTGCGCTCCCTGGGCTGCACACAACTATCAGCTCTGACTGTGATGTATTTGCTCCAGTGTAAATCTAGAGCTAGTCAGAGCAAAATTTGATTCTCAAAGTGCAGCTTCAGGTTCAAATCCAAAATCTCAAAGGAAACCTCAGTTGAAAAGACCAATTTTTGCCCAATTTCTGGCCAACTCAACTTGCTTTTTTTAAGGAGGGAGGCGGGTTTCCTCAGATCTCCACACAGATTTTCTCAAAGGTTTCTAAATCCTTGCCAAATCCTTCACAAACCTGGGCTGAGATTCAGAAATACAGTGAAAACAGATATTTTTTTTTTTCCCCGGCACTTTTGCTGCTGGTTCTGGCCAGGATAAGAAAGAGTAGAGGCTCAGGGAAAAAGAATGGGGAAAAAGATGATGCAAAAATTTTCAAATGTCAAAGATGTTCTGTCTGAGCTCTGGGCAAAAATTTGGGGTGGCTGTTTATGTACACAAAACTGTTTGTTCCCGCTCTCCGTTTATCCTGGCAGGCTTCACTGCTCACTTCTTAGACCAGAGACCCCACCTTTATAGAACCTTTATGTAGGTTTACAAAGAGTTGCAGTACTACAGACCGTAAATATGCGGTCACTGAGGCCTCTTCCTTTGCAAGGTCTACGTACAAGAGGGGAGCAACATTTGAGTTCACTTGTGCAGCAAGAACCGTAAAGCCTTGTTTCCTCGCAAGACCATAAAAAATAATTAAGCTAACGGACTACAAAGAGCTAGGAAAAGATATGCTGGCTGGCCAACTTGCAGGAAGAAAAAAAGAAAACAAAGGGAAAGCCTTGGCAAAGAGAGTTGTGATCTTACTGTACGAGTAACTTCTGAGATAGTGGGATTAAAGCATGGAACATTTCAAGATGCATCTCTTTAAAATAGCAAAGCACTATGAAGCATATACGCACATTTCACAGACCTTTGAAATCAGCAACACTGGCAGGTTTATTTGTTTTGATTCTCTCTCTTTCTTTCTTTTACTACTTTGGGATTTTTTCTCTCTCTCCTTTTCAAGACTGGAGCCAAATGACCCATGGAAATGTACTGTAATTTGTCTCTTATCCATCCCTCATCTCCATCTGATATTCCCTCTGCCCTGGTTACCCTGATGTTTTTCCAGACTCTACAGGCTGAACCATTGTAACAAGGAGAAAAGTCAAGTGATAAAGAAAGAAGTGGCGTAAGGATATTTTCAGGAACCCATTCTGTTAAAACAGATTTCTTTTGCCGCTTTATGAAAACCTCTTTTGGCTGCAGCAAAGCTCATTCACGTATTCTCGAGAATTCAAATCCGTATAGGAAGGTATATATTTTTTAGGCTATTTTAACCATTACTTATACTGCTTGGCACTTCCACAGTGCTTCCCCTCTGGGCCTCAAAACGCTTCCTAAACACGAAGAGAGAAATTCCACTCTGGTCAAAGCCCTGACACAAGCCCTCCGCACCACTCCAAGCCCCCTCCAAGGGCTCAAGTGACACTAAAGTGGGACAAGGACCCTTGCACTGGGCCTCCCCGCAAGAAATTTTACCATGACTGAAGAAGCTAAGAAACAGGCAAACGGAACAATGCTCCTTGTCTTCTGAATGGGAAGACTGAGGCACAGAAATGCACTAATTTGTTCAAAGTAACAAAATCATTCAGTGTGACAGCGAGGATTAGAAACTCAATCTCTTGAGCTTACGTTCTGTGATATTACGGATCATCTTTCTTCCAAATAAGCGGTGGCTTGCGTTGCTGATCCTTGAAGTTTTCTGCTGGTGGCCACTAATCATATTTTACAAGCCTTCACTCATATTTTACAATCTTTTACTCCTATTTTACAATCTCCAGAAAAGTCCTAAAGGTCCAGTGCTCAACAGATGGAACGCCAGAGCTCCCTACAATAAGCTGGTCCTTCCTGAATCCCTCAGCTTCACAGTTTCTGAAGACAATGTAGCACATTTACTGCATAAACAGATTTTCCTGTGGAACGAGGGCTCTGCTTTCCATGAGCGTGCAGCCACCATTCTTATAATATTTGGCATTTACATACCACCTCTCATCCCAAAGCTTCCAAGAACAAACAGGCACGTGCATAGTATGCTGCACAATATTGCAAGTAAAGGACGTTTCGGTTTCAGTCACCAGAAGAAACCTAACTTCTTTATGAAAAGCACCAGAGACCAGGAATGTATCATCACCCCCTTGAATCAGGCCAAGAGCTAGGTGCAGCCTTTGTTAATCAGACTGGAAGTTAGAGATCAAGGGGAAACTCGAGGCTTTGACACAGAATTTTTCTTTAATTATAGGAGTAGCTCACAGCAACTCTATATTAAAGTTGTCTAACAATTTCCACTAGTGATACTCAACTCCAGCCTTGCCTTTCTCATCTCCATCCCAGTGGCTTTGGGGTTGGGCTTGAGGTCACATTTGCAGCCTGCCCAAACACTGCCTTGCTGGCATGACCGGTGGGAGTCACGGCTGGGGTGACCCAGGTTTTGCCACTTCTGAAGCACTGGGAAACGCTTTGTGTCCCTTCTTTAGAGCCCACGGAAAGCATGGGGTTACCCTACTGCGCGGATACTGCTCTGTCCTGGGCGCCATCTACCCACACCACCTGCCCTTGCAGTGGGCAGCAGCAGGCAGGCAGCATGGGTCAGGACGCTGCCTGGGTCACCTACCATGGGAATATTTGGGATTTTTAGGAAGCCGAACACAGGTCAGGGTAGGGAGCACTGTGGCCTTGGGGTGCTCACAGTTAGGTTTCAGTTGGTCACAGCTCCTGCAGGAGGGTGACACGCGGCACTGTCCCTGCCAGGGTGTGCAGCTGGGACTTTAAGGAGCTGGTCCTTTAGCATCTTCCCTAATTAACACGCAGTAAAAAATGCAGGCTGAAAAAAGAACAAGATCAAATTCTTTGCTCCTTTCATCTCACTTTTTGACACTAATCCTCCCCGCACATAAACCCCGTGCCACAAAGTGAGATATACATTTCTATTGGAATGAAGAGCAACTTGGAATCAGGCCGACATCAGCAAAAAATTAAAATAAAATCGTATATAACCACAAAGGACCTAGCATGTTTATTACAGATACTTCTGGAGTTGATGGGCAAAAATAACCAGTCCAAATATGCATCTTGCAAAACATCACTTTTGCTTTGGAGGTGCCGCTTCTTTTCTCTTCTTGTTTTTACAACTTGGGGACTTCCAAATCTCATTTCCCAACCTCCTGGCAGGGTTGTGCATAAAGTTGGTCCTGCTGCAGTGGGCAGAGCATCAATGGCTTATGGTTAATCCCAATTTTCCTCTTTCCTAAGAAAGAAATGAAAACTTGATTCAAACGAGATTGGATGAAATTTCCTCTTATTTCATCCTATGCAGAAAAAGGTAGGAGACACCAAAGCGAGATCACAAAGAACATTCTGGTGGTGGAGACTTCAATTCAGGCAAACCAAGAAAACCTTTTGCCCTAGCACCAAAAGCCTCTCTTTCTCAAAGCTCCTGAGATCTTTTCTCTCTGTTACAACAAAGGACTAATATTTAGCTCTGTTTGGGTTTTTTTCAGGAGGTATTGATGGATCATACCAGCAAGTCTTTATCTTCAACAGCGAAGTCTTGAACACAATTGAATAGTCAGATTCAAAGAACCACTAAATATTATGAGATCTACGAAAGCTGGTATCTTTTGTTCCTTCCCAGCAGTGAAGAGATTACAAGGAAACAGAAAATGTGAGTCTCTGAGACGGAAATTTCACATAACAACATTTAGCTTTGAAGTTCCCAGAATCCACAGTAAATTACCAGGTGATCTGGCAGAAACACCAACACACCTGCACTGAGAATAATTCAGAGCTGCAGAAAGAAAATACTGTGGACAGTCTATTTTCTAAATCCAACAATTTATATTTTATTTTATTTTTAATTTCTATTCCTGTACACTAGGACGATAGAAAGGAAAAGAAGGAGCAGGAGAAAGGACTTAGTAGATCATGACTTTGTCAAGTGACCACTGTTGAGAGATGAAATGTGGCAGCAACAGCTGTAAGAGATACTGCTAACATAATTAACTCCCTGACACCAAAATCTTGCCCTTCATTTCTCTCCGTTAAGCCATAGCCAAGCAGCAGGAGGAAAGATGTGCATGTGCCTTTTCCAAACACTCAAGAACTTTCAGACTTTTGGGGTTTTAAATCTATTCAGGGCCTGCAACTTCTGCGAAGATACAAGGTAAAGCAAATTCCATTGTACATGTGTGCTTCTGAGAGCGAACGTTTCTTGAACTGAAGGATATATCGGGCAGAAAAGGTCCTCTGGCCCTTAAGTAAACAGTGGGCAGCAGACACATCAAATGCCCAGGTTATCAGTCGGATGGAAGGACATTTAGGTTGCCTCACATATGGATCCGCTAACGTGTACCAGAAAACAGGCACTATTAGTCCAAAACATAAGGCTGATTGTAAGCATTCCCTGGAGGACACATTTCCCAAGACCCTACAAAATTGGACTGGCAGCTTATGAAACGTACAATACCGATCCAGCATGTAACAGTAAACTATAGGAAATCATACCCATATATTTGGCCTTCAGACATGAGTGCAGAAATTGCCTGTTTTGGCACCACAAGCCTGTGGATCCACTTGAATCAAACACAGACCTCTAGCAAAGGGCTACGGGAACACAAAGATCTGTTTTCTGTTGTCGAATACTAACACAAGATGGGGAAAACTCTGGTCTTCCTTTATGGTAAATTTCTTGACCAACTTTTGCCATGAGTAACACTGCTATAGACAGGCCATGCAGTTTGATTTCCCCATAACAATTTGCACCCTCTGTCACTCTATCTCTACATCTCAACCACACGTCAACTTTCACTCTGGTTCACTGCAGTAATTTATTGGTAAAATGTCACCAACAACTACTACCGGACTTAAGATCTCGGTGTCTCCAAAACTAGCTTTGCAAAGGATCCAGCAAAAATTGCAGGTTGTCATTTTTGTCCACTGTTTCCCACACATAGACCCTTGAATTATACAAACCTGTATTTATAAAACATATGTTAGCATGAAATGTCTTGCAGCTCCCTGTCGGAGATGGAGGGGGGCTGTTATGAATTCCCTCATTTCCGCAACTCCTCTGCTGCCAGCTCAAGTACATCTCAAGAACTTTGCAAAACCTGACATCCTGCCTTACTCAATTGTGGGGGAAGAGAAGGCATCCTGGTACCACCTTTTGGAATATTTCTTTTTGATGGTTTTCTAGAGCAAAACCTGGAAATGCTTCAGGTATTGTTCCCCGATGAATTAAAAAAGAACTTTGTGTCTGATCAAGATGAGGATAACTAAAGGTCTGACTTCTCATTTTTAAGACAAAATAAGACATGTTGAAGCAAGAACACATGAATAAATCTGTCCCTAGAAGTAAAACTATTAGAGGAATTCTGAGCATATGAGGAGCAAGCTAGGAACTCCTAGCCCTTTTCCAAATACAACTGGGTGCAGGGGGGGAATTAAATGGCACAGATTTCTTCAGGCAAACTGGGAGAAACACTCTGATGTGTCTGACGGAAGCATTTTGCTCTGTGTTTGGGAGTTTATCATGACCAATCAATTCTGGAAAAATTAGTGAGTGAGTTCTGGTTTTTGGCACTGACACAGCCGTGGTAAAAAGGCTGGAGGCAAAAGGGAAGTCATTTTCATAATGCTGTGAACTGTTGCCATCAATCCTTACCCAAAACATTCCTTCTACTTACTCTAGTGCAGCGCTGTTCTGGAGGAGCTTTCCTCTCAGCTATTGCCCTTCCTTTCAGGAAGGCTCTCAACCTCACTCGTGCTCTGGATGTAGAGACCCAAGCCAAAGACCAAACTCTTTGGGAGTTCAGTATTTCTATGGACTTCAAAGAGCTTGGGACGTATAACTTAGTCCAGACAGAACACCTAACATACGTTAGAACAACACTATATACACAAAAATAGGAAAGACTGAATGACTGTTAAGGAATGCAGTGTGATGGGGAAGCCTGATGTAAATTGTCCATGGCATTCACATACCTATTTGGAGGCTCTAACCTAGGTGCTCTGAATCCTAGAGGAAGAACCTACCTTTTCTCCAGCAATTATAAAGACTTTAAGATTTAATTCTCTAAATCATGCCTATGCTGTGTGCCTGTACCTGCTGCGAGCAGATGGCATGACTGTTCCGCTAAGGAACTAACTGAGCAACAACTACAAATAGCCAATGCTCATCCTCGGCACTTAGTGCAATAACATTGAGGCTACACGTTTTGGGAGGAATCAGCAACTCGCAGAGTTAGCCCTTAACAGAAAGCAAGCCAAACTTGAAGGCAAAATAAAAATCCTTAACCAGAAATGCCAAGCCCAAAAATACTCAAGTATTTTGAATAATGTAGTTTTATGTAATTCTTAGTATTTCTCAGCCATGCCTACATTTGTCTCCATTTGGGTTTGCTGAGATTGGAGGCAGGAATAGAGCATCATCAAGCTCGTGGAAATCAGCAGGTCACAGAAAAATGGTAGTTTGTAATTGTTCTCAACCAGTTCTGCAAACCTAAGCAGTTCACAGTCTGGAAACATTCCCATGCTCTCCGATGCTCACGTGAAGCAAACTATGCTCTGGCCTTTTTGAGGTCTACCCATGTTATCTGAATTAGCATATCATATTTCTTTATTTACTTAGCATTCTTCACCAGTTAATCTCTCCCTGTCTCATTTTAATTAAACAAAACACATAATTGAATCAAGGAAACACAAAACAACTCAAGGCAAAGCTTTTCCAAGTGTAAAGATGATTTTGATATCCGCACGCTACTGATGGTCAGTGGGTCTTGTTTTGGGAATATAATTCCCTTTTGTGTCTTTGGAAGGTGCACAAAAAACATGTAGATGATTAGAGTGATGGGTCTGTTACTTGGCATCATCTGGATTTTATGTTATTTAATCAATGTCTGAGCTCTGACTGCAAAAGAAACTTAAATTGCCACCCTCACACCTTTCTGCTCAATGCTCCCTAGCCCGTCTTCTTCAACATACCAATATAATTCGCGAGTCTGACACGGGCACAAGTCTCATTACATCGTACCACAGAAATTAGAAATTAATCAAAAAATGAAGACGCGAACTCCTGATCAGCTCATTCCTACCACACAACGTGGAATTCTTCACATTTTACCCCTAATCCCATGCCTGATCGACCTGAAATGTCTTCAGGGTCAGGAATGTCTCCGCTTCCTTTTGGTATTTCTTTCACAGTCTAATCACATCTCAGAAAAGCTGGTGTTTTGTGTCAGTGTGTCTTATCTTTATCCTTTGTATAATTTGTGCTGTTTAATCCTGAAGAAATAATTCAGCAACATACTTCATGTGATGGGGCAGACCCTTAATGGAGGAGAAATGACGGCATGGCCCGAGTAACAGATTAAGTCCCCTTCTTGGCATATTCATTTTTACTGTGTCTTTCAGTATAATTTCAACATGGAATTTTCCTGGCATAAATCACACAGGTTTCCCTCTTCCCCTCCACGCCACGCTGCGTAGCTCTGTGTTTTGGTAAATCTCATCTATTAATAGTTGCCTTTTGTGGCTATAAAAAAATACCTCAGTAGCCAAAAGCCAACCCTTGCTAGGGAACAGCTGTGGATGCCTGAATGCACGCAGGACCCGGCATCACACAGCAAAGCCCTTTCTTGGCTCCATGTCAGAGCAAACCATTTAAATAAGGCCATAGTCAAGCGAACGGAAAAGGAGCCCCTTCCCTGCAACAGAGGGAGAGAGAGACCAACTCCAGCACCAGGCTGGAGAAACATCAGGGTATTTCCATTTTCTCACTGACATTTTCTTTTTCCTTTTTTTAACTCGGCAAACCCCCCTCCCGTGTCTTCCTAGCTCTACCCTTCTGCCAAGTCCCAATAAACTCTTGCACTTAAAGAAACAGAACAAAGACGTCATCGCAGCGAGTATCAAAGGTCACGGGGTAAATTTTAAGGTCTAGTCTACTTTTTTTTGTTCAATTGATTTAAGTGATTAAAGCATTTCTGCTCTTCCTGTGCTTTCAGCAGCATCCTGGGTAACTCAGGGGAAATTCAAGCCAACCAGCTGTGATCTGTATTACAAAGTCAAGGCTGGAAATACAACACAAGGGTGTTGTTGGGGCCATACTGGAAAGGGTGAAAGGAGAGGAATATTGTCTTCTGGTAAAGCAACCAACCGCTTTCATGTGTCAGAATGAGAAGTATTCAGCTCAGCAGAGGATACAAGGAGATCCCCATCCTCTCAGCACTGAAGGGTACCCGACCCATCGTGGAGGGGCTGGCTGGTGACAAAGTACGCGGCTCCACACAGCAGGAATCCTCCCTGGATTTCGCTTTGAATTTTCATTGGCATGAACTAAAGTTCTTGAAAATCCTCAAGAACTGATGAGTTTCAAGGACTTCCTTGCAAAGTGTACAATGTCACAGATATCGTGAGGGTCTGCAGGGAAACAGTATGGGAGCCTCGAGTCCTGTGGAAACCAGGCTCGGGCTCTCCGCACTTACAGCACATCTGGTCTGAGGCCGCAGGCGCTTACAACGCCAATGCCACGTAACTTCAGCACTTTTCAAATTTCCCTAGAGACATTTCACTAGGATAAATTCTCCTTGCAAAGCTGATGGGAATGATTTGAGAAACCAACAGAGCCTTGTGCTGGGGAAACCAACCACCACAGCTTCTCGCTGAAGTCCTTAATTTATTGACACAACAAGGATATAGAATAAGAAGCAAATTTATTCCATATTATCTACTGGCAGTATAGCTCAAAAGATGCATTTTGAGGCAGCAGAAGGAATTTTGTTCTCCAAAGCCTTGTAATTCAACCCTGCTGAAGCTGCCCTCACACAAATCAGTGATGACACATCTTTTCAACGTCTAGGGCCAAAATTATTTTTAAAAGCATTGCAGGTAATTGCCACTGCTGTCATTCCAAACCACTGCTGTTTCCACTATTTTACCAGCACTGATGTAAGCCAACAAGTGTCAACAGCAAACATGAGCTGCTTCTGCAATTATTAAATTAACGGAACTAATACATTTCACAACAAACAGCTCGCACATACCAACGTCCATGACCAGATCTTTAACTAGAACTTACATGAGATGTTCTATGTTTCCAAGGTTTGTTATGCACTACTGGGTACCTTCTGAAATAATTGGTCTGCAGGGTGCAGATTTTATCGACCTTTTTCACTGGGGTGGACTGGCCCCAGCAGTCTTTAAAACCATGTTAGAAAAAATTGCTGAACCTAGTTCTCCTGAAGAATTTCAGAAAGATCAAATTAGGCCAAAACCTATAATCTTGGTTTCAGCAGGGTCCCTTTTTAGCAGGCGTCCCTCTAGCAGGGTCCCTCCTTCAAAAGAAAAAGGAAATTAAAAATGAAAAACAGCACTGGGGAAAAGTTAAGCGCATACTTCAAACTCACACATGCCAGGAAATTTAGAGTTAAAGGTGAAACTCCACCCTAAAGAGCTCCGTACTGGAGATATTTCAGAGAACAAACATAACGTGTTCTGAAATACAAAGACCCAGCAGGGTGCCCTAGGTATGGAGTTTCAGCCTTCACTCCAAATTTCCTGGCTTTTTGGAGGCTCGTCAGAATTTCATACCCCAAACATTTAAGTACTCCAAGAAGACTTCTCAGTGCAGCTCACCCTAATCCTTTTGGAAGCTGAGAACAAGTACTCCAATGGTGTGGCCACTCATCCATTATTAATGAACCTGAAAACATTTTCTTGCAAATTTATGTTAATTTGGAGTGCTGAAATTATGTGCAAACTAGGTAGTTTCAGTTCAGTTACCCTGAGAAACTTCAAAATTGCAAATCTACTCAGAACAAAATTGAAGGACAGGATTTCATTGACCCCAGCAGAGCAAGTGCTCCTAATCTTCCTCCACTGTATGTGGGTCCTGTAGCTCCATTTCGGCCAGGGCTGCAGTCAAGCAAATGCAGAAATGCTTTTGACAGTAGTGTTTGTATTCCTGGTTTAAACACTCTATCAGGTTGTGGGGTGGCGATATATCCATCCTACTCCTCACTGAATCTGGCCCTAATGGATGAAAAATGACTAGGGCTATCAGCACCATGCTTTTTTACAACACAGCTTTTATGAACACGTGTTACAAATATTGAAGTGGTTCCAGCGCATTTCAGTAATCCTAAAAGATCTGTTACGAGGCTCAGCATCATTGCGGTCCTGATAGCTCTAAGGAAATGATTACCAGCAACTCTCCGTAGCCTCCTCTGATCGCCCACACTCTTCAGCTTTCTCAAATATTCACACAAAGTTTTAGGACTACATGATGATTGCAATGGGTGTCTTGACACACAGCTAACGGAGGAGACATGGCACGTACTTTGAAATTGGCCTTGCCAGTCACTCTGCACAAGCATATCTGAAGTGGTGGACAGGTGCAGAAGTGATGAGACAGCTCCACGCTGTCCTGATGCTGGGGTGGCTGAGGGACAATTAATTCTTCTCGCTGCAGTTAAGAGAAGATAAACCAAGACATCCACTTCTTGGGTTCCCCCTAGCCTGAAACTGGGCAGAGGAGAGAGCTTATACTGAAGGGATGACCTGCCTAGTGGAAAGAAGGAACACAGAACAGGGAGGAGGCAGACAGGGACTTAAAACATCAGGAACTGGTGCCAAAGAAGTTCAAACAAGGGCCAATAGACACAGACTATGCTTCATGCTTTTGCCTACAGATCTGCCTCTGCATCCTTTCTCCTTCAATCTTTTCCAAGAACTTCCTCTTTTCCCTCACCATTTAGTTAATCCTCTCCTCACTCTGTTCCAGCTATCAAATTTAAACATACACACATACCCAAATCCCCTGACATACACCCCTCGTACCTCTGAAATCCCCCAACAGGCCAACAAACTAAAAAAAAGAAAGACTACAAAAAAATCAGAAGTAATGATTCTAGGGAGAAATCTTATTTTTTTTTTACTGGATCAACTGAGTAATTTGGGGGAAATAAAGGACAAGTTTTCAAGCTCATAAACCCTTCTTTGTATCATTCTTATCTTTTTTTTCCTAATACTTTTAATTGGCTTAAGAAAAGCCAGCTCCTCTGCTGCTGAAACCTGCCTTACATGTAAGCTTCAGCTCTCCCAGCTACATCAAGAATATAATTGCTCTGAAAATCATAGCACTGGCACACTACTATCTGTTTCTTCTGCTCAGAACCTGCACTTATTTCCCCACTCCTTCCATCACAACTACCGAGGCTGCAGGCAAGTCCTCTGTGACATATAGGTATTTTTCTACCCCAGAATATAAACTACATAGAGAAACTGCTATTTTCTGAGTAATCAACATTTTGGGGTTGGCTTTCTCCGATGGCATAAAGTTCATAGATATCGGGCAAAGGCACAGCTGCTAGGCCAGTATTCATGCCTCTGCTCACATCGACATTTTTAGCTGAGACTATATAAATAAAATTCACCTTATCCCTCTTGCCCCTTCTGAACGCTGCGAACCCGCTACGCGAAGGCACCAGCGATGCTGAGGGTCTGAAGTATGGCTGCACATAGCAAACTCCCCCAGGACATAGCACAAGTCAGCACCATCTCTTCTGAAAGATTTCTGTACATTTCCACTGGCAGCAATGGTGAAAGGATTGTTAGGAAACAAAAAAAAAACACCCAACTGAAGTACTGTTTGCCCAAGTCCAGCAATCCACATGAGAGGCAAAGTCAAATGCATCGTGTTCACGGATGCTGTAAGTGGAGCATGGTGGAGGTGGTTGCTCTGTATTTTCCCGAGGGACAATTATTGCTCGCAAGAATTGGATTTACATTCCTATCAGAAAATAGGTCTGATAGACAGAATGGGAATTGCCAATGCAAGTATTGCACTTGGTTAAGCTTACCACAGAAATAGCCCGTGCCTTGCATCTTTCTCTGTGTGAAAGATGCAACCTCCTGAATTTACAGGAGGTTTCAGCTGTCGCTAATTAAAAGAGCAAGGGGCACCTCACACCCAGTGCTGAAGAGAGGATGGATACAGGAGAAAAACAGGGTGATTAACGCAAAGCCCCACAGCACTTGGAAGAGGCATGTTGGACGTGATCGAACTGTGGGTCTGTGTGGAGACAGTATAATTTGAATTGATCAGCAAAGAGAATAAACCAGCTTATATACACTGCCACTTTTCACAACACGGGGGGGAATGAGCTCCATCTTGTTTGCTTAAACAGAGGCTGGCAAGGGCTTGCTGGAGAGCCGCCATGGGGCAGCTGGTCCTGGAGGATGCAGTGCTGCACAGCAGCGAGGGGCAAACTCAGTCCTTGCCAAATCTGCAGACTCTGTGCTTGCAAACCTTCCGCGTGGGGTTCCAGAGCCGGAGCCAAATGGGTCTGCATTAGGACTGGAGAGTACAATAATACTTTAATCTATTGTCTCCCACAAGGATTCTTAATGATCTCTGATAGTTTACTCCATAGATTTTATAGGCTGTCTTCATTCCAAGCATCCTGCAGTTTGAGCAGACAGTGATCTTTTTACATAATGGATAACGTCCATGAAAGAAACCATGAGTCCTATGAGTCTTGGGGAAAAAATGTTTCTTGAAAAAAGCTGTTGGAAAAGATGACTGTGGGTCAAGCTAAATCGAGAAAACTCCTGCTGTTTCTAGGGTGTGCAACGGTATACGTAGGAATAGTTTCTTTAGTGCTGAAGTCCTGTCTATATCAGAATTCAATACTAGACTTATAAATGTCAGTTGCTAGCATGGGAACAGATGCAACTCCTCCCAGCTGATTAACATCCCTGACATCTGGAATAGAGGACAGAATAAACAGAAGGAACAGAAGATTTCCTGTTGGGACTTGGCTTTTGGGGGACAGCTACCAAGATACAGCAACTCTGTCCTTGAGAGTGTTAGCTCTCCAACTTCTAAACAGCCCTGGGGCTGGTAATTAAAGAGCTGGACATTTAACGCCAAATCCCCTAGACAAAAACTCAGGTATTTGCTGAAAGTCTGTGTGATACCTGTGTGAATGCAGGAATCCTTGATGTCAAGAGCTGCATAATGGTCTCTTCGAGGCAGGGGATTAAGTTCTCAAGCTTCCTGAATTGAAGAGCTTTGATGAATTTCTTCTGTTCTTTTTAGTGTTTAGGATTAGGTGGAAATTAATCCTTTATTGAGAATCAAGGAGTATTTCTTACAACTCTTCTAGCTCCTACAAAAGGGCATTAAGTGTGCCTCCCTCCTCCAGAGTAAGTTGACCATATTTTGCAAAGAAGCCTCATGAAAAGATTTCCAGCGGAAAAGGAGGAAAAAGAGTTAAGAGGCTGACCTGATCAGCAACTCTGTGGAGGAGCCCTGAAGTGCAGCCACTGCTCAGCTACCTGTACGAGGTTGGCCAGGCTGTAGATTAGCCAGCCGCCTCCTGCTTTTAACGCTACTGCTGCCATCCACACGGCATAGCATGATGCTCTTTCTACAAGGCTCTGCCATACCCACTGAGGATCAAAACCACCATGAAAATTTCTACAAATTGTTCAAACGTGTATTCAGAGTCTAATGTACGCATGCCTGGAATATGCCAATGCTCTGAATCTTGAGCAAGCTGATGCGACCCAATGCTAAGCATTGCTGAACTGCACAATACAAGTGTTGGAAAAGGCCACGGAAAAGCGTGGGATCAGCAGGGCACTGGACTCTTGCTCTTTGGTTCGGTGTCACCCTGGGTCTGCAGGCAGGTGCTGCAAATAGACTCTGGAACGGGTACAGCTCATCCCTGCTCTTTGTTTAGGCAGAGCGGAAGGGTTGCGGGAGCCTTCAGGGCCCACATGTGGATGTTGAGAAAGCCTGTCCCCAGGGTCAGTTACTCTGAGGGGATTTCCAGCAAGTATTCAGCAGATTGTATGAATCGGGGGAGTTTGAAGAGACTCCAGTAGCTTTTAGTGTTTCAGGAATTTCATCAGCATTTTCCTAAGAAGACATCAAGGAGAATGCTTTCTTATCTGTCCATGCGATCCTGTGGTGAAGCCCAATGTGCAAGCCCAATACTATACAAAAGGAATGGCTCAGTTAACCATAGTATGGTGCAAGAATTTGCCACATCAAATGGCACTTACAAAGCATGATTTCCTATGATCCCTTGCTGTTCGTTTCAAGTTTTTTGAAAAGGAGCCATGGGTAGGTGTCATGAGCTCAAAGTCTTCCCTATTTTGTAACCAGCAATATCCCAAACAACACGAGGAATGTGTCTTTCTGGCAAGTGTGTTTATCCTTGCTCCATCCTTTTGTATTGGGCCAGACTGTATGATCTTAACATGTTCTAATTTCCCAGAATTGCAGAAATAAAGAAAGGTTGAACAATATTTGCAAATCTTGTGCTGGGACTAAATAGATTTTGTCCCACTCTCATGAAATTAAAAAAAAAAAAAAGTGAGGCAGATATTCTTGGATAAAGCCTGCTGTGTGGCTAATGATAACCAGTCCTTTGTTTTTTCCCCGTAGGCTATTAAAAAAGAAGAGAGATGATCTAGTTGGTACCACAAAGTTTACAGCTTTTCTGCTGAGCAGCTCTGAAAGCAGAGACCCCATCCATCGGTGCTGTCCCTCTGGCAAACTTCTTTATGGGTAAGCCACTGTACTTAAATCTCTATCCACCAGCACCCCTGCTGCCTGACTATGGCACGGAATCTCAGCTCTTTGGAGGAAAATATTTTTGGAGAGGTGTCAGAAGGAGAAGTTGGAGACAGAAAAACCCAAACAAACCAGCTCTGTCGCTGGGATCAGCTCTAAAGTCACCACAGTTGCACCACAACAGTGACTGAAGGACACCATCAAAGTATGTGAGCACTTTTTGTCCAAGGTGCCAAAAGGATCACAAGAAAGTCACAATGCAGATCTGAGGTGTCTTGAAATTGTTCCGCTGATATCACATCTGTGGTTACACTTAGTCAAGAAGCATTCACCGAGTTTTTTGTAACAAGACTCATAGCAACTTTGTCCCAGGGTGAAGCCTTGATGGACTGGGACCGAGACAGCCAGAGGAAGGAAAGCGACTGGAAATGGATGCATCTTTTGGGGATGAAGAGGTGCAGAAGAGGGTTCCTGTTTATAACAGCACTAATCAAGCATTAGCACTTTTTGGTTGGTTCCAAAGGACAAAAGTATTGCAGGAATAAACTCTGGCATGGTGAACAGCTGGCTACAACTGCTGACACTAAGGATGTAGGAGAAACAAAACCAAGTAGTGTCTGAGAGCCCCCCAGTACCAAGGAAGGCTGTGAAGAGTCTTTACAGCACAAAGCTCAGGAAACTTTTTACTGGTACCATTTAATCTTTTGTTCCCCCTTTTATTTGATGCCTCACCAGACTGAGGGCTCTTTTCCCTTTCTACTGCCATTGTTAGACCGAACTTTGGCAGAGGAAATACCTGGAATTAGATGTGAGCTCTCAGTGGCTGTGGAGACGTCTTCATTGATGTGGTGCAAGGCCTGCACTAGAGGGGACTGAGGATGCTTTGCCAATGAAAGTGATGACAAGAGGGGCTGGTGATGCAAAATGGGCCCAGATGGTGCCAACTGAGTCACAGATTTTGACTGAGTCACTTATTGGCATGGAAATCTCTCTTGGGATGATGCTAAGGGCAATACCAAAGCCAAACATAGGGTTTGAATCTTCGCCCTTTTAGTCAATGAAGGCTTTGTTGCCAAAGCCACTGCCCTAAACCTGTATTTGTTAGCCTAACTACTCAAAGCAGTATTCAGCCTTACAAACCTCATTGATCAAGTCCACAGGCCTGACTGCTGTGTTTTGCCATACTGAGTGCAAACACACATCATAGTGGTGGGTATGAGCTCAGCCTAAGCACGTCAGCCACAAATAAAGGCTCCAGAGAGATGGAATATCTTCTGCTGCCCTTCTTGGTTGCACTGCTAACGATCAATGGTGCATTAACGTGTCTGTGCAAAGACAAACACATGAAATCTGTTGTGAAAAAATCTTTGGGGGATCTATGGATTTTCTCAGGCTCTACGTGGTGGGAGAGGACCTTCAGGCCTCCCTCACCAACTTAAGTGTCAGTCAAGAGAAGGTGCTTCTCAAGCCAAAATGAACATGTAGAAGGTCTGTGAGCTCAATGCCATGAAATGCAAATCCTCCAGGCAAGTTCAGCAACGTCGTTGTCTCCAAATGGAACATACAACCGTGTATGGAAAGCAACTATGATGTGTTAAGGTAACTTCAGATTTTGGAACTAAATTCCTTGCTTGGGCTTGTGAAAGTACAATCTGTGGAGCAAAAAGACTTCATTTGAGACAGAAACATCTCTATGTCAGAATAACATTAAGGCACAGTCTTTAAATCTACCAACTAAAATTTACAAGGCTTTTCTTGTTTGATTTCATATGGGTATTATGTTGGTCACAGAACAAGTGATGAAAGGGTACTATCAGATTAAAAATAATGTATTTTTCTAAAAATTGTCATAGCTGTTATAACTAACACCTCAAGTTCTCAGAACTAGTGCTAAAACGATCCAATTTGCATTATGCCTTTGATGATATTTGCTTAGTTGTGTTCCTCTCCAGTCAGACAATATTAAAAGATTGATATTTTTCCTTTGTATTTAAAGGATTTCCTCACTTGAGCTTTGTTCACCGGTAACCGACTGAAGTCAAGCTGAGCTACAAGGATTTTTAAAAAACAATCTCACTGGAGTTATAAAAAAAAAAGCAACTGGAAAGGAGCATTTCTCTGCAGCTTAATTATGTGTATTTAAAGCTCCAGTAGAGCTGATAATGTTGTTTAAAAACTTCTCTCTACTAAGGAAGTTACAAATATAGCCTAATGGCTATAATGCAAGGGACTCCAAAACAGCTCAAACTTCCCTTCTTAACCTGAACTTCAGTGTTGACAACACTGTGTTCTGACCATCTAGGGGTTTTCCCCCATGACTTCATGAATTGCCCTAAAAAATCTGTAACATAGAATACAGACAACAGAATTTCAGCTTTAACCTTCATCTTGTGTGTGCTTGTATTTCTAACTCATTAACAGGGAACACTTTTTTACTTAAACATATTAACTCTTGTCTGAAGATGACCACAAGGAACTCGGAGTAACTGTAGGTATGTGGTATTCAAGTGATGAAGTTATTCGGGATACCCCTCTTCAAACTACAACACAAGGAAGCCTTTATAAAATCTCAGGATTTTATAAGCTCACACCCAGCCACAGAAAATTGCCCTGCCATTTGCAATGAAGTGGCATTACTCTCATTTTCATAGATATGAAAGGGGGCACAGAAGAGTTCAATTACCCACCCAACATGTGTAACAGCACTGCCGGGAAGCTGGTACCCACCTCCCTCCTCATAATCCACACTCAGCTGCCCCTCTACAGTAGTGCTTACAGAAAGCTGTATTCACAGCACTAAGAATATAGAATAACCTACCTTCCTTCAAAGAAGTCTTACAGAATTTAAGCCTGCCCAAGACTATTTATGTTCTGTTCCGTGCCTGAGGGGCTCTTCCCTCTCCAAACACATACGAGCTTTCTATGACATCCAATCCCGATTTCTAAGAGTCTGTGGTTAAAATAAACTGTGCAATGCTATAATATACTGCTCATAACCAACAACTAATGGGTCTCCCAAAGTTGGCTGCTCCAGTCTTTAGCACTAACTTTCTTCAGCCTAGATGGGGAATACCAATTCAATGTCAAGACACTGTTGAGACCATTACTGAGATTGCATTTGGATAACTGTAACGTGAATAAATTCAAAACTCCAAAGCCCATAGTGTCAATAATACAAGAGTTCAACAGTCAGCAGGCTGCTCAATACCTAGACAAATTATTCGTTAACATGATCGTAAAAAGCTTGTGTAAGAAACTGCCTACCTGTAAGGAGAATATGGGTCAAAGCATGTCTTGGTGACTTCTGTTATCTCTGGGTTACAGCATTCCCCACCATCGAAGTTGTATCTCTCGTAATTACAATCCATGTCACACACACCGTTCTGCTTCTTCTTGTTGAAGAGCGTGTGGCGTACGTGTCGGCAGTCTCCGCCATCGTACCCAGTCAAGGTGTGGTTGCACTCGGGATCACAGTTCTCGTCCCCTATCTTGCTGATATCACAGTTGGCCAGGATGAGTCGGTGGCGAAGGGAAGAGTTCTTCACCTCCAGAACCTCCAGCTCCCAGGTGATGTTGTAGCGGCTGAAAGCCTCATTTAAATGCTGGTGCTGGAACTCAATCTGCTGCTGGCTGACGGTGGGGTTCTGGTGCTTGTCATCATAGAGATTTACCACACGGTAGCGAACGACTTTGTTGCGGCGGAAGCTGGGGAGCTTGTTGTAGCTGGCAATTACGTCTGTGTTGTCACAGACTGTCTGTCCGCAGAGAGGAGGGTCTAGGCTTGTATCCAGCAAGTAGCCATGATGATAGCTGAACTTGCTCTGAGGACTGCTGCCATCCTTCATGGGAGACCACGTGTTTTTCACATTCAGTAAACTGTCTTGAAGAACTAGCTGAGGTAGAGGCGTGTCTTGTCTGTGAATTGCCTGGCCCATGTCCAACAAGATCTCCTTCTGAGACCGGGCTGTCCTCCAGAGGCTGAAGTGCTCTACATAACCCCGATAGTTCTGGTTCAGGGCATTTCCTCCAACCATGAGCACCTTGCACTTCAAGGTCAGAAGACTGAAGATGCTGCCCACTTGCTCGCCACTTGTGGCCACCTGAGCACCATTCACATAGAGTTTCATCAGGTGCCCATCATATGTGGCAGCCAGATGCACCCATTGGTTGGGGAGGTAGCTGCGATGTGCTGCAATGGTGGTTACTTTGCGAGCACGGTCCGTCTTCAGAGAGAAGAAATAGCGGGGGTCTCTATTCCCCTGGTCACTGACGGTGTTAATCCCCAGGACCCATCCTCGGTCACGGGAGGTGTAAGAACATTTGTCATATAGTCCTATGTGCCCCCAAAAAAGAAATATGAATAAATAAGGATGACAGAATAAAGAAATTAGTCTTTAAATTGTATAAATATATCTCTCTGTATGTATATACACACACTCACCTACATATGTTAGAAAGTTAGTGCACAAGACAGACATTAAATCACCTAGTGCGTGACTGTGGGAGGTCATGTTAAGACTTGCTACTAAAGGTCAAGATTTGCCACTGGCGTGTACAAATGGGATTCCCCTTTCCTGACGAAAGATTAAAATTCTTTTGCAAATTCCTACCAGCAAAATGTTGTACTGTGCATTTGGTTCTTACCCTCATTCAAGCCATACATCATTGGTTCAAAATAAGAACGGTGTTGAGAAGCAATCCTTGTTGATCTCACTCATACCTCACACGCCTGAACCCTATATCTAACAAGGTCCAGAGGAGAAATAAGTATAAAATCTAAGTACTGCATAGTTTGAGAAACACTGAGCAGCTGCTTCGAATTCATACCCAAGAAAAACCAGTGAGGAAATGGCATACATCAGTATGCTGGATGTGCTGAACACGGTATATACCACACCAGGAAAGGGCAAGAAACACGAGTGGATGGACATACACGTTCAGAAAGACTCCTGCCCCTCACACACACACTCACTAACAATTTGGTGCACCGCAGGGAATGTATGCTAACGATTTCTCCCATAGACAGAGGGCGGATCCACACCCAAAGCTCTCCTCACCACTCTTCAGACCGCTCCAAGGGGTGGGAAGAGCCCACTCCTCCTCAGTTTGGGACGCAAGGTTTGGCAAGTTAAAGACATGCATTTCCACCTTTCAGTTCTCAAAGGCCAAGGGCTGCAGGGACACCCCTCAAGTGAAAAAACAATCGTTAGACCCTTCAGCACCAAATGGCCTTTCTACTACCAGCACATAGAAAACAATCCTTTCCCCAGGCCTCCACTTCCAAAAGCCTAAACGAAAATCATAAATCTCTGACAGTTCAGTCCTCATGAAAAGACTAAATATCCCCTTACCTCACCCCTGCACCCTAACCCTCCCAGCACTACAACCAAATAACATCTTCTGCTTCTGCCTAAGTTGCTCAACAGCCATCTGTTAACAATCACTCATTAACAGCACAGTCTTGTCTAGTATCAACAGAGCAAAGGTTACAGGAGCATTCACTGTATTTTGCCTCCCCTCTCCCAGCACCCACCTTCCCCTCTCTCCTCACACCCTTCCGCTCTCCTCCTCCTCCTCCTCCTGTAAGAAAAAAGTCTTCTGATGGGAAAGTTAAAAAAATTTAAACAGGCCTTTTTTCTCCATGCTGGTATTTTGCTAGGGACTCTGAGCTCCCCCTTTTCCTGTTTCCTTTGGAAGAGAGATCCCAGGGTTCGGAAGGTAATGTGTTTATTCATCTGTAGAGCGCACTCAGTTCAAAACGTTTTCGAGACCAGCTTCTAGTTTATACTGCTACTTCTGATCATGAGAAAAGAGAGGAGGAGAATCAGGGAAGGAAAAAACAAATATGCTAAGAAATACAACATTTGCTGGGATGGGTATTTACTTGAGAAATTTGTGATTTGAAGGCCAAAGCTACCAACAACCTTCTGGAGTCTTTTTTCAAAGTGTTTTTAAGTTTTTCTTTATGGAATAAATACTTTTACAAAGCATTCATTTTCAGATGTAAGACAGCCCATAAACGTCTGCATAATTTTATGAATCTCAAATGAAGGTATTGTCCAAAGATAGTGGGTGGATAATACAGCAATGAATGAGAAGACAGCTGGGAAGACAAGTCCCTCTTCCAAACAAGTCATTAAAAAATAAGTTATAAAAATCTCAACTTATCGTCGTAAGACCATTAGAGCTGGTCAGACATTTTGTAAGAGAGTTTTTTGCCTCCCAAGAAATGCCAACATGGTGAGAGCAGAAAAAGCGATGCCGACGTGGGCTAGTCCTAGCAAATCTCTCTGGGAAGCTGCGAGTCTTCAACACGGCCAGGGGAACCCCAGGGACCTTCTTGGCTGTTTTGNTTTTAAGTTTTTCTTTATGGAATAAATACTTTTACAAAGCATTCATTTTCAGATGTAAGACAGCCCATAAACGTCTGCATAATTTTATGAATCTCAAATGAAGGTATTGTCCAAAGATAGTGGGTGGATAATACAGCAATGAATGAGAAGACAGCTGGGAAGACAAGTCCCTCTTCCAAACAAGTCATTAAAAAATAAGTTATAAAAATCTCAACTTATCGTCGTAAGACCATTAGAGCTGGTCAGACATTTTGTAAGAGAGTTTTTTGCCTCCCAAGAAATGCCAACATGGTGAGAGCAGAAAAAGCGATGCCGACGTGGGCTAGTCCTAGCAAATCTCTCTGGGAAGCTGCGAGTCTTCAACACCGCCAGGGGAACCCCAGGGACCTTCTTGGCTGTTTTGACTGTGAGTACGGAAGGTCAGTCCATCCCAGCCACGCTCCTGCCACCTTTGCTGCCCAGTGACCGAATTCTGCAGGCCTGCGGACCACAGGGCAGCTGCACACACAATTGCGGCTCCACCTGTTTCTTAAGGCATCCAAGATCCCTGCTGTTGGATGGACAGCTGGAAGTCCTGGAACGGGCTTCTTGGGGTCTCCAGCTCTGGGGAATTCCACCGTACAGTCTTTAAGGGTCAAGTTTTTTGGCTTTTTGTACTGACCGGGGCTGGAAATATTCCCCCAAAGAACTAATAAATTATTGTGGAATGGAAATTCAGTTTCCTAGCCAGCATTAAAGAACATCTTCCTCTCTCTCTGAAGTGCTGCATGATGTTAGTGATTGACCTCAGCTGAACAGATGGAGCTGCTGGAGGAATACTACAGAATAGTAGCAATCCTCCCTTGCCTTTGAGTATTTAAACCCTGATGTGATGCAACGTGTCTTGAGCTTGGCTCAAACAGCTGCCACCAATTCAAGATTTACAGGGAGACAAAGGAGGGCAGAAAAAGAAAAAAAACAGTGACAATAGGGACACCACTGAACATGCCAGTATGAAAGCTGCCGAACTAAAACAGTCTACTATTCCAGTTCCTTACATTTTCTATTTTAGGGCAAAGGTCATTACTGAATCCATGTGCCACGCACAGTATTCTTTTCTCAAACTTTTACTATTACAGACATCCAACTCTTGATGAAAAGATGGATTGAACACAATCCCTTCAGCGGCAAGACTTGTTTTATTCTTAAGAGAAAGGAAAACGAGCAAGAAAAGGGATGAGAGACCCACACTCCCTATAACTTGCAAAGTCGTACCAGTTCTTTATGACCTTCTTTTGCTTGTATGCTGTACCTACTTTCCCAATCCTTCACTTACTCTTGGCTTTAGACTAAGAATCCTCCGGCTAAGGGAGTGTCACTTTTCCATTTTGTCCCCAGCACAATGAAACTAATTTCAGCTGGGACTTTGGATGTCATAATAAAATAATTTATTACTTCTCCTATGACAACTAATAAGGGCAAAGCCATTGGAAGAGGGACATGTGAAATAATTGCCAGAACTTCTGAAAACTGAATAATTTGATGTTTTCACAATTTATTTCAATTTAGTAAGAGGTTCCATAGCCATGAGTTATTTCTCAGACATAATTAAGAACATTTTAAACAAGACAAGAAGAGGCCTCCTTTACCCCAAACAAGGCTGTGTTTGAGCAAAATCACCCCTTACAATGGTTGACACTCTGAATTTCAAAATTCAGCTGTGACCACAACCAACATTTACATGAAAAACATACAGAGTTTAGAGTGTCATTTACACTGAGAATTCTTTACAATAATGTGGCAAAGGACATTTTTAGCTACTTAATATCCCTTTACAAACCAAGAGTGGTGTAAAGAGGCCTCATGGTAAATGAGACTCAAGCCAGTGACTGCAAAACCACAATTTGGCGAATACGCCTGAAGTTTCTGAGCCAATAAATGGTGTGAAATAAAGCTGATGTTTGTTTTCCCCACAGCAATTAGATTAAAAAAATATGTACAAGTTTCATACAGCAGCAAACAGTTTTCCTCACTTCTGCTTGCCCTGAGTTGCTAGAAAGGGATGGAGCTACAGCTGAGAAGAATACTGACAGCCCTTCCAGCTCCTCAGTCGGAATGATTTTTTCTCCCTGTAAAGCTCCTGTTCCTGAAACCCAAGGGATCAAACGGAATTTTATCTTTTATTAAAAAAAAAAAAAAGAGAAGAGGTGCTAGTTCAGCTTTCCAGTAAGAGGCATTGCTAACCTTCCTTCCCCACAAAGGAGTGAGTCACTTTTCAGACAACTCCGGAGAAGCGCATGAACACAGTAAGATGCCACATTCCATGCTTGGCCAGACACGGACTTTGATGGCCCATGAGGCTCCTTCCCGTTCCATCATGTTTGTCCCTTATAGGAAAAGTAAATTCCTAGGCATCAAAAGAGTGGGGAAAGTTGGAAAACAAAACTCCAAAGGCCCAAAGCCAAAAGCCAACCACGGAAAACCAGAAACACAGTCTCTCCCCTTTTTTTTTTTGCAAGTGAAATCTCAGTTCTCTGGCTACTGACCCGCAAATGCTCCAGCGTATAACTCTCCATCTGACCTTTTCCAGGAGGCCCTAACCAAGGCCAACGTATCATTTATAACACAGATTGTTTTCAGGACTTCGCTGGGGACTTAAATAGAGCCACGTCTTCACGTGGGCCCTGAGCACTGGACAGGATTTGGCAGCGTGAGCGCAGTGTGTAGCATCAGCTGCTGAACTTCGGGAAGAAAGTCCTGAGTGAGGACACGAGGCATTGCTGTAACCAAGCTCGCGATGCCGAGATTGGAGCAGATGTTTATCAGCAGCAGCCACAGAGAAATGGGAACTCACAGCTAGAGGCTGTAGCTGCTGGAGTCATAAGCAGCTCTCTCCGTGGGCAGAGTCTGAAAGAAGAGAGGTGGAGCAGCCCATGCAAGCTGCTATAATCCACTTTAATATTACCAATAACAGGCTCCAGGCCTCCCTCCCTCACTTCAGTGCAGTTTCTCGCATCTTGCTAACAGCAATCTTCCCGGTAATCAGCCCAGCCACAAAGAAGTAAATTCTTTATGGAGAATAAGCTTCCTCACTTTGCTGAGGGGGGGAAAAAAAAAAAAAAGATTTGTTATACTTTCCTTTCCAGGAGCCGAGAGGCCGGGGGATGGAGAAGGAGGACTTTGAACACATCAGGTGCGCTGCTGAGCCCGTCACAGCCGTGCAAGGCAGAACAGAAAACAGTGCCCTGCACTTCTGAAAGTTGGCCGTGCCTGTTTTGCTGGGAGACTACAACCAGAGGTGACAGGACTCAGTTATGAAAGGGGAATTTAGGTCAACAATCAAAGCTGCAGTCAGGGGGCCCAAGAACAGGGAGCTAAAGGTTGGGGCTGTTTTTTTCTTTAGCATGCTTTAATCGTTTAGTATCAAAGCACAGAGGAACGCTTGAAAGAGCAAATATTCTACAGGAACCTATAGAAAGCTTTTATCTGTCCAGAGGAAAATAATTAAAACCGACAGATTTGGGTTAAGTATCCCCATGTTCCATGCAATTGGATAAGTCAGCGAAGATCCACTGGAGCAGTTCTTGAGTTCTGCACTGGATATTTCATGCTATGACGTTGAACCCAATATAGTTTTACAAAGAGGAGAAATAATCTCTCCTTTCCTTTGCTGTGCTTTCCCCAGCCCCCACTTCCTTCCACAATAGTTAAATAATTCAAAGTCCAGAGTACTTAAGGCAACATCTCTGTCTATACCATTTCCAGCACAGCTAAGAGGCCTCCTGAGGTCACCCCGAGATGAAGAGCGGCTCAGGCAAACCACCTGAGACTTGCTCAGGTGGCAACGTACTACTTCAGCGAGCAAAAAAGGGGATGTTTGCTGCTGCTATCAATCTAGCTGAATTCACACCAGATATTATCATTACAAGCTATGCAATAGGATTCAGATCTGAGACAGAAGGACGGACTTCTTTTTGTTTTGACATGAAAGACAAGATCTTCATCATATCAAAATGTCTAATACATAATACACTCTAATGTCTAATACATAATAATGTCTAATACATAATATGTAATATAATGTCTAATACATAATACAGTCTAATACAGCCATGCTAATCTAACATTGAGAATTTGGCCCAAGGCTCTTTGCAATACCAAAATCTTTGTATCATTGCCATTTAGCATTAAATTAAGCATACATTCTGTGTTGTTTCTTAAATTCCCAGTCACTCATACGCTCAATGAGACACCTTGAAGCCTGAAAACAGGGAGGTGAGAACGGCTAAAAGAGCAAAACATGAATTTGTAGCGGCTGGTTAGTTACGAACATCATATAAATCCTTCCCTTCTGATAACAAAATCATGTAGGCTGCAACAGAGCAGCCACTGGCACGGACAATCATATTAGCGACACTTCACTGAACCTATTGTGAGACTATAGCCGCTAACAGTATATAAGAGCTTACCGCAAATAGGTCTGATAGGGCTGGGCTTAGTGAGAAATCATTAGGTTGTGAGGATTTTGAGGTGTACATGAACACACAACACTGCACAACCACATGGAACAGAGGAGTGAGCTTCAGTCCTTGCAGTATTGTAAGAGGGTCATCCTTGGACTGGGTATTGCTTTTGCAAGGGCTCCTTTGTATACAGTATCAGCATAAACATGTATTAGTGGGAAGGTTGGCTTCTTATCTAGATCTCCCTAAGCATTTCACAAGAAAGCTGCAGAACCAGTGGAGACTGGTACTTGGTTAACAAACTCTGGCTGTTTATGATCCAATAACTTGGTTTAGGTGGGCTTTTAGATGGATAGCAAAAAGCACGTCCTTCGCAAGGGTCAAACTTCAGTCCCTGCTATAAAGCCTAGGACCACGGGAACATTCCAGAGAACAAGGGTAAGGATTTTCTAATATCTACCAAAAAAAAATATTTCTCCTGCCTTCTCAGAAATAACTGAATATTTTTGGTTGAAGCTTGGAAAACCAGTATGTGTCCATGCTATTAAAGATGATCGTAACACATGCAGACAGTGACAGTACTAAGATAATACAGGCAGGCTTCGTCTGGATGCTACTTAAATTCATAAACTCTACAGCCATCAGCCTGTTCCTTCAGCGAATCAATGCTGTATGTCACAAATATGGGAGGCTTTGCATCAGGCTTGATTCAGACAAGAATTCAGATTGGTGGCTGCCAGTTCTAGACACTCTAGTGTGGCCCACATAATAAAGCAGCGTTTAGAGTTTATGAAAACCTCGATATCCTTCAAATATAGGGAATGGCAAGTCCTCAATAAGTCTGTTGGTTTGGCTCAAAGTGACCACAACACACATCTCAACTTCCAGGCTTATCTATGCTCACTGATCAGCAGAACCATGTTACGAATTAACCACCCTATTGTAGCTGAGGCAGCGTATTCACCTTTAGAGAAATCCAGCATTGACATCATTCTCACTTTAAAAGCAGATGTTGCAAAACACACGGATACATATAAAGAGGCATGCACGAAAATCACCCGTCTTTGACAGACGCGTGCATGCACAAGTAACACACACACAAAACTGGAAGCACACACAAACCTGCAAAAAAGGACATAAATACAATGGCACGCCAGCAAGAGGGTCGCTCTACACACACAGGTGAATGCACCCAGAAATACGTTTGGTGGAACATACATTACCTCGGCTCTCCCATCTCCTTCTCGTCCCTGCACTATTAGCCAAACGGTCATTAGCTATCAAAGCTCTACAGAGAAATTTACTCTTGTGCATGCTAACATGCAATGGCTTTCCTCCTTTTTCTAAGAGTTAATTGCTTGAAAGCAAACACAGAGAGTAACTTCTACAGAAGGAACAGACACGTAAGTACCATAACTTCCATGCAATTTAAATTATAAAGTAGTCTTTCTAGGTTCCTTTTAGAAAACAGCAGAGAGAATTGATCATAAACTGGGTCAAGATAGGTCAGCATACCTCAGAGAAGATCAGATGGCCAGAGCATCCCAGGAGGAAACATTCTCCTGGAAGGATTATTAGGGGCACATCTGTGCCATCAGATGACCGTGCACAATACCCATACCCGTCAGCTCACTGGGAGTTCAATATGGCATTTCCTTTCAAAATGTGCTTTCTGCCTGACAAGCACTGCAAGTCAATCAGCTGCAGCAACGGCCGAGCCTGCAGTTGTGCTGGAAAAATGCCCGAGATGCTGCCCTGCGGAACCCTCTCGATGGCCAGAAACGTGGAGCACCGAGAAGCGGAGGTCTACGCACGAGATTGCTTGTGGTGCTGATCAAAATACACAGCACGGATTGAAAGGGGGGACAACAACACAGCTTGTTTTGCTTTTTAGAATTCCCTTGTCTCTGACCTTTACAGCAGCTTTAGGGCAGCACTGGAACCAGCTGAGCAGTTAGTACTCCCAGCTGCAGAGGAGAGCTTTTACACCATTGCACAATGCGTGTGTGATTGGGGCGGGGGAGGGGAAGGGGGGGAGGTTGGGGCTGGAGAACAAAGAAGGAAATCTAGTGGCACCTAAATCAAACATTATGATCAATGAGGGAGTGGGAAGAGGACCTGGGGAGCGGGGACAACCTTACAACCTTTCCAGGATCAGACAGATGGCCAACATCCACATTATTACAAAAACAAAACAAAACCAAAAAATTCCATGAATGCAAACTAGGGCACCCTGCGAGGAGACTGTAAAAATCACATCACGATAGCTTAGACTTGTATTTGTAATTGAGGGGCATTTCCACATGAAACAGTTCTAGTTATTTAATTGGATTTTGAGGACATTCTTGGGCAGATACTTTGTGAGTGCAAAATTCACTAGTTCCAGTGCATTTACACCAATTTACACCGTGCAAGGTCTTCTTTGGCTCTGTAAGAATTAAATATCTTATTGTAAAAATATCTGAGATCTTATCCAGACTCAAATATCTTATTGCATCTAGCTTTCCCAGATGACTGCATCTTCCCTGTACTAATAGAAACAACTGAGGACTTTACCAACCTTAAAAGAAACGTCTCGGATGCAACACACAGAACAGCATGCAAGAACAGCAGGCAGAACGGAACTGATCGTGCCTGTTCACTGCTGTCGCTCTTGAAAGGGAACAAAATCTTCTCTAATCACGGCTATTTCATGCCTCAAATTCCCCACTCCATACTTGCATACAAGTTCCAAACCCATACACAAACCACAGAGATATTTCTGCTTTCTAGGAAACATCCTGCCGAAAAAAACCTGCCTCTCTAACATGATATAACTATTATAGTATGCATTCCAGATAGGCTGTAGTCACCACATACTAACCTAAGTATATAATTTTAGAGCTCTTTTTCTGCTCAGCTTGAATCCAATTTTATTTCTTTTGGTATGATTTTCCTCCTGGAAATACCTGAGCCTGTATTTCTGCTCTACAAACATCAGTGATCACTTGATCTGTGAGCACAAATAAATACACATCTAAAAGAAAACTCTCACATGGATACTCACAAAGTCTTAGAAGTGCACAGAAACAAACTCACGCTTATTAAATCGAAGGCTGTAGCTGAAAATTCAGCTTTTAATTCTTAAAGGACAAGATGGGACAGCGATGGGCAAACCTCCAAAAGGTCATAATTCTACTTCGCTTTCCATAAGCGTTGCCAAAGTCAAATGCTTCTCAAAAGTAATTGACCTTCTCAAGTCTGCAGAACTGGGAGAAAAATGTAAAAGAAACAAGCTACCTTGGAAGATTTTTGGCAATCCTTGTGTTTAGCTGAGCAGCAGGAAGTATCGTATGTCCAACCTTTCTTATGTTATTTCAGCCCTTCCACTTCTGGTTAAATCTGGAACCAAAGACATGAGGACTAACAAAATAGCATGTACATGTACTACTTGCTCTGTGCACAGGCCTATATATACATGTGCCCACGGGTTTGAGGGAGCAGACCAGGGCATTTTGAGCACTTGGCTTAAATTTGGATTTTGAGGAATGGTCTCCTCTAACTTTGAATTTCGAGGAATGGTCTCCAGCAAGGCATGGCTCAAATGAAATGAAATCCTGTCTCAGAACACTAATGACCTTCGGCAGGTCTTTGGTCTATATTTTTTGTTTGCAACTTGGCCAAAGTCACATGAAAAGGTCATTTCGGCCTCCATACCCTTCAGGACTGCTGTCCTGCCCTGAACTGTGGGACAGACCACCCAGCAAGGAGATGACAAGAAAAAGTCACCCCAAGCTTATTCTCTGCTGTCTTGTTCACTTTGTTTTCAACGGATGTCTGCTGTGTTAGCTTCACAGTCCTGACACTGTCAATGCTGCAATTTCCAGAGGGAAACCTTGACTCTGCTCCCTGAAGGTTGTATTCTGGAGGTAAGTTCTTGGCTTCATTGAAGCCAACAGTAAAACTCTTACTACCTTCAATAGGAGAAGATTTCAGTCTTGTTATTCAGCTTGGCTTCAGACTAGCACACTAGACTCTTTTGAAGGGGAAAAGTCAAGTCATTGCTAAGCACAGCATTCTCGTTACAAGTGACAAAACCTAAATAAGATTAACAACATCATATGAAACAGTCTGACTGTTCAGCTATAGTGATGCCCAGGAGACCTTACAAAGAGCTGGGAATATTATGGTGAATAGAAGTATCCTACTAGCGACAAGGAGAATCCATAGAAACATTGGAAAATTCAAGGATTTGAAATTAGTCTCCTAGTGCTACCTGTCCTTTATTTATTTTTGCTCTCTGATAGCTGAAGACTCCAGTAATAGCTGAAAACCCCAGAATAATCTGACGTTAGAAGCACTCAGACACAATGCGGGTGAGGACTGAATTAACTCCTCTTTAATGAACTTGTCATTTGGAAAAGCACTGAAGTTTAATTTGAAAGTTATGGTGAGAGATATTCCACCGTTCTACTCAGAAAGGTTTTTCAATGATTGACTACTCTCAAGGCTAAAATACCGCATTTTCTCTCTTCTGAAGTTGCTTAGTCTCCATGTGCATCCATTGGATCTACTCATATCCTCTATTATTAGATTTCCAACCTCAAATTATCAGATTAATATTCCCCAAACATATACTTAAAGATCATGATGATCAAGTCACCTCTTAATCTTCTGGAGTCAAATACTTTAAGACTTGTTACAAATCCTATAACTATTGTCATGGTTAATTTTTTTTCCCTAAATCCTCTTTCATGCAACACCCTCCTTAAACTGCAGGCACCACAACTGGTCAAAGTACTTTCGCAGCAGCTACTCCAGTGTGATCCACGAATAACACGACCTCCCCAATCCTGTTCAATGCTTCCTTGTTTACATAGCCAACGATGACTCTAAACCTTTGGCCGCAGCATCACACTGGCAGCTCGCATTTACATGCTTTATCTATTCCAACACACAGTTACTCCTACACGATTAGCTTCCAGGTGAGAGACCCTTCCCCCCCATCCATCCCTTTATGTGTGAACTGCCGCTCGTCTTTCTGTACGTATGACTTCACATTTGGCTTTATTCTAATGCATGCTGTTTGCATGTTCTCAATTTTTGAAAACACCCAAATGAGAGTCCTGTTTTGGTCATTGTTTACCACTCCCTGAACTCTGCAACATCTGCAAATTTTATCAGCACTGATTTTATGTTTTCTTGCAGGTTGTTGACAGAATATATTAACTAGTAAAGAGCCAAGATTGCATTGTGCTGAATAGGAGGGAATGTGGCCAGAGTCACACTGTTCAGGCAACAGCACTGTTTTTCAGTAGGGGAAAATAAATACCTGTGATACTCATGAATACGAGCTTACACAAGTCAAGAGAAAAAAGATGGGACAAATAGATAAGTATGAGATTGGCAAGATATACCTCTGTCTTTTTGTCTCTTCGGCATTCCGCAACCTCAGTCTTCTCTTTAGAGCAGCACCACACTGCAGGGACCTAGCACAACCCTGGCCAAAGGCACTTCTTGGACCAGCATTTCTTCCTTTTGGCGCAACGGAGTGGCATTTGCCATTTACAACACCATACATGACCAAAGTGCTGCACTGATGTCATTACCTCATCCTTACAAACGGCACCTCTCAGGGCTGCTGAGAACAGTTATCCCACCTTCACAGCTGGAAAGGACATTGCTGAAGGCACCTCAGAGCAATTGCAAAGTAGAACCTAAAATCCCAGAGCAACCTGTGCACCTCCAGCCACTCTGCCACAAAATAAAAGCAGCTTGAATTAGCAGAAGAGGGAGCCTGCTTCTCTCTCGCATAGCAGTTTCATCGCTGCTGAGACAAAAACACTTTCTTCCTCCCAAAGCATCTAATTTATCACTGAAGGAAATCTCTGTTCCCTTCCCGAAACCACCAGCCAAAAAGAAACCTCTACCATTTGCAACTGCCTCTGTTTTCTCCTCTGCCAGCTAGTCTCTGTCTCTCATTTCCTTACAGAATATCTTGCTGCAATATCCTTCCGTAGTATTTTCACATAAAAACGCTTGAGTCGTCGAGCTTGCCCCGTCGCCAGTGTTTGACAAGTGTCAGAGAAACCCATAAAAGCCAGGCTGCGAGCTCGTCAGTGCAAAGGACACCATGTGTTGAACACATTGACAGGTCTCAATAAATAACATCCATGCTGAACAGCTGGTTGGATTGCTTGGGTTTGGAAGAATGTTGGCCACAGCGCCTACTTACGTGCATCCTCCTCAATGATGCAGAGAAGATCCTGCGCATGGGGAGCGGAAATACATCACTTCCAGAAGACACCAAAGTATTTTTAAAAAAACTGTATTTGAACATAACTTTAGATCCCGACTCAAGGTTTACGGCCCGTTTCAGACATACAGATGTGCAATAAAGTGTTGGTTTCTTGACACAGGTGCAAGAGACATTCATCCTTTGGCAGAGGGTGGCGGTGAGAGATGGGCGATGGTAGGGAGAGCTATCCTAATTTCATTTCCTTCTTCCCTCTCTCTCATGAAATACGTAGCTCCCATTTCTTTTAACACCTCCTTAAGTATCACAGCGCAGAAACTGTTCACCGAAAGAGTGTGGCCATCACACTGTAGGATACAGCACATGGCTGGGGCAGACAGGCCCTTGCTTCTCTGCCACAGCGCTTGAAGCAGAGGGAAGAGTTTGGTCCAGTGCTCAGCCTCCTACTGCTGCATGGTCTCTTCCTCCATGAGTGCAAGTGCTCCCGCCCCACCTTTGCTGCCAAATCCCAAGCACGCAGAAACCTTCAGAGAAGAAACACAGACCCCTCGCAGCATCATTTTGCCTCTGTGAGACGCAGCTGCTGTCGCTTCCCTCTCTGGGCTGGTCCACGGAGCGTGCAGGTGTTTGGATATGGCCATTTCCCAGTAAAACTGGTGGTATGCTGATGTTTAAAACAAAACAAAATAAATCCCTAGTATTGCAGCTTATAGCTGAAGACCACCCCTGTTTGAGCATTGCCTCTGGTGAGATGCAGAATGTAAACAGTCTGTTTGATTAAACCATCTCTAGCAAGAGGACTTTGGGGAATTCCAGTCTTTTCCAGAAAAAAAGAACAGCAGAAGATACTCTGCTCTTCATTAATTCAGAGCTCTTCAAAGGGCGTGAATGAATCGCTCAACTTTCCTCCTAGGAGAAACCGTTGATAGTTATCCTGGAATTCTTGGAGGAAGCTTGCCGGTATAAATCAGGTCCATTTCCCACCACCACCCCGCCCTCCTTCTTAATTTAATCTGTCCACAGGCAAAGCAATCGTGCAACCACTGATAAACTTTGTCCATGCTGCAATACGAAATGCTCATTTCTGATTGTCTTTCCCCCCCTGTTGGGGTGGGAGGTGGAGACACCACACTGGAATAGTCTTACAGATAAGGCTATTATAATTACATGCCAGAAAATATTTGCACCATAAGAGAAACTGCCCTTTCAACAAAAAGCAACAGATAATACTATTTTAAACCATGCCATTTTGAGGTACGAAGATTCTGTCAGCACTGGAAACCTTTTGTAATACATCTAAACCTTCAAGGCTCTTAGAGCTTAAAGTGGGACCACAACTTTCACATCTATTCTATCTGTAAAAACTCCCTTATTCCAAATTTCCAAAGACACTCCTTACAGAAGAGGGGAAGCCTGGGACGGTGATAAGAGCCCTGCATTGATACCACACCTCTGCACAAGTGAGGAACCACAGCCCTGACCAGTGCTGCCTCTCTCACTCCCAGAGCTTTTCTTCATCTCATTATTTTACCCATGCATTTTGAGAAGCCAGAAAGGTTTTTTCCTGGAAGGAAACAAACACATAATTCCCTCACCTCCTATCTGAGACCACCAAGGTGCAGTACTAAAGGCACAACCCAGGAGCAGTCACAAGAAAACGCACTTTTTCTTGGGTTCCCCGTGTGCTGTGAGGGGTTTGAGGGACCTCTGGAGCAAGTTAAAGCAGTTTATGTTTTCCAGCTGACAGCACCATCACCATGTCTGTCTGTCCCTTGCTCCAGAGCTCATGGCAACTACGCAGTCCCATGTTATCTAATTCCTTGGGTCCTGCTCACTCCTACCTCCTTATGCTGGTGGCTCTGTGAGAGAGAGGTGTGACAGCAGATGTATCAGCCTGGTGCTCAGACTATAGTAGGACACTTATCCTTTGGGCTGTTTTAGTCCTTTTACAGTCTTTGAGCAACTCAAGAGCAACCGTTTTGCCAGGAGCCATGATCTAGATTTCAGTATTTATAAACAAAAAAGACAAAAATCGGCGGATTTATCAAGAAGAAATTGTGCAAGTTCATTGCAGCTAGCCTCCCTTCTCAGGGTTCCCGAATCCTGTCCACGCTGATTTTAAAGCAAACTGAGACTATAATTTTACTCCCTCCTTTTTCATATTTTCTGTGACGAAGGGAAAAGAAGAGAAAGACTCATAGTTCAACAGACAGGCACACATCTCATCAAATAAACTCATACAAGCAGATGTAGAGTAGGAAACATCCAGCAACCCTGCTGGCTCCAACCCACAGCCTGGACCTGAGCGCATGGTTGATTTTCATTACCTAACTTTTCTTCCTGTGAACTTCCTTTGAGGGTGTTTGTTTATAAACAGAGGAGGGGATATTATTGCTGGAGATGGGACAGTATGGGAGGGGGTGAAGAACTTCGCAGCCACAAGACTGGAGAGCAGAGTTCAGAAGTGTTTGTTGCCAGAAACACAAAGGGCTCACTGTAAAACCAGTATACGGTCTAATTTCACAATCTAGAGGGATTACGATAGGTATAGGCAGAAAATGCTCCAGAAAGTAAAAACAGCCGCACATTGTACAAATGTTTCCCACTGCATCACCATAACCATTACACACCCAAATTAAACCATCGACAGTGGTGACGGTGGTTGGAGGTTGCTCTCCACGACATCCGCTCCCCATCTTGTTCATTTTCCCCATTGCACGCACTGTGTCTCTGCCCCAAATTCTACATCAGTCTGGAGCAGTCCCCTCAATTTCCTCTCCAAAGGAGTTACTCTAGGTTTACATTGGTGTGTTCAGCAGCAGAATCTGGCTTGTACTGCTCACCCTTCTCTCTGCCAAGTACATGTTTCAAAATCATGTGCGTAATGCATTTAGTTAACATTTGCTTTTTCTCCCAGTTCTCCTTTTCTCCCTGAACATCTCCATTCATGAGCTACAGCACAGAAGCCTTCCAATTCTTGTCTAGTTTACGCCGAAAATAATTCCCATCAAATTATCACTGACGAAAGGTGCTGTTTTGACCTCCTCAGAGAGGCCGCTCTGTTTACCCACAAGACAGATGCAATGGAAGACAGTAGTAATGCAAGCTCCAGGTTTCAGCTTTAGCACCTCAGTCTTTATAAGCACAGATGCTGCGGAATTCCGAACAAAATCGCGTGGATTGGATGATGCGCAGCCTCCCTGTTGACAGTCCCGACAGAAACACGGACCGTGTAGCCATGAGAGCGTGCACTACATGATGATCCCTCCCCAAAACAGTCTGGGCACTAACGTGCTGTGTGCAAAGCCCCTCCTGCAGCCGCTCACCTGGTCCATATTTAACTATGGCATAAACGAGTTGCTTTTGCCCTTAATTAATAACCTGAGATAGCCAGAGACAGACTTTCAGCATTTCCTAGGAAGATGCTTAGCAGTTACAACTCACACATTTCACAAGCTGTTTCAGCAAGTCAATACATTAATGTGCAGATGTAATCAAAAATATCAAAGTATTCAAACTTAAATACGAGCACTCTGAACTAAGGGGCTTTGTGGTATTTGCTTTTCTCTGCCATTATGGGCTGCATATGCTGTTCTGTTTGAGAAATACAACAATTCATGTCGATTCAAACATCACCAGCATGTCTGGGTCAGAGATATTAATTCAAGACCACCTGATTTTCTGCTGACTCCAAAGAGCTCATGTCACGAATGCCAGCTGCCTTCGTCACCCGTCCCCCATGTTGCCAGTGTCTTCAACAGCGTGACACCAGGTGAAAGACTTCATAACCACCATCAGCCCAGTACAATAATCACCCAGCAAAAAACAGCAGCAGCTACAACGAAACATCCCACAGGAACTAGGGTGTGTTGACTTCACATGGAGAACAACCCAGGCTGAGGAATAACTACCACCGCTCCTAAAAAAGGAGTTTAACGAAAGGCCAAGCCTGCTGGGCTGTTTCTAGCTCTGTCATGGACAAACTGCCAAATCTTGGACAAATCAGAACGTCCCTCCATTCCTCAGTTTCCCTGATTTTAAGAGCAACGTTCTCTCACGCCTGAGAAACTTATCGCCACCATCAGCAGGATGTGTTGAGGCAGTTATCAGGACTACAAAACCGCAATCTTACTGCAACGATAAAGGAAAATAACAGTACTAGGCTACTAGTACAGGAGAAAAAAACCCTACATTCAAAACTAAGTAATGCTGGTAATAGCGAAGGCCTTTACTTTCCATTTCTTTCCCCTTTTTAAATAAAACAAACAAAATAATGGTGATAAGATCTCTTTCCTCAATCCAATGGATGATCTTTGTGAATATGCTTCCAACACTAACAGCAGAGAATAAGCAAGGAAGAAAACGAAGGAGGAAAGGAGGCTGCAGCTGATGTTCTGTGTCGGGAACAGGGCTGCTCTTCTCCCAATTCCATGACGACAGAAGACTCCTGGGAATCAGATGAGGGAGGAGAAGATGGGTCAGAGGAGAGAAATCCATATGGGAAAGTGATTTAAAGCAAATAAAGAGACAATAAATTAGATAAGGAAAAGGAGGAAAAACACAGCAGAGGGGAGGAAGGAGAAGAGATAAAAGAGCCCTAAGTATCACTCAAAAGGAAGACTCAAGGAAAGCCTACCAGACCCCAGGAGTTAATCAGCAAAGAACAGAGTGGTTTTCTTCTCTAACACAGCAATTCATTTGCTTTCATGGGCTGGTATCCTATCTCTCAGATGCTGCTTCACCAGGCCAAGTCCAGATGCTTCTCAGTTTCACTTCACCCTCACTCCCTCTTTGTGAGAACAACGGCTCGCTCCTTGTTTGTGCCCCACTAGGATGGATATTAAACAGAACAGTATCGATAATTCCCGGAAAATACGCATGAGCATATGCCTGACTAAGCGCACAAACACACAGCCCGCTTACCCTCTGTTCCCACAGCACCTCCAACACGAGCTGGCTGAAGCCATCAACCTGGTGGCCACCCTTGGTCCTCAAGGAGGGGACGCCACCCTCCTGCGGCAAAGGGTGTGAGAACAACAGAGAGCGTAAGGTTACCCACGGCACGCGCTTGCTAGGGAGGAGGGAACCAGCAACTGTGCGGAGCAGGAAGAAGGGAAAGACAGGGGAATCAAGGACACCAGATAGTAGAGAAAGAACCGAGACTAGGATGGTGATAAGAGGGAGTGGAGGGATTGGATGAGAAAGTTACACGCTTACATCACCCACCAAAACACAAAACTGGACAGCATGTTTTGAGTAAGTGCTCGTTTTAACACTG
>VZSC01013945.1:390195-505952 GCA_013398225.1 Steatornis caripensis
GGGGGGGGGGGGGGGAGGGGAAAGAGAAAGGTTGAAAGAGACAGAGGCCAAAGTGGGATCTGGAGTATACCAAAAACAACTAAAATAAACATGTCCCCTTCCCCTGGCCAACTTCTCTGACGTTAGGGCTTCGCAATTTTTCTTCTCTTGTATCCAAAGCAAGAAAGGACAGCAAAATAAAGGATGTTAAAGCAAGGACCACAGAAGGGTCCAGGCTGTACAGGAGGGATACAGAAGACTCTGAAATCAGAGCGTAAGCCAGAGTCAGCCAAAGTCAACAGTATTCTGTCATTATCTTTAAGAGGTTTAGAATCAAATCCATGCTGCCTGTGTAAATCTACCAGCGCCAGCCCCATCCTCACCACAGGATAAACTGACTTGTATTTATATTTGTTCACAGTTTTACCTATGATACACACTGCACCCTCACTTGGTGCTGGCAACCTTACGGATGTCAAACAGTCCTCAACTAAGCAAATTGTACTGGTCACTATGAACAAGGATAGCAGAAAGCAAAATTCTGGGATAAGATATTCACTCTGGTTTTCTTTTTAACTTGCCTTTTTGAGTTCTGCTCTGCTCACGTTCAGCGCAAGAGTACTTTGACTTCACGGATGGCTTTGGGGAGAGTATAATAGGCACTAACATCAAATCAAAGCAGTTTACAGGATCTGCCACTTGTGTCAGAATATGTGGGGAAATAAACGAGCTGTTCTTCCTTGATCATCAGAGTTTAAATGCTCTATTGATCTGGGAAAAAAAAATCAAAGGTGCTTTGGAAATTGTGTGCGTATATGCATGCGTGCTCGCACCAGAGAAAACGAAGAGAAATGTAGGGACAAGTAGAAATTAGCAGAAGAACAATCAAGTATTTCTTCTCCAGAGAAAGCTGAAATAAAACTAAGAATCACATCCAGGTGTCAGCTACCCCAACAAAGGGAAATGCCCACAGAGCAACGCCAGGATAAGGTCAGAAGACCAGTACACCTTCATTTTTAGAAGTCTTGTTTCGGGGGAAAAAACCAAACAAAAAGGACAGCACAGTCAATTGTTCTGTGCTCAGAACAATGCATGAAGCAAATGCCCAGAACCTAGGAGACAGAGAAGTCCAAAATATTTTGCATATTTGAAATAGAAAGAGTAGTATGTACTGATCATGTAAAAACAGTAGTAGATGAAAAAATTGGTAGCGTCAAGAGAGGAGATTAAATGAAGAAAAAGATGATTTAAGAATAGCTGATATAGTTGAGAGAAAGATGTAGAGGGTTTTGATCAAACAAGACTTCTCTGATCCTTTTTCAAAATAATCTCGAATATAAGATTTGAAGTAAAAAATGTAACAAAGCGAATGCATTCATTCTTACTATGCCGGGACGTAGGAACCGCCACACAGACTAAGACCAGAGAAGGGTGGGAAATATTTGATAAAATATTTTTCTCAGGAAAAAGGGAAATTAATCAAAACAGACTATCTGTGGGAAAGGATCAGTTTTGGCAAATATTCCAACTTAAAATTTCAATAGAAGTTTCGTAACTGTGAAAACACCTGATTCTTTTTTAACTTTCTGAAAATAAGAAAGCTGATATCTTTTACCAGCAAATGTTTTTCTTTCTCATAGTAAGCACTTTTCTAAACCAATGGTTTGGATTTTAGGTACTTAAGATGCTGTCAGTCTGTCCTTCTCTTTTCCTGTCTTACATTATAGTGGTGACTCTTGGTTTTAGCTAAAGATCTTTGGTTTATATCAGAGCATTGGGAAATTTTCTGTGGCCTGTGCTATATCAGAACCTACGAAGTGGATATTCTGTGAATGTTTGGACTAATTATCTGCTGTTATATCCCTGACACTGCAGGGGACTGAATTGGGCAACCCAGGTGGTCCCTTCTCTGCTTCTGCTCCTATAATTTCTATCAGAGAAAAGCAAAGAGGAGCTGAAAAAACAAAAGCTAAAATTGGAAGCAAAACTATTATACGGGAACATTTCAGCTGACCCCAGTCGCGGAAGGGTTTATTTTTGTTTTTTCAATATGTCTTTTTGAAAAAAGCCACTATATTTTGGCTCTTTTTTTGTGGCTCAGGCCAGCATGAGCAATGGAAATCCAAGGTGAAAGGGCCCCGTTAACCCCTTGGTCTTGAGAGCCCCTACAACCCCTGGTCCTGCAGTATTTTTGTGCTAAAGCTGCTCAGACAGGCGCCGTGGCTGCACATCTCTTGCGACAGACCTGGGGAGCCTGGCACCTATGTCCTGACCGAGCCAGACCTCGGCTCCATAGAAGGCATTTCTCCATGCCAGCTGGCGTGCCCCTGCTGCGTTTAACTGGGGTCGGGCCGCAGGCACCAAGCAGGTGCCCGCCAGCAGCTCGGCTCTTTGCCGTTCGACGCACCTAGCCAACGATCTCTCCTGCCCTTGGCAAAGGCTAATGAACACACGATGCTCGTGGAGCAGCATCAGCAAAGTCCTGGGCCCGCTTTGAAAGTGTAGACTCATCCCGTTCTTCATGAGAAAGGTGAGAGGCACTTATCTTAGTGGGAGGGTTTGTGTTCAGGGTCCCCAGGGAGCCAGCGTTGCCCCTCCCAGCTGCTCCGGTGCTCAGTGAGACCCCTGGGATTTGGGATTTAAGGGCGTCCCTCACTATGTCAGCGTGGCTGGGGCTCATGATGGGCACCTGCACCTCTGCTTGGCATGGCCGTGGCCTTGGGATCCCCTTGGCCATCTGCAGTGCTCCCTTGGTGCCATGTTAAGAGGCGACACAGGGACCCGGAGAGCAGCTTCAGCCCGATGCGATAACTTTCAGGCACACGAATCACCTATCGGGTCTGTCTTTCTGTGATGGCTTAGCATGCGAAGGCTTTCCAAGGGCTGCTTCTCGCCCTCACCACCGAGGCCCTCCCGCCGCAGCTCTGTGCTTCTCCAGGCATCTCCATGAATCCCTGAAGAGAGCCCCGCTCCCGGTCTCTCTCCAAACACCATCCCCTCAGCTTGCTTTCTGCCTCACGCGAGTTTTTCTAAGTGAAACAGGCTGGCTTGAAATAAATCAGGCCGAAATGAAGGTTGGAGAGGCGAGCTTAGCCCTGTGCCTACAGGAGACAGCCATACATCATTTAGGAATCTAAATCTACCATCCTTCACACACACAGAGTCAAATTTCCCTCTTTCTTTTATTACTGTTTTATTAATTAGAGCAGGCTACATGTAAGTGCTTTAAGGAAAAAAAAAAACCTACTTTCTTCTAACTGTGCTGCTCTGGCTCTAGTGTGTAGCCAGTTAAAATGAGACTGGTTAAAATTGGAAATCTTACGGAAAGAAAAATTCTTTTTCTTTTCCAGCTTCTGACTCTCATCCCGGCTTCTGCAGGTTGAAGAAAACGTCCTGTTCAAATGCAAATATTTAGCAAATGACAAGCTATGCCGTATTTTTTCAGTGGCCTATTAGCCAAGCTTTATCCAGATCTATAGTCTTGAGGCGGTGAATCATTTGAACCTATCTACAGGGAAGCCAAAAGCACACAGCTACCTGTAGCCTTCAGCAACGGTGTACTGAAGGCTTGTCACCCTGAAGGAGCATCTGGGCAGGTGCTCAAGCTCCCGTCCCTTTGGTCCAGCCGTTACTTGGTTGCACCCATCGTGCCCATCACCCTGGGCCTGGAACCCAACAGCGCTAATTAAACAACAGAACTACAAGCTTTACATTTGACTTACTCTGTAGTCCTTCACTGTAGAACTTCATTACAGATCAAAACAAGAATGAAATTAATGCAATTAAAAGACAACAGGCTGTTGAAGACGAGAAAATGATGCATTATTTATCTACCCATTATTTTAATGCTAGTGAAACTTAGAGTAAACCCTCTATTGAAGACGTCCTCAGGTTCCCAACATACCTGCTAAAAGGATCGGCCCCAGGGACAGGACCCAGCTCACCAATTCTACCTGAAGGTTATCAATTCAATATCAGACTCCAGAACTTCAGAAGGGAACCAAATTAACCCCCAAAAGTAAGCATATATTTCTAAACCTTGTGGAGGCAACAGACCTATGCAATGTTAATTACGTAACTTTATAATTGCCTAGCTACTGGACCCTGACAAAGATGTTCCTCAGTCTCTTATGTGCGAGAGCTGTGGCTCTAAGTGAGCTCCACTGCGCTGATTTTGGCATTTCTTTCCCTTTGGATTCTGATGCAGTTTTATGTTCACCAAGGACTGAAGTTGGGAAAACATAGGCACTCCCTTGCATATGAAGCTTTATTAAGTTGGGATCATGCTCTCTGTTGGCAGGCAGAGGAACAGAGAGACAGAGGAGAATGAAACCAGGAAGGGAAAAAAAAAAAACCAAACAAAACACAAATAACTTTCACTCTTCAGAGCAGGCACGCCTTCTTACTCCGGCTCCTGCCGCCGATCATTCATCCCTCTCCTCTCAGCTCCCAGCCAGTAAAGAGTCAACATCTCACTCCTATGAAAACATGAGCGATCCCGCTCCTGAGCCATATACTGCCAGGGACTCAGGAGGATCCTGTTTCTTAGGATGGAGTTGCATTTCCACAGTAGAACTGAAATACCTTTGATTACAACAGAAGCAAGGTCAACAGTGCTTCGAAGCGTCTCATTTTGCACGGCATGTGTATCACCTAACTTGACTACAGGCTAGACCTTAACTCCCTCCTTCACAACTAGAGATGCATTCAAAGACTCTACAGGGGAAAGAGCACAAACTTGCATGATTAATACCATGTGCACATGTGTGTGTTTGCAAGAGGGATGTACTGTGCTGCGTGGTAGGTACGCACATCCAAGGAGTGTTTGTCCAAGAACGATGTGGCCCGGGGAGGGAGGCAAGTACGCACGAGCCGAGAGCTACCTCCACTGGAGAGCCGCACCGCGGGAGCCGCACAAACGAAGCACAGCCCAGCTCCAAAAATGCTTCTGAGCTTTTGCGTAACACAGATCAATGGGTCAGACTTCTAGTTTCCCAACAGCTTTCCCTGACAAATGCCAGAACAGATATCAGTGAAGTCAAACAGGGCAGCAATAACATCACTGCCAACCAGCGTGAAAATTGGCAGAGCCTGGCACTGAGGACTGCCTAGCATCAGAGACAGGGCATGGCCCGGCACAATGACGAACCCACTTAACAGCGCTGTAAAATTAGCCATTTATGAAAACAAATTGAATACTGCAGCAGAGGGTGACGTAAGGAGAGTTGGCTCCAGACAGAAACAGAAACTCCTGTAGCCTGGATTAGCAGAAGAGCTCCGCTATATCAGGGCTCAGGCGCAGAAGTTGATAACAACTCGGGTCCTACATGAGATTTTTAACAGACACAACAGGCTTCCCCTATACGCACACATGTGGCTCCTATATGGCTCGCGGTGACTACTCGTACGCCAGCAAGGAGGGACGGAAGGTGAGCAGTCAACACAAGCAGAGGGAGGGGGGCAGAAAGCAGACGAAGATGCAAGCAGGACTCCGAAAAAGAGATGTGCTGCCCTCTCCCTCAGATCTGTACAATCACGCAGTTGCCCACTTCGCAACTGGGGTGGACGCTGGGGAGAAACTCACTCCTGGCACTGTCAGCACATTTGACCCAGACGCTTACCGCCCCGCCGCAAGCACCCAGAAGGGCCCTTGATTTCAGTGGGGTCCTACAGATGCAACTTCAACAGCAGAACAGGGCTCCCGAGTCTGTCACATCCCAAAACAGTGAAAATGAAAAAGCCAAGAGTTTTGGCAGCCAGAACCCTTGATTGCCTCATTGAGGGAAGCGTAAGCTCTCCCTAAGCTTGCTGCAGGTCTGGGAGGCTGTGGTGTGCGGAGGATACTCCAAATGAGTTCCTCTTGGACTTCTTCCAGGTGTTTACACACAGAGCCAAACCTGGCTCCACTTCAAGAGTGCGCGCGAGGGGGGAAGGGGGAGCTTAAAAATAAAATAAAAATCACAAAGTCCTCCTGAGCTCAGCTGCAAGCTCTACGGTGCTAAACTGGGGTATTTCTTTTCATTTTTCACAGTGGAATGTTATTTCCACGCGTAAAATGGGTCAAGTGTTTCATACGTGCAACAACCCGACCTCCCCCATCCAATGAAAGTATTCTACTACGAATGATGTCTGCGCGTGTTTGTTTAGGTTCCCTATCGTGTGAATTTGAGATACTTGCACCGAAGACAGACACGGGGTCTGAGGTGTTGCATTAAACACATTAAAAACGACACTGATCGTGTTTTGCTACTGATGAGATCTGTGTAAACCCAAATTCTGCCTTTTCTAACTTGAAAGGGAAGCACTTTGAGCCCTGGGGTTTAAGTTGAGATTGGGAACCAGAAGAGCGGAGTATGAGAAAGCCAGGGGAAATAAAGCAAGTAATAATCTGTGTCACCTATGAAATCACTCATCCGCCTGCCCTGCCACAGGCAAAAGGGAGCAGCCCGTGCCCAGCACCTCCTGCCCACCCCGGCAGCCACACACACACCGCGTCTGCCTCCTCACAAGCGAGCTGAGCAGCTGGGACTGGGGAAAGTTAAGGAAACGCACTGCCGAGTTCGTCTTGGTTTTCATTTTCCTTAGGACAAAGCAACTTTCTTGCGAGCCGGCAGTCGCGCAGGTCAGGGATGGGGCAGCGGAGATGGAGACAATCGCAAGCGGGAGGGCGGGTGGCAGGGGAGAGGCGAGCTGGGCTGGCGGGAGCAGCCGCCGTACCACCGGCACAAGCATCCGCTGCCTTCTGGTAGGAAGTGACTCCAGTCAAAGGGAAAGGGGAAATCCTCCCTGTCTCTTTAAGGCATCCTAGGACATGGAAACTTTGTACTTTCAGGGAATCTCCTTGCCAAAAGAACTGTAAAACATGTCTTCCTCCCCCTCCCCATACCCGTTTCTCTTTCTGACTTGTTTTCATTTTTTCGTAAGGGCATTTCCATTTTCCGTGACTCCCTTCAGAGCAAAGATGGATGTGGCGACGTTTATAAGGGTTTGTAACCCTCCGAAAAGTATCCGATTTCACGACAACTTCGCTGCGCTTTATCATTAAAGCGGGGAGAGGGTGGGAGGTGGCGGGGACGGGGGGAGAGGGAGCGAACGCGGGGGGGAAAGGACCCAAATCCACGACGGGCTCATAAAATTTAAATAAGAAAAGTGCAATATTCCTCATTATTGTTCAGCTCAGACAGCTTAGACTGGTAGCTGCTTTGAGTACTAAATGATTTTATAGGGCTATTTGACCTTACAATCATTTGTGTTACACTTGCCATTTCTAAGGGGAGACAGAAATACTCAACACATCCTCTAGCTGCAGTGTTAGTCCCAGCCCTAGCTGAGTGTCGAGGGGTTGGGAACTTTATAAACTCATTTGATTCATTTGAGGTTTCACAATAGCCAAAAGTTCCTTTATAGCTTTTTGGAAACCACATGCTAACATTGCATCTGAAAAGGTAACAGCGAAGTACACTAAAGAGCTAATAAAACGAAGGAAATCATAGAGGGACCTTAGATATGCATTTCTTTGCAGCCACACACTAGACACACACATTTCTTTGCATACATACTTATAAGCTACTTTCAAACGCTCTATTTACCGTTTTCCAACCCGAAAATGAGGGAAAAGCCCACCGCACGAGCCCCGTCTCCTATCTGCACCTTAATCTGCACACACAGAAATAAAGAAACTACCCAAGATACTGCCATTTCCCTATGCAAAAGTTTACATAACTTTTTCTGCGAGCATATACTTTCAGACAGTTTGCCGAGCTCCGGTCTTTCACCCAATACATACGTAGGGAACGCACCCGAGCGTGTTCCCACACGCACTCACACACATACGTATGTTGCAAGGCACACACGCACATTTAAATGCACACACACATACACTATACACACGCACGCCTACAGCTGGCTGTTCTGCCGGCTCCCGAAACGTAAAAGGGATGCTGCAGCCACGGGCACGACGAACTACCTACCTGCAATGACAGCCGGAGATCTCTGTCCTCCTTCAGCTTTCAGCCACACTTGCAAAGTGAAGGCATCTCGGGGCAGCTCAATATCTGCCTTCAGCCGCAGCTGATCACCTTGGCCACTGAAATAGAGCGCCCTGCTCGGGGTAAGGGACTCCTCTTCGTCCTCTGCCTCCCGCTGTTGCCTCCTGCGGGGGCCATGCCCCGGCTCCAGCCCAGCAGTGGAGCGCCTTCCTCGGGCTAACCTGGTGGCACAGGTGCCCGGGGCGGCGGAGCGGAGCTGGCGGCTGTGCCTGGTGTCCCTTCGCGCCCTGCGGGAGCGCTCGTCCATCCCACATTCGGGTCCACTGGCGAGGGCTGTACAGAGAAGCGCGAGAGGCAGCAGCAAACTCCAGAGCTGCATTTCCAATCTTCCCCCCCCTTCTCCCCTGCAAATCCTCCCGATCTGCCAGCTTTGGGCTCCTCCTTGCCTTGACTTTCTTCTCTTGTTCACCCTTCTTGGTATTTGCTCTTTTTATAACCCTTCTCAGTTGCTTTTTCTTTTCTTTTTTTCTTTTTCTTTCTTTCTTTTTCCTGCTTATAGATTTTTTTTTCCCCTTAAAACAAATAAAAATAAAATAAATCAAAACTCCTTCTGGGCTGCAATGTATTTCTCTGTTCTTCCTCCTCTATCTGTCTTCTTCTCCTCTATTCCTCCACAGCTGGATTTCCTCTCTCTCTTCTTTTCTCTGCTGGATTTTCTTCCCTTTATTTTTTTTCTTCTTAAAAAAACCACACACACACACTCTCTCACACACACAAAACAAAACAAAAAACCAAAACAACCCCCCCAGCTTTCTCCAAGACTCAGACCCACTGATTTCCCTCCCCCCCAAAGATGCTCTAATCTATTTATTTTTTTGGCCTCCTTTATAACATAAGCCACAACCCCCTCCTTCCCCCCAACCTCCCCCCCTCCCTTCTTCTCTACAAAATGAAAGAAAAGAGAAAAAGCCCCTCAGAAGATGAGTAAACAAGAATATGCTAATCTACTCTAGGGTGCTCCACCTTCCCAATTGAATGATTCCCATTAAAACTGCAGGGATCATGACTAATCAATCAGCTTGAAGGAGCAGATAGCTCCAGAGGTTCAAACACTTTTGCTGTTTTCTTTTTCCCCCCTTCTTTTCCTCTCTTCCTCTTTCCCCCTATCACTTTCCCCCTTCTTATTTATTTTTTAAAGAAGACAATCAAGATGAATGGATCAATGTGACAAAAATCCTGCACCCTCCTTTTTGCAATCTCCCCAGCTTTCTTTCTCAGTCCAGTCCAAAACACACATTCCTATTTTTTTTTCTTGGCAAAAGAGAAAGCTATTTCTCCTCTCAGACTCCCCGTTGCACTTTGCTGGTAAACCTTATGCTCCTCTGCAGCACATAAAGAGTCTTGAAACTTGAGTCTCAGATATTTTTTTAATTGCTTGCTTTCTTTCTTTCTCTCTTTTTCACTCTCTCTCTCTTTTCCTAATTCTTTCTTTTCCTCTTATTATTTTCTTAAAGTTATGCAATCAGCCAGGCTCCCCCTTTTGTGGTCCCCCTCAGTGCAGTTGTGTGCAGCTAATCCAAATGTTGCATCAAAGGTCCCCATCGAATCATCAGGAGCTAAAAGCAGAGAAGCTTTTTGAAGAGCATTTGCCTTCCAGAAGCTGTAGCAACAGAGCAAGATTTGGTTTTCGAATGCTCCAAAGACTCTTGGGTTTTTTTGAAATAATAATTTAAAAAATTATTAATTTTATTGGTGGATTGAGTCAAAAAATCCTCTCTCAATATTGCTAATTTTTCAGCCTAAGGAATTCGGCTCCCCTAGTTTCCTTGGCTTAGTTGTAGCCACAGGTAAGATTCTGGCTGCTTGCTGGTTTGTAGATCTCTGTTTCTGAGCTGGGACGTTTCTTTTTTTTCTCCTTTTTTTTTTTTTTAATTTTTTTTTTCCACTCTTGAAAGATCTCAAAAGCTCCCCCTGATGGCAACAAAAAGGATTTTTCTAAGTACTTAATAAGTGGAAATGACTTAGCAGTAGCACACTCTGAATCTACGGGCCACTATTCCACTCCGAAGTTAAACCGCACCAAATCCAGTCACAAATCCAGCAACCCACATCCTCCTCTGCTTCCACCTCCAAATCCATGATTGTCACACCTTACTTTCCTGTAAACTTTTAGAAGAGATCACGCACGAGAGTTTTCCTGGGGTTGTAATCTTTCTGCTTTTGCCGATTACCCTACGAGTTTTTTGTGACTATTAACACTTAAGATATGCATGATAAAATCAATGAAAGTAATTTTTTCAGTAAGAAAGAGTTGTTGCACACTTGCAAGGCTTCCGAGAGGGGTTTTTTTTTCAGTTTTGCAGACACTGAGGAATGTATAATTGGCATTTTCAGAGATGTTGGATATATCCACAAAGTCCCACCAGAAGCCAACAAGAACTGCAGCTGACCAGCCCCTCTCCAACCACGCCGACCTCCCCTCCAAAACAGCTCTACTTACAAGAACGACACAAAACACTGGCAACGTCTCCGAAGTTTTTAACACAAGACCTCAAAGCAATTAAGCCTCTCAATAACCAAGAGGAAATTGTTAGCTAGGAAACAAACTATACCATGGTATAAACGCCCATAAACATCCCAAAGAACTCTGAGGATGCAAAAGAGACACTTACACGTACGTGCCTGCTTGGCAGAAACAATTTAAGATCCGAGCTTTAGTACTGCACTTCACTATTCTAATTTAACACACAGAGGACAGTGCAAATCAAACAAAAAAATCAATAATTTAAAGCTAACCCATTCAACTTCAAATAAGAGCTAAAGGAGGAAGAGCCCTGCTACTGGGGACACGGCTTTTGCCACTTGACAACTCCCCCAAAGTCCCTAGGAACTTTGTCCACGTGCGGCCTGGAAGAGCAGGCTCCGTAACTTAAATAATGCAGGGTTCCAGTTTTTCCAGTGAAAAAAGCTAATTCTGTGAAATCGCAATGTTTCTTAGGGACATTATGATTTGGCTGAAATCATCAAAGAAAATTATTGAAACTTTTCAATTTGATGGCACTGAACCATTTCAGTTTGAACATATTTGACCTTCTATCTCGTACAATACCACTGGCAAAAGAACCGGCTTCACCGGGACCAGAACGCAACACCTCAGTGCATCAGCAATTCCAGTAACAAATTGTGGGGTGTTCTTGCTGCAAAGGAAAGGCCCAACGCTCAGCTTTCTGTACTCACGGAAGACAGAAGAAAGTACCCCTAAAGCACAAATTTCATGTTTGATCAGTTTTATTTCTAAGACATAGCAAAAGCATAAAGAAAACGTGACGCATAAACTCTTGAGTCCTGAGTGATAAAAGAACAGAGAGTGGAAGAGATGCGGTTTTAGGAATAGTGAGTAAATCTGGGATTCCTTGAGTCTGTGGGTCAGGTCTAACTTCCCTGACAACAGATGAAATTCTACCCTGCACAGATGGACATTTATTCTCTGCTTAAGCCAGTACTTAAGTGATGTACGGGCCTTCTGGCAGGGGGGGTTCTACCCAAGGAGAATAATCCTCCTGTTGAACTCGAGTGGAGTATTCTCCTAAGCAAAGGAAGCAGGATATTATCCCGCATCTAGAGGTATTTTCACAAGGAAAAAAGCACCAAACCCTAGATACACATATAGAGACAAGAATTAAAATAGATATTTGTGATATTATGCCAAAAAAATAGCACTGAGCTACATGCTGTATGCAGTCATTATAAGTAGAAATACTCAGCAGGAATCTTAGCTGAAGCTGCCAATAACTCCCAGGTTCAAGACTAGAGCCGAGTGAATAAATCATAACAAATAATGGTTTTGTCAAATTTCGACTGTTTTTTCTCCTATTTGCAAGCAGACTGCAAACCCTCGCAAATATGTTTGAAATTATATGCCCATTTCTTCTTCATATATAGCATTTCTCTAAGGCCAGTTAGCACACAATTTACTGTAATGTACACATTTTCACATTTGTTCTGTGTTAATTAGGCAAGGAAGTCACACAGCATTATTTCTGGCTCCCTGGAGGTCAGGTTTAATCACTCATGACATAGTAAAATTACTAATTTTACATGTGATGGGACATTCCACTGCTTGAAACTCTGGTTGTGAAAAGGAGCGCTGGCTCTTCAAATTACTCACATGAAGGTCAATTAAAAACAATGTTTCTTGAAAGTCGAGCTGAAAAGCCTGCCAGTTACAGCTGAATTGAGGCCCTACTATTTTGGGCAAGTATTTGTACATATTTGTCTTCACTGCGCACAACTCCATCAATCATAGCAGAGGTCTGCATGGGTTTTACCCCTCACCGATATCCCAATCAAGTCTCTCCGAACTTGGCTTGGGTTGAGGATCGCTGAAACGCAATCCAACAGCTACTCTGTTCAGAATCAGACAGGGCCCAGACACCAGATTTTAATGCAACGTGTTGGATTCAGGGAATATTTTATGCAATCAACAATGGTATGATAGGAATCGCGCTGCCTCCACAGAACAGTGAGGAATGAAACCCAAAGAGCCGAGAATAGCTTCAAAGAAAAAGGGATTTGGGCATTCCATGTTGCGAATCCCATAAAGTCCAGCACCTCTCAGGAGATAGAGCCACTCGCTCGGTGTCAAGACGGTGAGACAGAGTTGTGTGAGGTGGAACGTGGCTACAGCTCCTTGGGAGCTCAATAAAATGCAGAAATGCTAATAACCAAAAAAACCCACCCCAATTAAAAAATGTCAAACATGTTCAGCCCTGGAAAAGATTTAACGGAGGACCTAATTTGGACTCAGTGTAAATCCGCCAGTTTTTTAAAAGTTTTCTCTGTCTGTCATTCCTCCCCTTATTTAAAAAAATGACAAACGATTAAAAGTCTGGTTGCTGCCTCTACTGTCGCACTCCATACGAAGAGCAATCCTGATTTTAAGGGTCCTTTATAACTCTTGCCTGCGCACTCGTAATTCCATACAACTACACTAACTTGAGCAGAAATCAGAACACCAGCACTACACTGACTTCATTAGGGCACCAGAGACTTTTCTACTGCGGTTCCCCTGGTTGTCCCCTACACAAAATACACACCAGGTTAATTTTCACCAATAAAACAGCTTCATGCCAATTTGAAATATACCATTTAACCCAGAAAAGTTTACTGAACAATTAAGAAGTGCAATAAATGACAATCAAGACTAAACATGTAGCTGATGTCTTTACGAAGGTATCAGTAATTTTATAAGGTAATTTGCAGTCAGTGGCTATAAATTCCTATTTAAACCTGGCATACCACTCTTTTCTGCCCCGCACAGAGCTGCATTTCCTAACAATACTGATGCCTCTTCGCCTAGAATTTGGTTACTTTATCCTTCAAATTTCCCTCATGAAATACTGTATTTCCAGAAAAGTTACATATTCTTTGTATTTTTTTCACCACATTCTTGAAATACATTCTCGGGGGAGGGGCAATAATCTCTATTCTACAACACTGTAGTGAGAGCAGAAAGGCACTGTAGAGGATGGAAGCAATGGGGCACATTCTTCCTCTTCAGTTAAACCATGTAAATGCTGGTTAATTCAGTGGGTCCATTTTAATTTGGACTGTATACTGTAATTCTGGGTGTTCAGGATAGACCACCCGGATGAAATCCTTACTCAGGCCTGAAGAGGACAACAACCACGGACCCCATCTACGTGGTGCCCAGTCGCCTCTCCAAGGCCATGACCCTGTGACCCAAGACGCACACGTGAGGGACGCCCAAGGCTGATGATGTGAGCAGCCCCAGGGGGTCCCACGGGGCGACTTTGGGGCCAGACCCTTTACCTCTCACTTCTGCAGGACCACATCCCGATACGGGAGAGCACCACAGAGGCAGAGGAGGCAGGTTCCTAAACCAGCAGACTGATGGGGGCAGCAAAATCACAGCCTAAAGCAAAAGACACAGAGGAAGAAGGACCTCTTGGGTCTCAGCAAGTGCCCACAGCACCATGCCCAGCCAGCCCCACACCAGTGGGGCAGCTGAGGGGCTCCCCTGCGTGCCCTGCGCAGACGTGAGCTCCCAGCACCCTCCCCAGGCCCTCCTGGCATCGCCCTCATATCAAAAGCCCTGCTTGGAGCCCCCTGCCCCTCTCGTGCACGTTTAAAATCCCAACAAAACCACAAAACCTCTTTGTCTGACTTTCCCCTCTCATTTAAGGAGACTGAAATGATACCTATTTTAAAAGTCTGTTTGCCCAGAGATTTAAGATCCTCAGATGAAGCCAGAACACTGAAACCCAGAACTGTAGAACACTCTTTTTATCGCTTCTGCCCTTCTTGCCCAATGAGGAATTTCTGAGGCGCCAGGAGGAGGAACTGTCAAACACTACTGCTGAACAAACAGGTAAAAACGCAGGAGAGCGCACGAGGAGATACTCTGATTTTCCAGAATGCAAGACGTGTTATGGGCTTCCCAAACCATCTCACCCAAAGGTTATATGCTCTCCGGTATCTCTGGGGTTGGGTCAAATGCTGGGGGAAGAGAATTGGACCTGGCTGGGAAGGAACGGGGAACAAGGCAATCGGTCAACTGACCAGGAAGGGAAAAACTCCTTGTGATTTGCATCTCCTAGTGATTTGCAAATACTGCAGAAAGAAAGCCACACAGGGCCATGGCTTTATTCACCCCTGAGCGTGAATGAAATTTCAGGTTGTTCGGGCTGCCTCGCTGCAGTCTGTAACTCGAGAGAGCCGCATCCACGACAGGACTCACAAGCCCACCCTGACACCCGCCGGGGCCACCTCAACCCCATCTCCGGGATGCACAGGAGTACTCAGGCTCCCAAAACAGGCAAGATCAAATCAAGCGGGTGACGGGGGAGGAGAAGAGACTGTTTCACTGAAGCAAAGATTTATCGGGCAGCACCAGACAGTCAAACAACTCTAAGATAGAAAAGACAAGGGCTTGCTTGTTATGCGGAGGTCCCCTGCCTTTGTAAACATACGGTATATTAGCAGATATGTTCTACCCAAAGAGGCATGCATCCACAACACAAAACACCACCGCGGTTGCTGTTAATTAGTCACCGCCCCACTGGCAAGTCTCAGCCGAGAGGTCAAGGACTGGGTGAGCTCTGGAGCCTAAACTATCCTCTTAGACCTACTAATGTTTTCCCCACAAGATAAACAGCGCGCATGGGTGCAGAGAGGGGAGGGGGGCTGCCTCGGAAAGGCATACGGGGCCTCTGCTAGCTGGGTACCTGTTCAGAAGATACATGGGAAGTCATCAGTCTTCCAGTGCTCTGCTCTGACATTTTCCTCTAGCCATACATCACTTTTAAAACATTAAAGAGCGAGAGGTCAGTATCAGCTGTCCTGGAGGCGGACCACAGCAGAAGCGGCGGGGCGGCTCTCCAGCCCCACGCGCCAGGGTGGGCTCCCTCGGGCAGGGTGGCATCAGCTGCTGGAGGAGAGGGGGGTCCCAGAGGTGGGGATGGAGAAGAGGGGTCTGCCTGCTGCTCTCTCAGCACCCCAAAGTGCAGCTAGCGCATTGCGGTACTATATCAGAAGAGCCACACAAGCTGCTCTGGAAGCCAGAAGGAAAGTCTGGTGCTGGCATGTAAGTATGCATGGGGAGAGACAAGGAGCAGGACTCAGACAGACAGATGGAAATACATGGCTCAGGAATAATCTAGAAAATTCAAACATATTGGGCCATGTTTTGGTATTCACAGGCATCATCTACAAGAAAGTTTAACATAGCCAAATGTTTCTCCTAAACTAAATTTCTGCTCCAACACCAGTACTAACAGGATTAACGAGAGAAACCTGTTGTGTCTTGCTATTGAAGAAGATAATAGAGCAAATGATAAACAAATTGATCAAGAGAAAGACACTGTGTGTCATTCTGCAGCAAGAAAGCCAAAAGACAGAATTCAGAGGAAAAGCTTCTCTCTGCATTTGAGAGCTATTCCCAGTGAAACGGGATTTCCCCTTTCTGCTTTCATTTGAATGGCATTTGAAAAACACAGCTGCAGAGTCCCATGCACACAAGGTATGGAGCCAAGTGGGGAACCCTCCCAGCCAGGCCGTCACCGCCTTCAGCAGCAGATCTGAATTTAGCAGTTTGTCCTGTCTTCACAGCACACAGGGCCCGAGTCAAGTCCTCGACTCAAATGCTCCCAAGTCTCACGGGTGTCTCTGATCCTCGCTCAGACTTGGGTCCTTGAGATCACCCCCAAACCAGCGGTTAAAGGTTAACTTCTGCCCCGAGCTGATGCAAGAGGCTACGTCAGCCCAAACGCAGCACACCCGGATTCTGAACCAACCTCTGCCAAACTGCAGATTACACCTTAAACCTGGAGTTCAGAGCAAGGCGGGCAGGATCTAGCATCGCAGAGCAAGGTGATTGTTTGCCTGCCTGGAAAACATACCCAGTCTTTTCAGTCATGTGCTTAGCTTCAGAATTTGAAAAATTGCCTAACTTTACCTGTCATCCCTTGCACCTGAAGCAAGCTCCTGAGAGTCATCCCTGCCTGATCCCAGCTGCGCTGTCGAGCTTCCCCATCCTCATACCAGTCTCACACCCCAGCTGCTTCATCTCCCCGTACCCCACCATGCCGTGCCCCTAGAATCCACAGATACTAATTGATTTGTCAAAAGAAAGTTCAAGCAAGGATGTATTGAATCAAAACATTCCACTCATACCTCCCAGGCTTCTCAGTGCAACTGAGATTCCTCAAATACGGTAAAAAACCAAAACAAGACAAAACAAAAGGGAGAAGGAAAGAACAGAAAGAGTGGAAACAGAAACCAGACAGATTAAAAGCAGAAGGAAAAAGAAAACCAACAACAAAACACAAGTAAATTGGCGGACAGCCCTCACCAAAAGCTGCAGGTTGGAGGTTTTTTTGTTAAAACGTTGGCATCGGTGGCTTTCTGTGCTATGTCACTGCATGGAATGAATACAATACAGCAAGCATTATAGGAAACGATTGCCATATGTGAGGGTGGTGGCAGCCCGTGCTTTCCCCGCCACCCCCTATTGCTTTCGTCTGCACTAAAGCTGCGTTTAAACCAGTGAAATCCATCTCTATCTGTCCTAATGCATAAATACATTTTCAGCCAAGACCCACCACTGGCTACAGTTGTATGGCAAGTCTCAATCGAAATGTCTAAGCAGGGTTTTGACTTTATCCCCAGCTCATTGTTAATGCATTTAAGAGGATTTTCAAAAATTCCCTTTGCTCTTTGAGGTGATACCCGGTTCTCCAGTGATACGTAGCAGAGCTCTCTGATGCAGTACAGCTTGCTATTGAGTGTCAAACCCTGTTTGCCCACTAGCGTAGAAAAACAGAAAACATCATATGGACAGCTGTAAAAGCTGCAGAGAACTGGATCTGAGAAAACTCTAACCTTGTTTGTATTGGAGGATATTTCATGTATCCTAGTTTTAAAACTGCTTGTTATTGCACCAGTACATCTGTGCACAGAATTGGACACGCTAAATGGACTGGACTGTTGAAATGGCAGCTCAGATACACTGCTGAGGCAGGTAATTAAACCGGCGAGTACGTCAATGACCTGGTTAAAAATCTCAAGAAAATGGAAAATTCCTCAGGAGGCAAAAACTAGAATTGAAATATCAAAATTTATCCTGTAGCAAAAAATAGCCTCCTTTCATTCCTTTGCCATCAATGCTTTAAAAAGGAACGAGGAAAAAGAAAAGTGCATCAAATGAAAACCCAAATAATACATGAAAACATTCTCCAAAACTAAATAGGCATAGAAGCACAAAGCCCTGTATATATATTCAATACTATTTTTAGAAAACATTTAAACCTACAGACTTCAAAATTAATTCTCTAAAGTACCTTTCTATAGCGCGATACAAATCTCATTAAATTCCATAGTTCACAATATTTATACAAGAAGGTACCCTTTGCTATTAAATGCTATAGGACCTGCCCAGAAAGGTTAGTAACTCTTTCTAGGATACCAAAATCTTTTCAGTTCATCACTAAGAAAGGTTGGACTGATTCTAATTTGATCAGTCTTGAGTTGTTGTCAAAATAGTTTACTGAACAGTTACGATGAAAAATAGGGAGGCTTTTTGCTCACAAATGAAATCAACTTTGTTAGGAACATTCACAGTCTTTCAGCCCTTAAAACATCATGTGCTCCAAAACAGCGCATGCTTTGTGGCAAACCATGCATTGCCAACTTTTAATAGGAAAAGCTGTATGGGGAGTTTACAGCAATTACTTCATGGGGAATGCAGGCAGCTTTCTGGCTGAAGGTCAGTGGCTGATGAGCCCCATTGTATATGATGAGGCAAATCAACCAAAATCAAGAGCTACACTGGTGTGTTGGTGCCCACCTTTCCAATTACGCCCGTGGAAGTGAAGGATTTAAACAGGAGTTGATGACTACGTATTCAACTGTGAAGTTTCTGCCAGGTTGCAAACAGCTGTTCTTTTTCCAGTCTTGTCAAGTATGGCCAAGGTGAACAAGTTAATCTGATCCTTTCTGATTGCCTTCCGTGACGTGATTTGGTGGAGGACCTCGTGAGCCTTCACTCCTCAAAACCTCACCCAGAATCCACCTGAAGGTACCAGGAGGTAGCAGAGCGACCAGGGCAGAGGTGCAGCAGACAAACACATGTGCTGACATTTATTACACAAGTTCAAGCCCCCATCCTTCCACGTCTGGCAACTTTTGCCAACACTAAATTCACCAAGACCGCCATCAGAAAAATGCAAGTGAAAAATGACAATGATTACCATGCCCAAGAACCAGTACTTTAAACCGCATCCTATACTGGGTTTTTGTTTCTCATTCCACTAACTTACTTTTACTAAGGTTGATTGTAACAACGGCATAAAACTGAGAGAGACGGGGAGGGGGGGGAAGGAGGCGGGGAAAAGAAAAAAAGGGAAGAAAAATACTCTGTTTGTTTAGATTGGGTCACATTGTGAATTTAGGTTTCATTTTTCTCTTCATTTTATGTAAAGATTGGCCTTAAGAAGAAACACATTTCTGGAATTGGGAACCTACAGCATGGTACAGCTTTCAAGACACCATGCCAAAGTGTCTCTTTAATTATTTTTTAGATGAATTTTCCTTGTTCTGAGTTAATGAGTAACAGACCACGTCACAAAAATATTCCATATCCCTATTTATTCGGCAGAGGAGAGCTTTTTCTAAGAGTTTTCAAGGGGTTTAAAAACTATAGGCAGAGAGTCCTCAGAACTGTTGCCCACAGGCTGCAGGCATCTCGTTCAGGTTCACTGGAGCCACACTCAGCCAAGGACTTCCAGTTCCAGCTGCAATCTAAGATTAAACTCGGGATGCTCATGAGACGACAGACATGTTTGCTTTCCTCTGTTCCCTCACTGCCTTCACACCCTAGAGCAGAACCCTAAGAGAGCTCCCAGAGACTACAGATAGGGCTTCGACAACCCCTTAAAATGTACAAAATAAACCTGCTTGAGCAATTGCGATGCTTTTGATGTTTAAGACTACTGAATGCATGAAAATTAACAGATACTCCTGAGTCATCTTCAGCCAGAAACGCCATAAGAAACCCCGGAGCAAGCTGTTTTCGCCTATAAAAGGCGCCGAGGTCCATGGTAGGAGTCACTGTGGGAAGCTGGCTGAGAAGCCTGGCTCTGGGAAGCTCTCAGCCCCTCCAGCCTTACTCTTTAGGAGCACACTGCGATGTGTTGGCTTGCAGCACCTCAGGCAAGAGAGATGGCTGAAATTACTGTCGGATGCTGATGTTGGGAAGAGGGCGGCCACTCAGTGCCCCAGCCAGCCCGGCTCTGGGGGACCGGGTGGGATCATCTTTCTGGAGGAAATCACACTTTTCTCTAACATAAGTCCTTCCCAAAAGGGCTGCTGAAGCCAGCCTGCTTTTTGTTCTCTGTAATCACTTTCCCAATATTTCAAAGGCATTATGTAACTGAAACAGTGAAAAGTTATTGCTACCGACATTGTCAATAAATCATTAACATTTCTTAACAGGAACAGCACAACTGTTCATGTCATGGCTGTCTCATTCACTTTCAAATCAAAGCTTTCAAATTAAATATTCATTTAATATTAAAATATTAATGCAGTCCCACTGTTTCTGTAACAAATATTAATTTCTTATGGCATTTCCAGGCAAATGCATATATTACAAACTTCGTTTCCCACAGGAGGTCCCTCAGCCTTCCCTTTCCCTCTTTCAGCATTATCCTGATAGCGGGCCAGGAAGGGACTTTGAGAGAAGGAGGGGCTGCCTGATGAAAGGGAAGCAAGGTGGATAATTTAACTTAAAGTGTACCCCATTCCTCCCCTCCCACACAACCTCCCCACCCTTAGATCAGGATATCGAAGGCTGCCATTATATCTCCCGCCTACAGAATGAGTCATTCATACGTTCAGCAATTCCTGTTGGAAAAACAGTGAATGCCTCTGTCACCAGAGCCCATTACAGAAATTAAACTTCGCAAATCATCGGGGAGGGGCAAGATTTAAAGTCTTTCAAGGCGCACTCCTGGTCTCTCCGGTCTCAGTAAGAGCGAAATTGATTTGACAATAAGCTTTTACAGTCTTAATGTCTACAGTAGGCAGCACGCACATACCCTAGGAACCAGGTCAGAGGAATAGAGTACTTCTCTCCTGGATATTTTCTCTTTCTTTTTTTTTTTTTTTTTCCAGTGGTTCATCTCAGGCAAAAAGACGCTGAACGGAAATCCACTGTGGCATTTCCATTGCCCTACCACAGCTCAACATCTAAGACTCGCACGAAGAGTACATCTTGTCCATGTGGCTCCTGCTGGGTGTCCCCACGTGAGGCTCCCCGGAGGCAGTGAGCCGGGGAGGGCAGCGAGCTGGGGGGGAACCTGCAGCACCCTAAGGAAAGCTTTGGTTTTTCAAGGATTTCATGCTGTAGGAAACGCTGACTGGGAGGATCCAAAGGAAAAGCTAAGATTATGCACTGACAAATGGTCAAGACATAACCCCGTTCAGAAAGGCTAATTTTCTGCACAGTTTACTATAATTACTTCTGTTGCTTGTAGCTTCCCTATCCCTCCTCCTGAGACCATTAAATCTACGCTACTTTTCCTCAGAGGGAGGAATAAAGGCTCTTTGGCCTCCAGGCTCTTTGGTATTTTCTCTCACTGTTTCCTTCTCCAGTCATGAAACATCCTGGGATTTGGGGGGATTTGTTTGTTTGTTTGGGGTTTTTTTTTGTGTGTGTGTGTATGTTGTTCTTTTAAACCAAGTACTTCATCTGCATAAAATTCATTCACTTGCATTGTTCAGTGGAAGGGAAATTATTTCTTGTCTCAATTTGCCAATGGCTCCAGACCTCCCTATCTCTACTTTTCTCAAAGTCCTGCGAGGTCTTTGAGACAGGGATAGCATTATCAAGGGTTAACAATGAGCTTCTAACAGGAGCGGACGCAGGTTGCAACTGAAATACTCTGGTGCTCGGTTTCAGATTGGTTGTTGGATGCTGGCTTTAGAGTGATGTTGGGAGATTCCTTCCTCAATAGGAAGAGGTGCCACCCTGGAGGTACCATGTCTCTTTATGCCCTTCTAATCCTGCTACATGCCAAGACTTTGTGTCTGGGTATTCATGCCCCGAGTGCTCAGCGGGATTATGAGAGCTACTTTCTCAGTTTATTCTGAAGACAAGAAGTCAGGAGAGCTTAGGTAAAAATCCGTTAGCTCAAACAGGTTCTCACCTTTCTTTGAGGTTTGCCATCACAGGGCATGTTGCAGAAGCCACATAATCACTTTAGATTAAAGCAATGAAGGACTATCTTTGACAGTGCTAAATCTGAGTACTCTCATCACTGAGAGAGGAGTTTGGATGCTTGGTCTACCTGAGGGTGTTTCTGCTTAGCAACCTTTCTTTCTACACAAATCCCGTACAGAGACCGTCTTTGGAAAGAGTGCTCCTCTGGAGGAACTAGTGGCATGACTAATGAACCTAACATTGGAATTGAGTTTCCTTTAATTCCCAGAAATACGTACCAGGGTACAACCATCATCTCAAGAGAAGCATGGAAACCCACTGATTTGGTCAGGCAAACATCTTGCCCGGCCATCACCCCTCCTCTCACAGCCCTTGCCCCTCTCAGCAGCCACCTCCCACTAAACCCATCGCTCTCCCCTCCTGCCAAAACTTGTTCCTCCACATCTGGCCCAAATGTAACATGCACCTTCCCTCTTCTTTCCCTTTCTATAATTGCATCCTTCCCCTCTCATACTGTCCAACTCCTCCACATTCATTTTCTTTCTCTCATTACTCTCACTTTCCATCTTCTCCCCTCATCCTTCCCACTTGTATACGGTACCCGTCCTTCTTTACATACCACTTCTCCCTTCCTGCCTCCAAAGCAGCATCCAGCTCCTGGAAGCTTTCACTGTCTATTTTACCTCCTCCCTGTAAAATACTTCCTGATTTTTTTTACCTTTTTTTTTTAAAAGGATGCTACATAAAAATAAACTATATTCTTTTTTGAAAGTCCCTGTGACCATTAAACCATCACACTCAGCGGTGAGTTTTTACAGCTCATCATAAAGCCTCCTGCAGTCCCATTATAGTTGACTGAGGGAATAAAACATGGTTCGAAAATAATCCCAGCAGTCTACCATTACTAATTTCCTCCTGAGCTTCTCAACTGATTTTAAAAAATCAACATATTAGAAAATACTCTGTCCCCAGGTTTTCAGAGCAGCGCCTAAAGGAGACAGAAGGGAGAGCGTGCAGGGCGGCTCCTGCTGAATCCACCACGTTGGTTACCAGTCCTCACGCAAAACAGAGCGGATGCAATGCTCCCAACCCCTCGCCTTGGCCTATGACGCAGAGGCATCCCATCACACATTTGCTGCCAATTAGGACACCTTTGAGTGGCATCGGTCTAGTTTTTCAACCAGATATTACGGAGGGTATACTGAGGCCTCCAGATGGGACACAAGAAACCAAAAAGGAAAAAAGCACAGGAGCAGCCTCAGAAGCAGACGGCAACACCAGAACGGGCGCCAGGCTTGGCTGCAGGACCAAGTGGATGAAGGCACCACAAGGCCCCGCTCCACAGACGTGCTTTGGGTGGGCGTGCAGCAGGAAGCGGCGCAAACACGAAACATGAGTCAGAGCCACACCTCGCGAGTGGCTGTCACCAACGTCTGTTATTGTTATGCAGGAGACTCTGGCATTAGCGGGAAGGTTTTCTGGGTCATGGCCAACAAAGCGATTGCTGTGGAGGATATTAGGTGTAACAGGATGTTTTTCCAGCAAGGGCTAAAGGCAGAAGCGATGTCATTGCTTTGGCTTCCCTTCTTCCACACCTCGACTAGGGATGAAAATGGATCCCAAGGTGGGGAAAAAACTTTGAATGTGCAGTCAGCAACTCACTCTCCATCTTTTTGAACAAGTTATTTAAAAGTACTAATAATTGCATTAGGGATGAGCACATTTTCCGGCTATCCAGCTCACTCTCCCTCCCTAATGCTGACATTTCAAATAGACTCTTATAGAGTTATACCATTACGAAATTAAAAGGATGTCGCAGGCAGCCTCAATTATAAATTCAAGTGATTGTATTAACTGAAAAAAATCTCCTGAAGATAATAATGTTAGTTTTATAACATTACTCTCTGCAGCTGTAGCATGCTCTACGAGCAGTAGGGAGACTCAGAAAAGCTCTACACCCTGTATCTGAAGGCGGGTAACGTTAGCCCAAGGCTTCTCTTACCTATGTGTGGTGATTCTCAAAACCTTTCATACGAGAGAGGTGCAAGATGACCAGCAAAATCTATAGTAGTACAGATTTGCAATGCTTCTCAGCTGATATATGGCTTCCGTTCCTTGAAAAACAAAACAATCAAAAAATCTGCCACTAAACTACCAAATCCCCAAATAACAATCAGCAATACAAAGGCTCCAAAGAATCACGCTACAGCATCATGGCACACAGCGAAGCAGGGCCGGTACGTGGGTATCTGGATTTGCCCTTATTTTGTCTCTTGCCAAGGCCTCTTTTGCTACCGGCACTGCCTCTCAAGCTGTCAGTGCCTTGAGCCTGGACCAGACAAAACTTGTCACCTGCGTTCCCACCGACACCGAGTGGGGTTCAGCATGCCACATGAATGTCACTGGCCCTACTAGCGTTCTGTGAACAGCTCTGCGTTTCCTTTTAACATTGGTAATGTTATCCTTCAGCTATTAAATGTAGCCAGACACTCTATGTGCTCTACTATCTCATACGGTGTCTACCTAGAAGACTTTGGAATAATAGGGGGCTCAGAGACAACAACTGATTAATGATAAACAAAAAGTATAATCTTTAATCAATACATCACTTCAAGGCAACTGCTCTGCAAAGGTAAAATGCAGCCCCTTTCTGCATAACTTGCAAAGTGTATTTTAAAGATATTTATGATGGGCAGATGTCATTTGGAACAGGAACATTTTTTCCCGGCAGTGGGGACTGAGGGGTTGTTCCCTACCTTCTCTAGTCTTCTCCACTTTGCTTATCCCAATATCAAATTAGGTAAATGCTGATAATTTCCTTAGATCACTTAAAACCCCGCAAAAGTTCAGAGGTTTGTTTGAAGGACTCTCCCAAGAACTCAGATATTTTGCTGCCTCTGCTCTAGGCTCTCCAAAATTCTTCGAAATTCAAAGGAGGGCCAAAACCTTTCCTCGGACTTACATCTCGCATCCAGTCAAACTGTGATGCCATCAAAACAGCCTCTGACATGACGTTTTGACATTCTGAAGCTGTGAAGGCAGAAATCCCGGAGTTCTATAGAAACTGAAGCTTTCTGAAAAGGTAACTTGAATCTCCGCTAAAACGCTGTGCTCACACTGTACGCTGAGTTAAGCCAAAGATTTGGGGGAAGCGGTGCATTTCCTTTCTCCAAACTTGTATCACCTATCCTTAGCTTGCTGCCTGCAAGACAGCCAGGATTATACCTTCCGACCGTTTGTGCCCTGTCTCAGCAAAGTGTAGGTAGGCTAAGGATGATGACAGATCCACATGAAGCTGCCACAGCAGAGCTGTAAGAGTTATTACAGTGACAAGTAACTACTACCTGGCCACTACCCACGAGCAAAAACGTATCGTGAGGTAACAAAAATATAAGCAGGGATTTTTAGAACATTGATTAGGAAAATGGCATTTTATAGCCAGGTATACCAAGTGTATATTCATATCAGAAGCTGACACTTCATACAGTGAGTATTGTCACAGAACCCCAAACTCTCAATTTTTTACTATTTCAGTTTTTTGCCGTATCACAGTATAAAAAAAAAAACCCACACAAAACCACAAAACAACCCAGCCATCTGTTGCAATTACAGCAATAAATTACACTACCACAGATGGAAGAAAATTCATAAGGTTGCAGATTCAAGATTTCAGTAATTAGGAAATCCCAGAATTATGCTTGATTGTGCAATCAAAATTTGTTCCCCATGTGCACACACACCATAACAACGTCCCCAGCACTGTGGTCACATGCTCCTTAGGGCTGCCTCGCTCAGGGCAGGGATCCTTGCTCCAGGAATGAACTGGGGTGGAGAGCAAATGAAGTTCTGTTTTGGGCACGTGAGCCCAGACAGCAGTCTCTTCCCTGCACCGATAGTTCAGAAGCAGGGGTTCCAAAACCATGCAACACAAACAGTTGGAGACAGGATGAGGTGCAAATTTAGGACCAGAAAAATGCACATCAGCGGAGTGAGGCCCCCATGTCCTATCAACAAATGTCAAGTATTTTTGTGTGGACATTTGAGAGTTTCACATTGAAACAGCTGTGAGTTTGTTTGGGTTTTTTAATGGGTAATACAACATAATTTCCTCCCAATTTGTTCCTGGAAAGAGAAGACTACTTTGGCTCAAATGTTTTAAGAGATGAACCAGCAGGAAAAAATTCAGCCTGCATGAGTAGCTGAAAAAAAAGTCAAAGTTTTATACTGAAAGCACTAGAAAATCATAACCTTGGCTGTTATCTCTCACATGGCCTATCCTCAGAAGCAACCACACCTGAGGGCACTTGTTTTAAGGTAGGTTTGGTTTGATTTTGTTGGGTTTCTTAAAGCTGTAAGTGAAATTCTGGACCATTCACAGTTTCTCTTGAAGCTACATAAAATTAAGCTAATAGTTTTGGCTAAAAGAGATGAAAAAGAACAGAAAACAAAAGCTTTTGAAAGAGTCCAAATGTTTCAGTTCCAACTTCTCAAAACTATGGGATCCGATTTTTCACTCCATGTGAAGTTTTGAGACCAAATTTACCTCCATCTAGTTTTAAAGCACTACAATCAACGCTTTATTTCGAGCGACACAAAAATTGTTGTCTAATCTGATGCCCTCCACGTCTCGAGGGGACGGCACTTCACAAGCTGGTAGTGACAAGAGGCCATGAGACAAAATGTCAGCAGAGCTTTTCTACAGGCCGAAATATTTCCTATGCAAGATCTGCAGGAGTCTCTTTCCAGGAGTTTTTGGACACACTAGGCAGAGAAAAGTATTTCCAAGACTCTGGTTATCTGAGACTCTGCTTTCCCTCTCTGGGTGTGGTTTGGAAGATGCTTTCCAGAGACACTCTCCTCAACCACGCAGTCACTGTTGACCGCGTTAACACCTCCATATGTGGCTAAATTGCTGCTTCAAGGTATCTTCTGGTAGTTAGCTGTCCAACGCTGACCTCTGCTTGCAGCGCTCGATTAGTTGGGACAGTCCTTTGCAAGGGCATTTTGGCTTATGTCTGAAAAGCTTGCAGGAGATTGGGGAAAAGGTGTTCATCGAAAATATTTCAATGTGGTGTTTCGCCTGTTTGGAGCAGCCCTGGGATCACTCCTTCAAGGGGTAACATTATCCTCCCCAAGTTATTTCAGAAGAGGCATTTCTTCCCTCTGGGAGGGGAGGAATTCCCCAAATTCATTGTATAGCTCTATCATCCTGATTCTAATTGGGCCTATTTATAAATGAAGGCACCTGTCACCTTGCAGAAGAGAGGTCAGCTCTAGGCTGAGGATGCCCGTTCCCTTTGCCACGCAGGAAGCACAAGTCAGTCTGTGCTAGGCTATCAATATATTCAATCTGTTTTTCAGGAACGGACTATAAGTTTTTCCAGCAAGTGTACTTACCATAAGTTTGTTTGCCAAGTGGCGTGGTGTTGCCTCCCTCCTTGGTTATGGTTAAGTAAAAGTGTTTTTATTTTAAATGGGAAAACAAATGGAACATTCTCTGGCCTTCCAACCCTCGCAGGCATTTTTGGTATGAGGTTTANGCCAAGTGGCATGGTGTTGCCTCCCTCCTTGGTTATGGTTAAGTAAAAGTGTTTTTATTTTAAATGGGAAAACAAATGGAACATTCTCTGGCCTTCCAACCCTCGCAGGCATTTTTGGTATGAGGTTTATCACTCAGCAAGGGGAGGGGGAGGAAATAACTTTTTTGTACGCCCCTTGTTACGATATGGACAGCTGATCATAATACAAGATAATCCACAATGAATTCTCTTTGACAATGTTTTACAAAACCGTCACAAAAGTATGCAAGTCAGGGAAAAAAAGCTCTAGGCCAAATCCCTAGAAAACATAAATCGATTTATACTGGAGGATATGCCCTTTTGTCTATAGCTTACAGATTCAGTCATGCCAAATCACGTCATAGAGAAGTTTCGGCTTTTTTCTTTTTGCTGGACAAGTTACTTAGGGACACAGTTTTGCTGGTTCCTGCACAAGAATATGATCAGACCCAGTCTCCATCTAGCTCAGTATCCTAGGGGCAAAAGGCAGGATCCCAGTCAGAAGATCCTTCATCCATACAACAGAACAACAGATGAGACCTGAAGGTAAACCACCAGAGCTTCCTTATCCCAGCGGAAAAAGGAGCCAAGTATCTGCATCACTGTGAGGCTTTTGGTATTGTAGCCCACAGATAACTGATGTCACAGTTCCCTAACAACTCTTCAATTTGCTAGCCACGTATTCATTTCTACCTGCCACCTTCTGCCAGATCAATGCTGAAAGCATGTGTGCACATGAAATGCTGAGCTACGGGCATCTCGCTTCTGGCATTTTAGATGAAACAAATGTATTTCACTGGGAGAGTTAAAAGAAAGCATTACCTACTTCTCTCATCTGTGCCCGTAAGAAACGTTCAGAGTGGGATTTCTTATCTACTAAGCTTTCCGAGGGCTGGCCTGAAGGACACGGGCTCTGTTTCCTTGAAATAGCACACAGCATATTACACCAGGCTCGCGTCTGTCCCAAGCTGAACTGCAGAGTAACTGGAGAATGGAAAAATGCTGCCAGTGCCCAAGTTGCCTGTTGCCACCTCCCACTGTAAGCTCCTTATCTGGGAAATGCCTCGTGAATCCGATGGCAGAGTTTCAACCGAAGAGCCACTGCCTCTTCTGGTGCCTGCCCTGCCCGAAACAGCCCCCCGCGGCCGCAGAGCCGACCCCAGGCAGGACAGCCCTCGCACCACGATGCAGGAGACAGACAGGGTGAACGGCCAAGTGCACCAAGGAGGATCGCACTTTCCAGGCTTTCGTAGCATTGCGTATAATGCAACAGGATTCTGATAAGGAGGGAGGGGGAACGACTAATTTTGCCGTCAGATGGAGTAAAATTAGCTTAGGTGAGTAAGGGTGTCTGGCTGGCAGACAGCCTATTTCAAATACAGCCCAGCGAGCTCAGCTCCACAGCCAAGAAAACAGTGGGATTTGTATTTTGAAGTGCTTCGTTAGATCAAGCGCTCGTAGCCAAAGCTGAGAGCAAGTCGTAGAGGGAGGAATGGGGTGGTGGCAGCTGGGAGTCTGGCAGCTGTGTCATCTCTGGGGGCTACAAATGAACATGTAAATTTCTATATTAAGCAGCAAAAGCATCTATTAGAGTAAAATTGCTCCAGCTTAATTGTTAGATAGGCATGTTTGTTAAAATACAATTTAAGCAAGATCGTATCGTTCTTCCTCACTCAAGAGTGTACGCTCGATAACGTCGTTTGTCAGCAACTGCCTATTATGTTAAATAGCTGAGGAATTGCTGGATATCTTTCTGCTTAGATAATAACATTAAAGTTTCTTGAAGCATTTTAGAAGTCTGACTAATCTCTCTGTCTCTCTATTTTATTTTTCTAAAGTGAATTTAGTGCTGGTGAAAGGTTCCAGATTGACAGCCCTGGAGACAGGAGCTGATTGCTTATCCACGTCATGGGCACAGTCCAGACAGCTGCAGTGGCGCACCGCTCCCTCCCAGCCACCGGCTCCCGCACCTTGCGCTGACACTTCAAATGCTGGAGAGCGGCTGCAAGGTTTTGCCGCCCGTGTGATAGCGGTGAGCGTGCACACCGGTGATCCAGGGTTTTGCCAGGTTAACCTTCTCATGTTCCCTCTATAGCTCGAGTCGTGGCTATATTGAATCACCCTCCAGAAAAACCAGCAGACGCCTAACTTCGTCCTATGTACCTCCCTCTGTCTGTAAAGGGATCCTTGGGACCTCAGGCTTCAGAAGGTGCGGTTAGTAGGGAGTCCATGCGGCTCACACTGATCTCCTGGGAAGTGACAGCTTTTATGCAGGTGCCTTTCACTACATGCAAGCAAATACCCATGGCCTCAAGCCAGCCTTGAAGTCCAAGCCTTGAGAAGTGCCTGAAGCTGAGAACTGGCAAAGATGGAACACGGGAAATAGTCTTTGGCTGAAACTGCCTGAAAGCACAACAACCAGAGGCAGCCAAAACCCAGGATTTGTTTGTTTGCTTCTGACAGGTACAGAGCTGAAACCACCTGGATGCCTGGACAATCATCAGCTGGCAGCAACCTTCAGACACTAGCAACTAAGATGCATTTGAATGACACCCTAGTTACAGGAAAGCTAATGATACGTGGAACTAAAGCTATCCAAGTCCATGACTCACAACTCGCTCTCTGTTCAGCTTTCGTTACTGGGCATTCCCACATACTGAAAGATATATGCATTTGTTGGAAGAATATCATACTACAGGAGACACGACAACTTGTGGGAAAGCACTTTGTTAGAATACAAGGTAGAAAAGGCGCCTCTGGAAAATGCATCGAGCTAGAAAAGTCCTCTTGAGTACCTCACTCACTGCACTGTCAGATTTTTCTCCTGCTGGCAGCACTTGAAGGTCTGCTTTGTCAAATCGTACGAAATCCACGCAGTGCATGGAGTAAACAGGTAAAAAAGCAGCAAATCCAACCAAAGCAGGTAGATCTGGATGCTATCTTAAATAAATGAGGAGGCTTTTTCATTTGGCTGTCCTTCCTGTTTTCATTTGTGGAATGTTATTGCTCTTTAGATACCAATATGGCAAGCAAGGAGTAACAAACTAAACAGGGTATTGCTTCTTCGTAGTGGATAAGGCCTTTCCCTTCTCCAGCCAACTGCCTCCGAACATCCTCATTTAAGCTCTGTGTTAGGAAGCTTGCTTCTATAATGCATTGAGGCAGCATCAAATCTTTGTGACAGCCAGAGTGAAAAGCAATCCTAGGGAAAACCATACTCAATAAATTACCTTTACTCAACAATTCTTAGGTTGCACTTGAGAAACTGTAATTGTTGGAGGAGGGAGGAGGAAAAAACACAAGCATCAACAAGGTGAAAGGTTTTACTCAATAGTTCCTTGTTTCCCAAAATTTCCCAAAACAAACATCACAGTGGCAAATTCTATACCTTTATTTCATTCAGTTTTGGCTCTCAGAGGGAGAATATCTACATCCTCAGTCCTATAAGGACATATGTACATTATTAATATATACATTATGATGGCTGTTTCATGCAGCTACTCCCAGGATGCAAAGTTTTGTTTGCACACAAAAGCCTTTACATAATTGGGGTTTTGTCCTCTTATATACTTATTCAAATGCAATCAGACATTATCAATTTCATTTCCTACCACTGGAATATTACAATTGCAAATAATTTCTCTTTTATCCCAAACATTGACTATTCCAGGGCACAGAACGAAATTGCAAACATTTTGCTTACAGGTCTAAGCAATAGACACATCGTAAGCGTGATGAGCTGAGCTCACTCCAGTCCCAAAATTGATTTGGCTTTCACACCTCTGCAAATTCGGTTACATATTTCCATGCTCAAGCGAAAAAAACGACCTGCAAGTTTAATGCTTAATATTTAAACAAACGGCTTAATGTTTACACACTAAGTTATTTTTCTAAATTTAAGCCTTTGCCCAAGTTAGATAGAAAATAGTAACAAGGTGAACCTCAAACCATTGGAAGGTTGGGGCCAGTTCAGAAGCTTATCCAAACTCCTGTGTTTAAAAAGCATTGGCTTAGAGACTTGCAAGAACACGAGTCATCTGGATGCCACTGTGACTTATTACAGTCTTTCAGTGACGGTCCCCAAGTTCTCTTTCTGATCACCAATTTGGCTATTGCTTTCAAGTTTAATGAAGCTGAGTCACACCAACAATAAACTCTTTTGGAAAACCAGTTTTGATCTGTCGGCAGAGCCCCAGACAAATGTAGGTCTGTCTGAACCGTGCCCCGATGTGCTCCCATCTCAGCCTATTCCAGTCTACCCTGGAACATGTCCCAAGGCCAGGGCTGATGCAAAGGCGATACAAAATTAATAGATCCACATTTGACTCCCCAGTCCTCCTATTACATGGGGTATTCCAGAAAGGCCCTCAGATTTCACCTGCAGCTCCTCTCTGTCAGTTCAGCTTATGTTAAGAGCCACAGAAAAACGTCAGATCAAACCTTGTGGCTAACGCAAGATGTACATAGTTGATGCAGTAGAGTTATATAAACTCATCACAGCCTCATTCACCCCAACTACACCCCAGAGCTGGGCAATGCACCACAGGAGGAGCAGTTTTTCTCAAGACTGAACGTATGTCCATTGTAAAAATTAATTTGCATGCTCTGTTGCCGTCCTTAGGGACTTATCTCTAGAGACCGTGCAAAGCCTTAAAAGGCAGCCGTGGCCAGGTCTGGGTGAACTCAGAGGCCTTCAGAGCATCACATGGAACTCCTGTTAAAACTCACCAGTAATCCACAAGGTTGATGTATCCCATCTCACTTTATCTAACTGTTTATTGTAGGATGATACGATCTCCCACAAAAATCACATCAGCTTTTATACACCAGTAAACAATTTAAATAGTCGTAGCTCAATGGTCCAGAAATAATAACCATTCTTATCATTGAGAGATAAAGGGAGACAAGAAAAGTTAATAAGAAGGGAATAACCAAGCTTCTGGAGCCTAAGCAAAACTTGATACAGCTCAGAGTTTCAGTTAAGTTGTGGTCTTCTTCAGCTTCAGTCTTAGTAGAAATAAACCTACATAATTAGACGGTGCCAGTGAGTTCATTAAAAAGAAACCCCAGCGGGTAGGAGGTGTTTTGCAGACAACAGTGAGCTGGTAAACCATTGCTCTTAAAAGAAAAAAAAACACATTCACAACAAAAAAATCCTGTTTAAGCTCCTCCAAGTCTGTATTTCAAGACCACTAACATGAACAGAACTCTTCACTGACTTCATCATCATCTCCACCAAAATTGCTCTGCCTTCATGGAACTGCCTAATTGACATCTAGGCCAGCCTCACCTCTCTGCTGTCATTCGTTTTAGGGCAGGGGACTGCAATCATTCTCATGCTTGCTGAAGCAGAAGATTGCATCCACCAGCAGACCATCAGGTTGCTGACACAGTGAACCAGTTGGGGACAAAGTCCACCATAATGGGAATTTGTCCTTAGGTATTTATGCTTACAGTTAGATCATTACAAACAGAAACAGAAGAGACTGACAGAGAGAGCAAGAATTTCAGAAAAAAATACTGCCTTTATGTAATGGCAGTAACTTAGATCAAAATTATCCGTCATCTGTGACACTTCTCCAGGAATTTTTGGACCCATTCCTGTCACAACTTCAAAGAAACCTGGGCTATGAAAGGACACAAGTTGTGTCCTGTGATGGCAACATCACAGAGATCAAATTCAATCAAGGGAACACAAATAACCTATTTTTATTCGTGCAACTTCTGGTAAATTTTATTTCTGTGACTTGAGGTGATTATTTTTCCCTTTTGATACCATTTTCAGTGCATGCCCTTCATCTCCCCTGTGGAGCCAGCCCAAATGTCACAGAGACTATTAATGGTGTATACTTAACACACATACTTACAGTATGCTCATTCTCAGGGAGACTAAACATTATTGAAAGGTTACAGCATTTATTTTGATGTGTGTCTGTTTAACCAATTCTAGCAAATGTTACACAAACACAAAATGGGCTTTCCTTCCCTGCTCCTCACAAGCCACCCTGAGCCATTGATTTTTAAACAGAAATTCTCCCTGTAATCAGTGAGGAATTAAAAAAACTGATGTGTGACATGGCATGTGGAGGTAGTTTGAACACACAACTGACACGTAAAGGAGAAAAACATTTAATCCTCACTCCCTGTACTCCTACTAAAGCTAGTTTGCAACTTCAAGTCCATCCATTTCCATCAACTTCTGGCTGATTTCAGGGACCACCTCTCCAGCAGTAATGTGATATTAAGAAGAATCAGCAGTTTGATTCCTCGCTATTTGGCTTCTCATTTAATGGAAGACATTTGTATAGATTTCTCGTGATTCCTAAGGATTTCTTGTTTTCAGTGGGACTGGACATAACAGTCAATAAATACAGCCCTTCCCGTGGCCAAGTCTCTGGCAAGGAGCACAAGCATGGCAAAAACACCAAACCTGTAAACCACTGATCAGAATTCAAATCTTTGTATTATCCCAGCTGTGGTTAAGAGAAGATCTAACCATGCATTCACCCTTAGCAGTCACCACTCATCTGCAAAAGTGGAATTAATAATCCCCACTGTAGCTACTAACATCCCTACTGACTCTTACGTGTTATTTCAAGAGAGTTAGACCTTTAGAAAAAAAAAAACACAAACAAAACCAACCAAGTAGTTTCCCCCTCTTGCCTCAAACTCTGTATAAAAATCCCAAAAATTTAGTGCTAGGGAAACCCCACATCACACCTCAACTGACTGCAAAGAGAGTCAAGGGCATATGAGGCCATAGCAAAGTCAGGCGGTTCTACTTACCACGTGCTAGTTCCACCTTGGTTTACCATACCTTAGGAGCTGCTGTTGGGGAACGCATCCAATGCCATCCAAGCAGAGTGCTAGCATGAACACTGTTCACACAAAGCCAGAATCATTAAGCAGTAGCAGCAGCTCATATTCAGAATATTAGGAAAGCTAATGAATGGATTCCCTCAGTACACATCCCCAGTCCAAAAATACAACCTTCCACTGCCAGTCACCAGTTAAACTCAGTGTCTTGTCTTTATGCTGGAAGAAATTAGACCGACTGAACTCCCTAACCAAAAGGTCAACTGTGAAAATAAACTAAGAAAAACAAAGCTGTCCTTTCCTCAAGCGTCGCACAGCTCTGACACCTTGTCCTTGGACCCTAAGGCTGCCCTTTTTCTCAGAAACTCATCTTCAAGCAACCAACACTTCGCCCCCTCCTTCTTACCTTCCTTCTCACTGCCGGCGAGCACAGGCATCTGCCCAGGCACTCCCCAGACCTGGAGAAGCTGGAGCAGCAAGGAGGTTTGCTGCTGCGGGCAACTAGGAAGACGTGTCGGAGGCCTCATGGCTGGACTCTTAATTGCTCCCAGAGAGCCCTGTAATCCTACCTGTGCCTCCTCCAATAATTGGACCAGAGTTGTATCTTGGGTGATATTACGGGGTAAAGGAGGAGCCTGGAGCTAGGCCAGTAGAAGTAGAATAAAAGAGCAGCTGGTTCTTCACCTCAGGCACTCTTCCTGCTCTCCACAGTGTCCTTGTATTCACACCTGTCACGTCCCAGCCTTCCCAGTCAGTCAGTCTGGGAAGCTCTCAATGCACTGCTTCCAGCCAAGCAAGCTTGGAGAAGAGAAGGAGAGAGAATAGAGAGAAAAGAGAGACAACAGAGTGAGAAGAGACGCCCTGTCCCTCATCTGAACACAGCGATCCTCAGTCTTCAAGAGAACCTTAAAGGAAATGCCCTTCTTAGGGCAGACAGCCCAGTGATGCTATGGAAGGGCTCTTAGCAGCAGTTGCACAAGTAGCCGTTGGTATTTGCCTATGGCCAAGACCGCAGCCTTAAATATAAGGAAATAAAACAGAAACCTAAGACTCGCAGTATCGCCATTCTTTCACAAATCCTGAGCAGTAGAAGAGAAAGTTTCACCCTCTGCTACTGTAGAAGGGGGTCACTAGAGAAGTAGTCTCCAAATATTTTCCCAGTGGCTTCACTTCCACCTGGAAGCATCATTCCACATGAACCTGCCACAGGCTTGCGCCAGAGCCCTGCTGGGAACACAGCAGGCTCCTTGGGGTTCAGTGCACAGGAGGTTCACAGTGACCCTTTCGTACCATGGCATCCTATGTTTTTCCTGTTCACTAAGGACGTGTGGGGGTGGACTTGTGGGGACACCACCAGCATAAAGAAATGCCCTTCTCTCACCTCAGAAGATGAATGCACCAGAAAAGTACAAAAACTTCAATCCCATTGGAACAGAACTGGAACTATTCCCAAACACGACACCAAAGCTCTTACTGAAAGTTAAAAAGCAAATATTTTCATAATTCATTTTTCAATTTCATGCCACCTCTGCACTAATTATTTGCGGCCACGATTGTGCCTGCCAAAACATTACAAAACGCTACCAACCAGTGCTACAAGAGAAGTCTTTCAGGGGAATTCTCACACCAGAGTCCCACAGCCACAAGAAACGATGGAGGCAGATGCGCTTCAAAAGAGTGACGCAGAGCACTTCATCAGCACCTCCCCGAAGCAGGTCTCCAGCCCCCCGAAATGCCCTCCCCACGTTTGCAGCAGGACTGGTCGCTAGCAAGGCTGCGCTGCACGGTCTATAGGGCCCTACGGGGTGTTAGGCGGCTGTACGTGTGCAGAGCTGTTCAAGCAGAGGACTCAAACAGCTGCATAGTTTCTGACCATTTCAGCACAACAACCCGAAGTCGATACACGGAGAGGAATGCGGAGACCTCAACGGTGCCTCTCGACACCCATCTGTTTTTTAGAGTCAACTTCCCTGAACTCCTCTGCAAACTATTAGCGCGCTGAATGTCCAGTCGAGAGCTACGTCTTGTGTGTGCGCTCTAATTCCAAAGTAAACTCTTGCTCCTCGAGAAACACGCAACACAATAAACTCATTTGAGTTGAGCTTAGTTTAATCTTTCTGGGCTTTTTGTTGTTTTGATCTGATCCCAGAAGTGGAAGCCTGGTTTAGGTATCGTGTTTTTGTTTTGTTTTGGGGTTGAGGGTTTTTTTTTCCCCTCCTCTTTCTGGGATTTGCTCTCCACAAGCCAGATTCCTGGATTTGACAAGTTCTGTTTTATGCTACTTACACTGCCACCTGCGCAGCCAAAGAGAGATTTAAAAGACCGACTTCCCTGTTGGTAAAAGCAACAACAAGCAAACAGAGCTGTGTTCAGGACAGGCTTTAAGGAAATTTGCTTCCTTTCTTCATATTAATTTACAGATGCGTCCTTCCTCATGTTTCTGTGTGCTATCCTTGTACCTGACCAATGCTTTTCCTCCTCCTAGTGTGCTTACTTCAGCTTACAGAAGTTCTCTGGCCAAATTAGCTTTGTTTAATGATCTTTTTTATGCTGACTAATTTTGGCACCGCCTGAAGACAAAGAGACAGGGAGCCACACGGTACGCAGGCTGCCTCAGAGACACTGCCGTGGCAGTTTCTGCTGAGCAGCATCACCTCCGTGTCATCCCACTGCTTCTCCCACCAGGGCAGGAGACCCAGAGACCACAGCTGTCCCATCACAAGCCCCGTGATCTAATTTGCCCAATATCCAGGGAAAACAAGGCCAAACTTCGCTGACCGGTGAAGTGACTCACGTTGTACAGAGAGTCCTGCACGGGGTCGAGAGGAGGTTCAAGGAGTCCTGATTCAAAATCTCTTGCGTGGCTGAACAGAGCACAGCCCAAACAGGAAGGGTGGGGAGCAAAAGCAACGGAGGAGAGACGAACGAGGTTCACTGCAGCCCAAACCCAGCAGCATCAGCCGGGATCTTTAGGCGATAAGCCTAACATACACACTTCTGCTGCAAAATTTTAATTTTGGAAAACCAAAGGTCAAGGGATTGGAAGTTTTGCTCGGTTCCTAGTAAGGTCTGCCAAGCGCTACTGTAACAACCCAGCTTTCTGAGTATGTTACAGGCACAGTAATGCAAAAGGGAAAATAATAATAATAAAAGATGAACAAGTAATCCTTTTGCATAAAAATAAAAGCAAATAATGTACTGTAAATACAAAAGCTATTTGGAGAGGTGAGATCTGATGTTACAACTCAATGGGATTCCCCAATACAGTGTACAACTCAGAAAGCTATCTCAGAAAAAACAGTGTTTTTCTGGACTTCTCATTCTTTCAACAATTGTATCGCTATTTAGAGTAAGTCAATGAAATAAAAATAATCTAAAAAAAAGTAAAGACCAACTGTTTCTACACAGAAGTGGGAAATTTTTCCTTTCCTTCAATCTGTGTACCCTTCCCAAGCCCTCCACGTTCTCTCCCTCCCTATTCAGATAAACCAAAGTGAATAAGCACACCAGGATGCAAGAGCAGAACAAAATGACTAAGACTTCAGTGTGTAATAATATGTCTGTACTGTAACGAGACATAAACCTTTTAAAAATTCAAAATAGGTGACTCAAAGCTACGGAGACTTTTCCAAACACCAGCCAGAACAAAACCCCTCACATTAGGATATTTTCAGTTAAAGTAATTACATTTAAATAAAGCTGCTTATTATTGTAATTGCAGAAAAGCTCTACAATTCAGTTTGGCTTTGATGATGAGGCATTGACTGAGAAGCATCCAAGACACACTCTGCCTTGATTTGACATCTGTCTCCCTTCAGTCACTCATCTTCGCCCACTGGAGAGAGAAGGACAAGACTGTTATTTCAAGCAACTGCAAATTAGATGCTGTTTCAAAAGAGCTTTGATTTTGCACATAAATCACAGTTTCTTGTAAACATTATAGTGCTCATTGGTCTGCAGAGAAGGAGGAGGTGCCGACAGGTAGGAGGAGATACGGTGACTCCTGTGCTGCAGATACTGCATAAACCAGGGACTAAAAGCATGAACGGTTAGTCTGAGCTCAGCGTAGGACTGAGACCCGTAACTTGTGTGCCAGACATGAGCAGACTGCTGCACAGCTTATACAGCAATGAGCGGCACCCAATTCCTCAATCCTACCGAGAGGCAGCTTCACAAACCAAATTCTTCTTCAATTTTCAGCTAATTAACTTGTAAGAAGACCCACATCCATGAAATGAGGTGCAGAGAATAACTGTATTCAGTATCAGTTGATCAGATAGGCTCTAAAATACCTTTTTAAAAAAAAAAGAGTAGCGTAGATTGAATATTCAATCTACAGTTGACAAAAGATAACTCAACATCAAGGTACTCCTGCAACGCAAGAATGCAAAATATTCCGCTCCAGGCCTAATCCTGATTAGGAGCCTTGGGCTAAAAGGAAATACTTTTTATTTCTGTTACAAAACATGAATACACAGAAGGCCTGGGTAACACACAGTGAAAATCCCTGAGTAGGGATTCCAAGATTTACCCCATTAATCATAAATTACTAAGAAAAACAAAATATAAAATAGCTCGCTTTGTTTTCTTCGGTTTTTGAAAGCAGCAGCAGCCACAAAAACGTAAGTACGGATGATAAAACAGGAATGATTGTGTAGAAATTGCATCTAGGATGTGCATGGCTAACCGTTCATTAGATGGCTCACTTCCTAATGGAAGGGCCGGGTTGTGCAACAGCTTCTTACACAGGGAAGAATTACCAACACAGTAGTCCCACCGGTGTCTGCAGAGCTGGGAGACGCCTGTCGTGACCGTCAGGGGCTGTGGGTCTGACCCAGCCGCTGAAGTGATTCAGGCTGCAGGGCTTCGGCTTTCCTCCTGGAAAGCTGTGCTCAGAGCTGGAGGTGGAGAAGTCCAGTTAGATCGTCCAGCTCATTTTCCTGCCAGTGCAGGTTTGTCTTCAAAGACGTTTTCTAGGATTTTGTCCAGATTGCTTTAAAAAAGCACAAAACAATGGGATTCCACCATTGTGCTGCATTGACTGTTTCCTAGCCCAGTGCCCTTTGCTTACAAACATTTCCTGATAACCACATTTACTGTGTTTCTTTCCTACGTTACTCCATTATTTGTAGCCCCAGACTGCTCCCTCTCTGGCACGGAATTAAAATTCAGAAGGATGTACCTGTGATTGCAGGGGCTTATCCTGTGGTGACAAAGTTTCTCTTTTAAGGAAATAATGACAGCGCTTTTTGCTCCAGGAAACTCCATGGCCCCTGGACCTTCCTTAGTAGGGCTTGGTCATCAGCCCAGCAGACCTGGAAGGGGTCCCTGCAATTGTGTTTTCAGTTCTTCTCTACATATTGCCCCCTTGATTTAGGAACATTTGGGAGGTTCTCTCCTCTCCCTGCTCCCCCTCTTCCTTGTTTACAGGCTGTACACCCCACAGTGACATTACACCCTCATCCGGTATTTCTTGCTGCCTTTACTCTACAAAGTTTCATTTGGCCATGTCAATACAGAACTATTCTTCTCTTTTTTCTTTTGTTCTGGACTTAGGGTTTACACCCAAAAAACCAGCACACACAGTGTAGCTGACTCAGTCTATCTAGGCTCTCTTTATTAAGCAGTTCTCCCCACAACGCTGTATGAATCCTAAAACTCTTACTGATAAATAATGCATTCTAGCAAAATATAAATCCATTTCCTTCTATTAGCTACAGTTACAGCCTAAAATAGTAATGGAGGTATTGGGTTACTAAAGCAGCCATGCTTTCATTAAGGGCATTCACCATTCAGATCACACTTTGAGCCCAAATAGGATAATTTCACATTCACCTTTCCTTTGGTCATCGTCTCCCTCCACTTATTGGCACTGAGAGGTTTACCCGATTTGCTCCTGCACTCCTTCCAGATCCTCACAGGGGCTAATGACTGAATCAAGCCTCCCTTTGCCTGGGTTATTTAATCCCACCTGGGCACAATAAATGGGAAATCCTCAGCACTCCTTAGAATATTTGTAGCTCTGGGACACTTTTACGACGTTATTACAACCGGAGCATTGTTGTAGCTTGAGATTTTTAGAGAGGTCTCACTACTAGGAATTTTCTCTGGATACTAAGCCTGAGTTTTACTTATTTTCCTTCCACTGCCTACAGGTTTGACTCTGCGGCTCAAACTAGACATTTCTGTTTCTCTCTAGTATTGATGCGTTTGAAGATAGTTATCATATACCTACTTAGTCATTTTAAACCAAGCAGCCGTATTTAGCCCTTTTTAATCTTCTACTCGTAAATTGTGCCGCCCTGGTCTCCCTTGCCAATGTCAGGAATGTTTTCCTATAGCTCCAAAGGTGAAATATGCCTCTGTTACAAAATAGCTTGTATCTGATTGCAGAGAGAATTAAAAATGGGTTCAGAAATTACAAGAAAAGGAAAGTTGAATAACCTCTGGCAGGTAAAATTCCCATGAGTCCAGAGCCTCATGCTGTACGTTCCCTGCTTCAAAATCCATAAAGAACCTCAGAACTAAGCAACGGCGTATCAAAATACCCAATAACGCACCTAATCATTCATGTCACTTCTGACCTTGCCACTTGGGATCAGGGCATTTCCTTCCTTGCACTTTGTTAAATGTGTTTTTAATCTGCTTAAATTGCATGACAACATGGCACAACGTAAACGGGCGCATGACCCAAGCGATTTTTAAAAGACCTTATCACAAAGGTGGTTCTTTCCCATTCAGTCAGTGAAAAGGATTGGGCCACATCTTGCCTTGACCTTGTTTAGGCTCTGAGTGAGGAAAGGAAAGACGAGAGTCTCAAAATCCTTCCTCACATTGCTGGCCATGCGCTCCCTCCTCCTACCTTCAGGTATCTGCTGTAGGAGCAACTAGATCGTCTGACATGCCTTCTGAACAAGGCCAGCGTTGCCCAGGACCGTGCTGCTGTCCCTTGCATGGACGTACAAAACACGTCTCTCTGGGAGGCAGAAATGCTTCTGCACCGCTCTGCCCAGGCCTGGCCCCAAGGATGCGCGCACATCCACACCGCACACGTGCCCAGCTGCTGCTCCGGTCCCCTTCTCACCTTTCATCCTCACTTTTCTAATGGGATGGCAGGTAGGGAGCAGAGCCCCCAGGGTAATTATCCTGTAAAACAAAGCACTCGGTATTTCCTTTTTTCTTTCTTTCCTTTTTTCTTCTTTAAAAGAGTTAATACACTGGATTTCTGTACGCAATCAGCCAAACATTACGGTACAACTCTAAAAGACAAAACAAGGGTTTTTTTCTTAATACATTTCTCCCACTGTTCACTTGTTTATAGGATTCAGTCATTCTCCTCGAGCCAAACCTGGCACGAGTAACGCTGATCCCACGTTCAACAAAATCGCTGCAGTGTTTATGTATCCAGGGGGACTTTTCAGAGGGGGAGAAAAGCACCTCTAGTATGTTAATTCCCAAGGACTTGACGATTAATGAACTAATCTTATTACACGTGCCGGGGGCGGAATCCTGGTAGATGAAACCTGACCTAATGAATTAAAGCCCCAAAACTCCTTTGGCTGCATAAACGTGCTTTTAATTTCAGCTAACCTTTCAATAATAATCCTTCAGGATTTTTTTCCATGATGCTTATACTTTCTGAAGATATGTGACTCCTCTTGGATACAAGCTCCTTTGTTATTTTATTTCTTGGAAATATTTAGCAATGTCCCAATAACTTTCTTGTTAAAAATGTATTTGCTTTTCCTGTCCTGAAGGTTGTAGCTGAGTTTTCCCTTCTCTGTGGAAGGCCCTTGGCTTTTTACTGAGTTTTTACTGCTGGGAGTAAACACAGAATAGGAGAAATGTTTGCCATATGTTGATATAATGGTCACATTGTGGGAGGGGAGCCGAGAGGAAGGCTGGCCCCCTGACATCATGGTAGAAGTGCCCTTTTTTAGCAGTTAAATGTAGGTAAATAAATTATGGTAAATAAAAACCAACTTGAACTTTCACTACGGACTTCAAAAGAAACCTAAATCCCATGTGATTACAGAAGTTGAAAAAAGATCAATTTGCATTCCATGCGTTTAGAGACACTGGACAGAAAGACACATTATGAGCAACTTATGCTCCCACAAGGACTCCCAAAAAAAGGAACTTTCTCCTGTGGATACCTTAGATGCCACATTGGACACCAGTAGAGGAAACACGGAGGCTTTGAAAATCTTTCAAACCTTTTCCTGTCTCTGCACTTTCTGTTCAGTTTAGATCCGTAGCAGTCTCCTTTTATTTACTATTTGTATGTTATCTGTGATAATGTACACAATAGTCTCTTAGCACTTCTGTATATTTCCATAAAAAATGGCCATTGATCTGAGAACTTGTGCCAGAATACATTGGTTGAGTCACTGATTAACCTGCTGCCACAATCTTTATTTGAAATGGTTTGAAAGTCTATTCTGGGAGCGTCAAAGAGATTTTAGTGTCCTGCCACGCGACAAGTCGTGAATGAATAGTAAACATGAACAATCCCCTACCTCAACTTGATCCATCCAAAGGACTGGCAAAGGACCAGTAATTTTACCTCAGCGGGGTGAAAATAAAAAATTCAAAAAATTCCTTTGCCGTTTTACAGCAAGACGACTACTACCTGAAACAGCAGGTAGACAGGGAGGATCATCGGTTTCAGATCCAGCTAGCTGGCTATGAAAAACCTGCTTGGGAAGAATTGGGGGAGAGATCTTGTCAAACTCTAGAAAGAAAACTCTTCCTTATGCCCCGCGTACGCTACAGTTTCACGTTGAGACAACCAACTCCATGTAAAATGTTTCCTTTCTCTTTTGCAAAGACAGTGAAACTTTTCTCCATAAACATACCTCACCTTTCCCAATCCCACTCTGATGAGATGGATGCGCATCCATCCACTGTCTTTATTCCATTTCAGTTTAGTTAATACCTTTTATTAGCTTACATTTATTTTACACTTCCTGGCCCTGTATCTTTCATGGGTGATTTTCAAACGCTTTTTGAGTTCTGCAGCTCCGTTTATCAAGATTAGGAGAGAGGCAGGCAACTTTTGGTCAGCCATAAGATAATCAAAACATCAATCTTTCAAAAACATCAAAAAGTAAGAATTTAATCCTATGACACCAAGAAAGCACCTGACAGACAGAGAAGGGAATCACCAGGGGAACAGAAACACGAGTGATGGGTGCCCTCCGTTGAGATTCTGCTGGCATACCCATATGCACACCATGACTGTTTTGATGCGGTTTAAGGCCTTAAAATATACTCTTTCAAAAGGAAAAACACCATGACTTTTGCAGAACAAAGCACTCATCACTGTGAGAAAGGGGCAGAAACTGCCACAAAGGAAATGGCCAACGTACAAACCCACCAAGCAGCCTCTGGGCACCGCGCTGGCAACAGAGCAGACCTGGCTTTGCCACCAAGCTCCAGCGTTACCCTCAGTGAGCCACGCCGACCACCACGTGCGCAGTTTCTCTGTCTTGCCCACACGGACCTGAACGTCAGTCAGTCTTTGAGAATAAGGAGAGGTGTTTCCTCACGGCTTCCTTGCCTCTCACTCTATAGCTAAGGTCTTCGGCAAGGTATTAAAAACATATTAAAAGGAAACGAAAGTAGAGTAGGAATGGATGTCATAAGGGATTCCTCTGACATACAAGAAACCAAAACGCCGCTGCTCACCTCTGAAGCGGCAGGGGAGGCCCCGCATCCTGACACCGGGCAAACCCTGTTGCAGAGCAGCATGACCGCGCCAGGCTAAGCAGCTTCGGCAGCACCGAGGAAGCCGCCGTGCTCATCTGATACCCTCTCCCCACGCATATGCTTCTATTTCCAGGCATGCCACTTAGAAAATACCACTCCTAATGATATGCCTCTGCTGGCAAAGTTTACAGATAATGTTTTCAGGAGGGACGCGGAGAGGGGGGCGAGGGCGCCCGCCTGAGCCCTTCTCGTGGGTGCTGCGTGGGGCAATGGTGGTTTTTGTTGGCAGCCCTGAGGCCCGAGCCCCTCACGCCGGGGAGCTGTGGGAGGAGGATGGCGGGCTAACGCAAAAGCAAGCGCAGGCTTTGGCAGGCTCGCGGCAGCGGACCTTCCTCCTGAGATGCGTGCACACACACGGGCTTATTCCACACGCTGCTGTTGGCTATTTCAGCTATTTTTTCCCCCTAGACTCTCCCTCTGTCAGCTCCATAAAATAATACATAAGTATGTGATACTTCAGAAGTTGGACAGTGTGGTTGCGAGCAGAAAAACCGCTATTTTAAATTCTCTGGAAAAATGGGTTATAGATTCTATATTTAAATAAAGGTTAGAACAATAAAGCTGCAGAGTTTTTCCACAGTTACTCTCACCTTCTCAGACAGTAAATGCTGAGTAACCGCTCGGCCCTCCTCGCCCGCTCCCTCCCGCGCCCCGGCCACAGGGCTCCGGCTTCCCTCGTGTTTACTGAGTGTCTGCAGCGATGTCGGGGCAAGCCACAAGGCCGCTCTTTTTCAGAGACCATTCCACTTGTCACCACATTAGGAAAAGAAAAAAAAAAGACAAAAATAAAAAGGAGGAGGGAGGCAAGGGCAGCCACCCGAGCGTGGGCCGGGGCACCGCTGTGCCGATGGCCAGGAGCAGGGCGAAGGATCGGTGTGGACGAGAGAGGGGCACTGCCTATTTTTAGGCAGCTGGAGTTTCCACGAGGATTCCTAAATCTCTAGTTTCATTAGGGCGTGTGTGCTTTTTTAAGAACAGGTCATTTAAAATTGCGGTTGCGTCGCTCTACTTCTTTCCCTTCCACAGCGCGAGGCTCGCGATATAAATAACAAACCTATTAAATAAACGTGCGAGTCTGCCGTAAGACACAAATAAGGCCCAGCCAAAAGGCTAGAGCCAGGGTGGTGACGAAGGGCAATGGTGGGGTATGGGCCGGCACAGGGGCAGAGCGGCGGAGGCCGGCGACGAGCGGCCTGTGCAGTCACTGGCAACGGCTGGCTGGTTCAGCAACAGGCCTTTGCCTGCTCTAGGCTGTTTTTCACAGGCTACGACAAAGTCGGATTTATGCACTTGAGCCACTCACAACCCAAACCTGACCGTTTCCCATACGCACATGATTTCTATGCACTTTGAAATAAACAATATACATTAGAGTAAAGCTCTCACGCCAAGTCCTGTGACGCTTTCGCTGAGGTCTTTCCAGTTTTAAGCCTCACACGGCACTTACAACTGTCCAGTGATGTGGGGTTGTCAGCTCACTGGCATAGGCACTTGTGCACATTACCCTCCTGACCTCAAAATGACAATCCCCCCCCGCCTTTCTATTTTTATTTTTTTTTTCCCCTCCGCCTAACAAGGCTAAACTGTCTACTTACCATTCCCCACACAGCAGCAGCAGCTGGGAGCATCTGGCATGGGACATATGGAATTTAATTTCCCGATATTTACATAGATTGAAACAATTCCGACTCCAGACTTCAGAAGGCCGATTGCACCAGACCTCAAGGCAAAAGCTTTCAGTTAATTTCATTTTCCTCCTCTTCTTTTGGCGAATGAGCTGGGAATACCAGTTTAAAGTCTGCATGGGCTTTAGGATGTTGAAAGATACTCAAGTCCTTGATCTATAAGGCTTACAGGGTAAATACTGCTTTTTTGCTTCTGGGGAATCCAAAAGGACTTTTAAGAGCCCTAGCCACTTTTAAAATATCTTTTTTCAATGACCTTGACTAGATTTGAAACAGCCCATTTGAGAGTTTTGCACATGTGGCTATAGATAAAAGTTTCTTTGTAAAAAAAAAAAACCAGCTAAAGGGAAATATTCAGTCATAACAAAGGAGAATGAAAAGGGACATGTCTAGTGCTGACTGCGGGGCCAGCGCTGCTGCTCTGCCACTGTTGAGCAGAGAGTTAAACCAGGACACGCTCCTAAGCAAGACAGATGCTATATGAAAATGGCAAAGCAGAATGTGGCTGAAATACCTCACTCCTCCAAAACAGTTGGTTGCCTTTACTTTGCCGGTCAGTTACCATCCATGACATTTCCAATAATTGCAGAAACAGAGACTTTAAAGGTGATGGAGTCCATTATCAACAAAGAATTGCCAGAGATGGCAGCACACCAGTCCAGCTTTGCAAAATCCCTCTAAAATCCCTCTTGTAACAACGCTTGAAGAGAACGGCTCAAAAATCCCACCTTATTTTAAGGACGTCCAAACAGACTCATCCATTAGAAAACCAGATAGGATGCTTGTCGTCTTTATGGCTATAAGCGACCAGATTCTTCAAATGGCACTGGTGCAAAGGCAAATACCAGCCGTATCAGTCATGGAGCTCCTCCAACGTACAGCATCTGAGGGCCTCACACATTGACATGCAATTTGCCAGTAAAATCACAGTGGCTGAGCTAGAAAGATACTATGGTTTCCTGGGAGAGTTCATCCAACAGAAAATATGCCTGGTTGCTTGGTGTACACGCATTTTTTAAGACAAAGGTGGTTTGGGGGTTTTTTTTGAGAATGCATCAGGGTGAGGCCAAAATAGGACTTGGATCTTCAGATTTAGATTCTTATGATCAAAATGACATCCTGAAAACTTCCGTCAACCCTAAAGGCACCTCACTCGGTTCCTTTGAACTCCCTAAGCTCCTCCGGTTTTGCTTCTTTGCTTGCTTAGCTGTTCCATGAAAAACGCTTAAACAACCTTGGAGTTCGGGCTGGAACTCAGGTCTCCTACCACTGGCAACGGCACTTTTTACAAGGCCTCAGATTTTTTCCCCCTCCTCCTTATCCAATGACTCCTGCATGCTTATTAAGAGACCAGTAAAACTAACTGCAGTGCTGGAAAATGCACTCAGTGCAGAGCAACCAGCTCCCTGGGCAGAGATCTTTCTGGAAAGAAGGAGATTTCAGTCTGAATTCTGGGAGGCAGAAGAGAAAACTGAATCTGGGTCTCCATCGTCCTGGGTGAGCATTCAGACACAAGGCTGTCGTGTAAGAAAGGGTCACGTTGGGGAATCTAATCCACCATGAGAATAAGGTCTTCTATCTTTTTCTAAAAAGACTATCTTTCTGATAACGCCCCTGCTCAGGCATGGCCATCACCAGGGAGGGTTTGCAATACACAAGGCACATCTCCAGTTGTGCTGGATTAGAGCAGTTGAGAATGGAAAGAAGTTTAAAATCCCCGCTCCTAATTGCGTATTTAACTTGCTTGTTAAATTTGAATTTGTACTAGTGTGCCAAAGGATCTCCTTGTTATGGACTTCAAAAAAAAAATAGTGTTTTAATATTGGGTTCGTTCAACTCTTGTTACTCTATTTAGAGGACCTTATTATACTTTTATTGCTATTAAAGAACTGTGTTCTCCTTATGATTATTTTACAGGGCTCTAGACGGTTGATCTGGATGCTGTCTTATTAACTGCACCAGGTGGTAGAAATGCCAATTATCCTCTTTAATATCAGTAATTCAGACTACATGGCAAGGCTGACCTCAGCATCTCTTGTGCCTCAGGAGGAACTACATTATATATCACCATGTAAGGGGTCAGAGATGGGAGGGCTTTTGGCAAGGGACTTTCACTGTGTAGATGAAAGCATCCTGATTAAAAATGATGCTTCGTGCATAACACTGCTGTTCTCACACTTTCTAAGCCCACAAGAGACTGCTTTCTAAAGATGGGTAAAACGATCCCAGTATGGTTTATGCAATATATTTGCTGTGTAGTTTTAGGGATTTTCAGGATGAAAGATACTGTAGTACAGTCAGGCTTCGGGACAGGTTGTTTAGCATCCAGAAGTAATTGGTACTGAGAAGGAATAAAAAGATGGTGAGATGCCCCCAGGCTGCTCTAAATTGGGCTTCCGAATCAGTACATGGGATTTACACTGTCTCTATTAGCTTAGTTCCCAAACACTTTTTACAGCATCAATGCATTTGTCCTCACAAATCCCTAGGAGGCAATAATTTTAAAAAGCAAACAAACAAGCCAAGAAGTCAGAGCATAGCAACTGAGAATGAAACTGAGCAATGACTGTGAGTGCCTTCACTTTCACCGCCTAGTTTGGGATACATCTTAAAGAGCAGAGGGAGGTCTCAAAATCAGGTCCTTTCAAAATATCTTATTTTTAGGACTCAAAAGCTGAATCGCTTCCTTTTGACTCTTCAAACATCCATTAAACAGCCCGAAAATCCAAGCCAAAGACCCTGAAAGGCCATCTATGGCAGAGCAGGGAATGAAATGCCTGTCTCTCATATCGCGGGCCTCTCACCACTTCCTCCCATAGCATCCCGAAGTATGTCACGCCAGCCCAGCCACTCACGCTGGATGGCGTCACACCACTGGAAACCCTAGTGCAAGGAAGGCAGAATCAACCCCAAGGTATCCCCAAACATTCGTTGTTTGTCCAAGAACAAGAAATTTGAGGCCAGCTTTCTAAAAGCCTTGAGCCCCAGAGTAGACATGAAATGGAGACTCTATTTTCACAAGTGTTCAGCACGCAATCTGTTGAGCTCTTCTGAAAATCTGGACCTTATTTAGACGAGTAAATGAGAGCCAAGCTCTTCTTAAAAATGAGGGTTTAATAGAAACGTCTGCCGTCTCCTATTCTTAGGCCCCTAAGTAAGTGGTGCTGGCTGTGGTGGGAGCTGCTCGTGCATGGCTGGTGACTGGCTTTGTCATCCCAGCAGATCCTATGAATTGCTAAAATGTTCATGAAAAGACAACAGAAAAATGTGCACAAACAGTAAAAAAAAAAAATAGCTTCGCGCTACAGCAAATGTTCAGGGAATATGTTTGCATAGGTCTAGTGCGAACTGGTTAAAAGTCAAATCCGAGTACTAGTCTCCTGGCAGCCAAACCCATATTACAAAATCCCATTGCCTTAGTTCACTTCAGAATTGTCTCAGCTACTCATTCCTATATCAGTGGGAAATTTGGAAGTGACTTTGGATTTACAGTTTCCTTTTGATAAATGTATTAAAAATACCAATATAACAGCTTTTTATATCATAATAAAAATACATGGAGGATTAAATCCTGCCTAACTCTTGCTGACTTGGAAGCAAGTTTGCATGCTTTCCTCACATCCAGATTCGATTACACTAACTCTTAATGTACAGCTTTGCCAGAAATGTTTTTATTAGAAGAAATTGCACTTGGTCCAGAATGTGGCAGCAGGAATGATCTCTGGCATGCACGGTAACAGGCTTTTTTCACCAATCCGAGATCTTTACATGGGTTTCTAATTTCAGTTGGAATCAAGTTGAAAAATTGGCTTTTGGATCAGCAAGAGACTGGACATGATTATAGGTAATGCTGGACTTTGGAAGTCTTGGATAAAAACTTTTGGCCAATAGACTTTTTGCATTATATTCCTCAGCTGGAGAGTGCTCTGCCAGAGTGTACTCACATTCACTCTTGCCTTGCCTCCTCTTGTTACTAGTATGTATTTTATTCCTCAAAACAACTTTTTTAAACCCTTTCTTTCCCAAAAAATTTAGCTGCATCTGGAACTGTACTATCTATCCCAAACAGCTTTTAGAAGTATTGATAATTCTGCAAAGGGCTTTGAAGCAGCAGCTGTGAAAGATACTGCAGAGATGAAAAGAGACTGAATGGTTGACAGTCTTGTTTCTTTTTTATTGGCTCACTTTGTAGCACTACTTAGTTTAGTCGATCAACCAGATATCTTTCCAAAGTGTTTTTTTATGCAAGCACCTTTGGTATTATACACAGCCAACATAAAGTGAATCAATGATGCTTTTGAAGAGTGAATGATGATTATTGCATTCCTCTTTCCATCAGATGTATAATTTTAAATAAAAAGTACTTGAACCATTCCCATTGCTTTGCTGGAAGTTGGCAAAGGCCAACGGAATGTATCTCCATGCATTTGCACAGTGACTCCTCGTGTCTTCCTTGGCTCCTGTGAACAGATGTATACTACCACTAAAATGAGACAGTTGCAATGCAAGACTGGAATCAACTCAGCGCAGGATTGAGATCCATCTAAACCTTCCAGTTGACCGAGTTCTGCATGGTTGAAGAATCTTAGGAGCACAGGCTGCGAGATCTGTAAGTAACTGCAAGGATCAGGTTGTGAGTTGAGATTAAACTGAAGGACAGACTGAGGTTCCCAAAACCAGCCAAGAAAGCCTAGGTCTCAGTCCTGCTAGATTCCTGAGGCAGTCGGAAGACACTTTAATTACATGATCAATACAGTTTCAAAGTAAGCGCAGAAGCCACAATGACTCTGAGGGCACAAACATTATTTGAAGGGTAAAGTGAAATCCCGTTGAAGAAAAACGTGAGATCTCTGCTTTAGAGAAATCAATCAATGCCTGCTCAGTCTCCTTTGTGTTAAGTTTAGAAACATTTGAAGACATCTAAAATGGAAGCGTAAAGACAATTATGCAAAAACTCAGCAGTTTCCCAGATCCCTGAGAAACCCTACCGTGGAAAAATCACCAGCAACAAATTCATCCTGCTGAGGCAAAGCAGATGCCCGAAACATTGCATTGCTCGTTGCAAAATCATGGGACTCCTGTCACGCAGAACAAGGCTTGTAAGCACCTTGTCCCCTTCTTCACGGCTGTTGCTTCCTTGGACAAATTAATGAAGATTTCCTTTTTCACTGAGAAAACTCTGAAGCCAATATCCCAAGAGAGACACTAGACTGAGATGCTGCAGCAGTAAATACATAACCTATCCTGTTTACCAGTTAAGGTAATATTCCATAATTACAGCACATACAGCAGAAAAGATAAAGGAACAATATCCGTATTGATATTTATCTGCTTTTTAGAGAAAAAGCTGATTTGTTGAACCAAACACTGTAGGGATAAGTTTCAGTTACACTATTATTTTAAAAGAAGATCAAGGTGGGATTTATGAATCTATTCCAGTATGCCCTCTAACATGATTAAGGTACCCATCTAGATTTGACTCAAGGCCTGAATAAAGAAAAGGAAGACTCTGAATTTGAGTCATCTCAATCCAAGCCACTGGACAGTGATGGTTTCGGATGGATGTAATCCTATCCTTCCATCTCCTTCATCCCGAAAAACGTTAAAAGTTTTAAATCTGAGAAAAAATGAAAACAAACATTAGAAAGTCAAAAAATGTTTTCTGTTGAATTGAGTTCTCATTTTTGGGCCAACTGTAACAAAAACATCGTAGAAGTACATGAGCAAAGCCCAGACTTCCCAGGCTGGAACACAGTGCTGGTCCATCAAATCAAGGCCATCACAATCCCTCCTGCAACAGACAACTGCATCATTTAATCACTTGCAGAAATCTATCCCTCTCCATCCTAAAACCACTGCGATTTTCAGCAATTAAGTACTGCCATCACAGTATAATGCAGAACAGTGGCATCAGAAGGAACAACGCTGCAAAGTAAATATAAGCTTGAGAACGAGAGAAATTTAGTTGATAAGGATAAAAAAGACAAGCCAGTAAGGAAGAAGTTGTTCTGATATGCAAAACCTTCTGACTCTGCATTCCCTCTTCTAATCCTTTTTATGTTCTGCCTCCTTGAGAAATAAAGTCTTTGCAGCAGGGACAGTATCTGACTATACATCTAGAGCAACCAGCTCCATCCGACACGACACTCTAACTCAGTCCTGCTAAGTCCTTACACAGAAGACCCAGAAGAATTACACTCATCCTTGGTCACGCCCCATAGGGTTTTGCTGAGGATTTCAGCAGAGCAAGAGGCAGTGGAGCTTCCACTGAAATTCGACAGGATCCAGGTGTCAGCTTTTCTAGGCTCCTTGAAATATTCCCACTATTATAAAAATTTCAAAGTACTTTTCCCTTCACAGCTAATTTCTCTTGTCCAAAACCAGTCCAGAGTTAACTTTTATGGACTACAGATTTAAGGGCAGACACATCCAACAGAATGATAAAACACGTCTCTCCCAAGGTGCCCCAATTCCCTGCGATTACAGAACGAGGACACTGCAGGTTTTTATTGCTGATGAACTCCAAGAGCAAGAAATTTTCTCTGTGCTTATTGAGAATGATAAAGATGCACGAGTGATTATTAATGTGCATCTCATGCATTTGCAATTATGCAAATACACACGCAAATGAAGCACAACCTTTGGGGTCCTGTCATGTTGCCAATGCTTCCCTCTGTGGCACAAATTTTGGATACGCTCCTTGCTTTAATATCAGGTCTTACACACAGGGCCCAGATGCTGTAGGATTCTGAACATCTTCCAGCCAGCCCTTAATGACACGGGGCTCCCTCTGATTTCAACAGATGCTCAAAGGCTCTTCATACCATCCCCAAGTCTCAAAACGTCTCTGGGGCAGGTTAGGAGGACACCGAACTCACTATTCACAGGGAAATCTTCGAGGTAAATCACCAACATGTAAAGAAAGGCAGCAAGCAGTGCCCCAGTTTGCTGGGTCTGTAGTCATTCAAGAGATTATTTAATGCTGTGGCTCACAGTGAAGCTGAAGCGTATGCCCACCTTTCTGTTTAATTAAAGCACAAAATGTAATTGGTAATTTGTTTGGGGGTTCTCTTGGGATGCTGAAGAGCAGAGCTGCTGAGGGAGCCAAGGCGATGCAGCGTGTGTGCCGAGGTGAAACTCATCTCAATGCACCTCACAGCGTGCTGCCTTGGACGTACAGAAACAGCTCGCTCTCTCCCGCTACCCACCCCCGCCCAGGAACTGCTGAAACAGGATTATTCCACCTCCTAAAGGAATAAATCTGTTGCTTTCATACCTCTCCAGCCGTGCACACATTGAAAATCTTGATGAACAAACAAGTTATAAACTTCCTACAGGAACTGCTGACTGCACAAAGTTATTGTGCTTCCACCGTCCTGGTGGTGGGGGGAACAGTTGCTGGGACAGACCGTGATCCTCTGCATCCAAGAGCCAACTGGAAGCACGTCCCAAGCATGTTTCTCAGCCCCTGAAGGTGAGGGGTTGATCAAGTGATGACTTGGGCTGAGCCTGAAGCTGCACCATGCCCTCTCTTCCACTCTTCTTTCACTGGAAGCGCAGGTAGACCCAACACAGGGATCCCATGGCATCATACTGCAGATACGATAAACCTGGAAGCCCACTGTTTCTTCCAAAAGTTATGCAAAGTATAAAAAACAGCAGACGCGAAAGGCTCTCTCTCACTACGCCAAAACAAGAACTCCTCTGATTTTCAGTCACCCCTCTGGTTCAGTGACTTTGCTCTTGAACAGGGCAAAGAGAGGTTGGTCCCTCGACTCGAGGAACAGTAAGAACAAAGTGAAAAATGAGGACTGAGCAGGCACATGCCACGCTGGGTATTTTTTCCTGCAATGCAGTCTGTGCCGTGTGTTCTCTCTCTCCAAGAGATGTTGAAATCCCACCCTGATTTGATTCCCATCAAAAAGTGCTAAATAAAACTCCCAGATCATAAATGTGCACAGAGAAAAGCATTGCATGGGAGTACTTGCAAGGCGATTACTGCTAAGGCAGTCTCTGTATGCGTCTCCTACTCATCCAACTCCTAAGGATCATCCCCCCCCAAAGGGCAACTTTTTTAAGGGAAGATAGAGACAAAAAAAAAAAAAATCAAGAATCAAAACAGGGGTTAAATACAAAAAGGCCTAAAAAAATTAACTGAGCAAATATTTTTAAATCTTCTTCAGTGACTCTGGGACTGCAAGTGTGGGTGGAGGTGGAGTATAAGCCCTGAAGAAATCCTTTCCCAGCAAGCCAATGTCAGTGTGCAGAGTTTTCTAGCATGCTCAGGACAGCAAGGGACTTCAAGTCCTAGCCAGGGCCAGGAAGGATTGCGCAAGCATCTTCTGGATCATGCTCTCATTGTCCTCTCATCACAGCAGTGGTGGAGCAGTCCCCTAGTTCTGTGGGGTCAGAGACATGCTAAAGGTTCCTTTTTAAAGGGACCTGGATGTGGGACAAGCTCTGCTCTCAAAATATCCCCTACAGTTATGTCTGGTTCCTAATTCACGCCTTTCTGGAAATTTTGCCTTGCTTTCTTAAAGCCTGTAAAACCATTTCTTGCCCTCATAGTTCTAGGGTGTCTAGGAAGAGTCTTCCCTGCTCCCCACCCTCACCCCCATCCCATCAACTCAGGTAAAAACAAACAAACAAAACCAGTAGGAAACATAAGAAGACAGTCCACATCTTTTTCATAACCTTCCCAGTCATCCACCTTCTAGAGCAATAAAGAGTGAGGGCCGTGAAATCTCTGATGAATCACAACTCCTTTCTCTCGCCCTCTGCTGGGACTGCCACAGCCCTTATTGCTCCTGCAACATCGCCATCACCAGCAACTGCCCCATCTTTCATGCCGGGCAATGCAGAAACACATGCAGGAAGGAGAAAAATGGAGAAAAGTATGTAAAGATTGAAGAAGCCCTTCTCACAACAAAGACCAGACACACTGCTGGAAACTACACTGGCTTAGTCAGGATGGTGTCTTCCTCAGCTATGCAAAACAGTTGAAAGGAGAACACCGTGCACCAGCCAAAATTCTTCATGTAACAGTATGTCATCACTAAAGCCAGAGACATCAGAAACATGCCAGATGACACCAGGATGTGAACCCTGAAGCACTGCTGCGTTGGAACGCACCCATCAAGATAGCCCCTTGGATCAACGTAGACCAGTGTGTTGTTGAGAAAGTTGTCATAGGTTGAAATTCAGAAGAAACCGTCTCCGTCTGCTGATATACTTTGTTGAGTCTACACTTCACAAAAAATGCAGTGGCACCATTCAAAGCATGAGCAGCATAATTCATCATCAGCTAGATACCGTATATGCTCAAGTAACGGACGCAATTTTGCCCTCAAAACCCCAGGTGCAGCAGTGGTAAATGCACGCTTAAAACTGTCAGAAATCTATTGCTTGCTATAAATCAGGGCTTGAAATTCTATACAGGAAAACATCTTACTCTTACTGTGAGCATCTAAGTACCTGTATTTATTCAAGCTCCTGTTTTGCCTGCATTCCTTAAAAATACATCAAGATCAGCAGAGAAAAACAGGTCATAAACCAGGGTTTTCAAAGCAACGACAGGTCTAGTTCTCAAGCACTTACAACTCATTGTCTGAAGCAGCATTGCAAAAGATCTCGGAAGCAGAACCAACCAGGCATCATTTTTTTTGCTCACATACAACCAACTCCATTAGTCAACCATTTTTCTTGTCCCAACAAATGGGACAGCATGCTGAAACCATGAAAATATACAGATGGTTTCAAAACCTGGGCTTGGGAAATGCCAAACATTTTCATCAAAACAAAGTTGTACTTTTACAATTTTCCGTTTAAAAAAACAGAACTTAGACCATCTTCCTTCCCTTTCAGAAGTGTTGGATTCAGTCTAAAGCCCAACACGTTCTCAGGACAAGCGTCTAAAATGGTTGAACCAGTCTATTTAATCACCTTGGATGGGGAGTGCTCAGCTCCTACCTTCTCCTGCTGAGACGCAAGCTCACCCTTCATAAAGAGCCTCACAACATGCAACGCCACACGGACTTCGTTAGGAAAAAAAAAACCCAAACTCCAGGAACCAGAACAATGGCAACTTCGGTCTTGCAGCTCTTTCACGTTCACTTTCCTAAAAGGAAAAGTAACAAGCCTGGGAGGCTGCATTACCGCAGGCACCGAATCCTTCAATATGCATGTGAACTCAAGTAACCTCCTATTCATCCAGGTCCTAAAATAGGAAGGCACAGTTCTGGACAAGCATATTGATCTGGATTCCTGTAACTATCCCTTTGAAACACAAATAAACTATTGTTAAAAAAACCCCAACAGATCTCAGTGTGTGCTCTGGTTCCTTTGCAATGTGTACTATCTGACTACAATCCATCTTGGCAGTGGAACAGCTACGCAGACGTTCTTCTGAGCCAGCTCTAATGTAAAGGGATGCCAAGTATGTCTTCCCTTTTGTATTTACAGTAATAGTTTCAGCTTTCCCCACCACTGGGAGTGCTGCTGGGGATCAGCTGGCAAAAATATACTTATCTAAAAGGACCACTGTAATTCCACTTGAAGCTGAACTGTTTTGCAGGGGTTCTCGGCAAGGACCTTCTCCCACATTAATCTACAGCAAATAACGTCGCGGTGCTGTCGCTGGCACGAAGCTGACAGCAAATCCTGTTTCTGCCTCCTCCCAAGCCGGACTATCTGCTGACAGACCACTGGCCTCAGTTTGGCTCTCTTACACCGGGCTATGTTTGGAGTGAGGCTCTCTTTGGCGTGTCTGAGCTGCGCTGACTGCTCTGGAAGTGGAAAAACAAGAGTGATCTATCACAGAAGCGGGTGCTTCAGAGAGTCAGGTATACAAACGTTTGAATCAAAGAGTGCTAAAATGCAGCCAGGGTATTCTGGCCTCCAGGAACTATCAGGGAGCGAGTGGGGAGATGGGATGGGCACCGCATCACTGCACTGAGCAACCTGCAAATAGGGTTGGTTTGTGGTAGTAAAATTTGCCAACTTTAGGGCTGCTTCACACTGCAAAGCCTAGCACAAGATTTCTTCAGCTGACCTGAAAACACAGCTGGCAGGTCACCTCAACAGAGCCAGTGCAACACTGACAGACCGGCCATTAACTTTCGTGAGGACTTCCAGTATGTGAGCAGCACAGAGTTTTGCTGATGATGATCTCATCTGTGCTAAAAACAAGTGCTAAAGAGCAGTCTGAGCTATGGACGGACCCGCAGGTCTCAGCACTGCCCTAAGCAAAGCACCTGAAAGGACGCACACGACAGACTGCGTGTTTGCTGGCAGGAGAGTGAGCTACTGGCAAGGGACTGGACCCAGCAGACTGCTGAGTGGGACTGAGATTACCATTTTCATACAACATAAATGAGCAAGTCTGCTCTAGGTTTTGAGGACTCTCACTATTCTACACATCTTTTCTGAGCTCCTAACCCATGCACGACAACCTGGATCCCAAGGTCTTACCATTTGTAGCCTTATTTGCAGCCACATGAAGGAAAGGTACAAATCCTACACCAGCGTGACACCACAGCAGGCTTGCTGCAGATTTTTGGCACTCTTCCATCTTGTTATACCTGCCCATCTTAGCATTACATTTTCTCTTAGCAAAACAGACAGGGAACGCACTGAAGATCCCTTTGCATGGGAGCTGAAAGAGGGAGAGGTTATTCTGTCTTTCCAGGATATATTCCTGGGTATCGAAGCTCTGCCCAAGGTACCGTGCAACACAAAGCAATCACTGAAGTCTGCGGAAAGGAATTGCAGGGAGTAATTTCCCACTGCTAACAGCCAACTCAGCTTAGAGAAGTTTGGGGTACAGGACGTCTGAAACCAGCCCGTGTCCTCTCCACTAAAACGGGGCACAACCACCAAATGACTGCCCTGTCTTCTCAACACTGTAGAACAATACAGTTTCTGTCAAAGCTTGAACTCCCACCAGGATTTCAGAAGGACTTTTTTTGTTAGTTTTTTTTTAAGGTGATAATTCATGTAAATAAACCACCCCCCAGAACCATTTAACATTTAACTTATTAGACCATTATCCTAATTTATATTTTGTTAAGCCTTAGGGGATTTAGCAGAGAGCACAGATCCATTGCAGCAAGTGCTATAAAGACACACAGTAGAAGGCGGTCCCTGCTTCAATGAATTTACAGTCTGAATAGACAAAAGGCAGGAGAAAAGCAGAATTATTCTCCAGGCCCACCAAAACAGCCAATAAACTTACCCCCACTTCCTGCTGACTTGTGCTCCAGAACGTCAGCTTTCATTAAAAAAAGCAACAACAACAAAAGACATTTCTAGCTCCTGTGGTTGTAAAAAGACTCTTGAAGACACACTAAATCGATGCAATCACATTTGCTCAGCTATGCAGATTACTTAAGAAAGAGACACAGCCATTCATCTCTGACAGGGCCCAAATAATTACAAATCTCCGCAGCCGCAGACTTCTCCATTTCAGTGCAGTGACTTTTAGTCCATATCTCCTTGTCTTACTTCATCCTACCTGAAGTTTGACTTATCCTCCACTTGCCCCACTCCAAATCCATACTAATATGCATATTTCCATCACTATTGCAGGCAGCAACTAGAAGTTTTGGCTGCCAGAGCTGGTGTCCTCCTTATGTTCAGCAGAGGAGAAGCACAGCACAGCTAAAAGATGTGAGTCTGAAGCGAACGGCACTGGAACCAGGACCTAGAGGAACAGAGCAATGAGAACTAACAGAGGGAAAAAAATCTAACGGAAAAGTCTGCCATCCACAGCAATACCTCCTCCTGAAAGCATATGCCCGTGATGCATCCACAGTCTGAGGGACAAAGGGAATTTCACAGAAAGGAAAGAAAGCAACCTTTTCTGCATTGCTTAGGCTTGTACCACAAAACATGTGAATCGCCAGCGAGCATCCTCACCACACAGAGCTCGTGCGACTTCAAAGTCAGGGCTTGGGCAAAACTACATCTTCCTGAGTGAAACCAGTAGTGGAACCACTACCTTATCCTTCTTTTCCAATAGGACATGTTGCACACTAGTAAACCTTCCTACCCACATACAGTTACATGTGTTGAAAGCACAGACAGGTCTTCAACAGAAAATCCCAACCCAGTCCTGTCTCCTCATCTTGAAAGGACGTGGCCAATCAAGGTGACATTGGGAACATTACGCGCTTGGGAACGTACCGGTGCTTTCACCACCTGCTGCCATGCTCCAGACAGATCTAGCTCTGCGAACTTCACCTCCCCTGCCAGCAGGAAATAAATCTTGTGGTTTTAGAGTTGGAGAGTGAATCCATGTTCAGTTAGGAATTTATGGCGACTTTATGGATCCCACAAATGCTTCACTACCGCCATTTTCTGGAAACTGTACAATTCCCGCAGTTCATTCACTGTGTTCAATTGCCTTTTTTCAGGGAAGCACTTCTAATTGCTTTTTTACAGATACGGGTTTCTGTCAAGAATAGAACATGGCTCATACCGTATAAAATGTTACCACAGCCTTTTTCAACTATACATAGCTTTTATAGCTAGTTTTAATATCCCCAGAGTATTCATCCCAAGGGTCAAATCTGTCCCTCATGTAACTCCCATGGATACACACTAAAGCATATCTGACACAATAATCGCAGTGCTACAACTCAAGCAAAGTTTTCTCATACAATTTCTGCCACCTCACAAGGGCCCTTTCCTTTCAGCTGCAATGAAATGTATAGCAGTAAGCAAATACCTGTGCAGTCTGCATGGATTTACAGGTACCCAAACACTGTTAGCAGCCCCTATATCCCATGGCTGTTTGTTTGTTGTTGGGTGGGTATTTTTGTTTTTAATATTGCATCAGATTGTTCCACGCTTTCCCTGGGAAACATTTGTACACGTTTCTGCACCTCAAACACTGCAAAGCCAGTATCAATTTTCTTCCTTTATATTAGCCCCTCTGGTACATTTACATTAACCCAGAATGAATCACTGGCCTCCCAGTCATTTCTTGCTGCGTACAGTTTTGAGAAATGGTATAACTCACATTTCAGAGAAGGCCTGGTTTCTGCTCACGGGTTCCTCAACTGCCAAATAGCTGTTGCGATGGCTCATGCTTCCTCTGTACACGCATCCCATCCAGACAGCCCCTGGCAACTCATTCACTTTTTCGCCCAGCTCTGCACCCAGCGTCCTGGCAAAGAAACTCCACTGCAGCCGGTGCCACACACACAAGGAATGGCGAGGTGACTCCAGCCCTCCCGCCAGCATTATTTCTTTCCACCAAACAGGGTCAGCTTGTACTGTCAGTTTTCACTGCCAACCTGGTACCCTTTGTCTATCCAAGTTGTTCATCCTTTTCATGAAGTGACTCTGTTGCCCTGTACAGACATGTTTAACCTGTACGCTCCTCGCTGATAGAGTGCCCAGCTCTATAAAAACAAAGGAAAGACACAGCACACACAAGCTGAGCCAACATTTAACAAACTGTCCATCCACAGCAAACTCTGGGCAAGCTAATAATAAAAAAAAGCTGGTAAGTGTCTGTATTGGACCAGTGAGACGTGAGTTGTGTTTTAGATCGTAGCAGACTCAGATGGATGAGAGAGTCTTCAGCTCAGCATAAAACCCAAAGCTTAATCTATCCTTCACAGCGGTGGAAGAAATACGGGAATAGAAAGGACATATCAGTGACCTGAGGATTTAAGTCCTGCTTGGTGCCCTCCCGCCTGGTCAGCAGGAAAGAAAAACCCAGCTGTGAGTGCAGCAGTGTCCCCTTTTCTCACGGGGGACCCAGAGCAGACAAAAGTACTCGACAGCTGAGACCGAATATTTGCCGAGTTCCTCTGCACTGCTGCCAGCTAAGTGTAGAAAGAGCCACGTCAAGTTTGCTAACTTCAGCATCTCTGTGATGGGCCCTGTGAATGTCACCCTCAAACCCCCAAAATACTTTCCAAGGTGCCTTTTTCCCTCACAAAGGGAATAGTAGCATCAACAGGGAGAGACACCAAATGACCCACAAAGCTGAAGGGTGTCTAACGGTGTGCCTTTGTGTACCAGAACAAAACTGAAAGGAAATTAAAGCAACTATTTAAGGAGCAATGAAAACAGCAAAAAGGAAAGAATTCATTGAAACAAAATACTAGGGCCTAGCAGAGAAAAGACTTTTTCTTCATCTTCCTGGTCAGAAGCCTCCTTATTTCATCCATCTGATTCACTCTACTCTCAGAAGTGTTGTTATCCCCATTTAACTCCTGAGAAACTGGGGCATAATAGAAGTAAGTTGGTTTTGAAAGGCCATGCCAGGTTTGTATGGCAGAGCAAGAATAAAATATTTACGGCATTAAACACTCAGCCCTTTTTTCCTCAAGGCACCAGCAGGCTGAGGTATTGACTTCCACAGCAAATCTGTCTTGACAACTACAGTAAATCTGTCTCACGACAAGGGTATTAGGATCAGCCCACTGCAAAACATGACATAAATCTGTCCCTTATAGTTTGAGGAGAAGGTGTAGATTTGGGTAGTAAAACCATTGAAATCTCCCATTACAAAAGCCCAAACCTCCTGAAACACACCTGTTCCTTTCGGGGCCTGACACTGAGATAGCTGAGATCCATTAAAACTTTGATTGGGGTTAATACATTTACTTGGGAAAATACAACACTGAGATGCAAGAAACGCAGTTTTGGTCCATAGCTTTGACATGAATTTTTTGTTGCTTTTGGACAACCGAGCCCCCTTGCCTGCCAGGTTGGAATAGCTGCCGTCTTGTCTCCTTAGCTTCTAAGTTCTTCACGGAGAGGGTCGTCTCTACAGGAATACACAGCGCACTGGCGCTCAAGCCCTGAATAGGATCTGGAAGTCAGATCACTTAAAATGACATCAGATACATTCTGATAGCCCATACAATCCCAGTATTAGCTAAGGTTTGGTTTGGGGCTGGGTTTTTTTTTTTTTTTGTGAAAATTCTGGCTGGAATCCCACGGAAAATGCCCAAGGGCTCCCCACGATGAGAAGTCAGCGCAAAGTGAAAAAACAAAATCGTTCAGCCCATGCTGGTGCCACAGCCCCCCCTAAAGCCACGCTGCCGATGCCTGCCTGGCGGTCCCCAAACCCGGCTCTCCCCGTGCGCTCCTCGCCTGCACAGCGTGCTCGCGACAACAGGCAACGCGTTTCCAGGGGGGTACTATGAAACAAAACCGAGCGCATTTAAAAATGAATGTGTTGCTAGTAATTTCAGCTGCATTAAAGAGCCAGTGTGAGCATTCCATCGGTAATACACTGCATACATTTGTCAACCCAACAGAAATCCGCTTGAGCAGATTTCTTGTGGCCTGTTATTTATGAGGGCAAAATATCCCCTAGTCTCTGGGCTGATGAGAGCCCATACTTTCCCTTCTAATCTTCACTGCCTGGTATTAGCAACCCCGTTTACAGAATGCCCCTCTGCCTTATATATCCCAAGCACCCCAGTTTTCCACTCTGCATGGGTATGCGGCAGGGGAAGACACAGAGCAGTCAATTCTGGCATTTCAATGCGCCTTTTGCAGCACACTCCTACACTTGGGATAATCTAATTACACAGGGCAGAAACCTCACCCAACCATATATTTTCCTTAGACCCTGTTGCCACCAGCTACTTTTACTCCTCATCGAAACAGAGTCCCCCTCTTTTTTATTTCTTCCTCCTCTTTTTTTTTTTCCACATCGTTAAAAATTTATTATTTAGACTGATGATGACATCATCTGGAAAGGGACCCAGGCTGTGGTCATCAGGGCCTTTTTCTGCATTACAGAGAAGCAGTTTCTCCTCTCTCCCTTGCAGATCATTAATTTTTAAAATAGAGCTTTGCTTTAAATATATACAGCTCGTTTTGCTTTCAGCTGATGAGTCAGAGGAGCTGTCTTTGCAACGAGGTCGGGTGCCCCCTGTGCCACGCTTCCTGCCCAAACCAGCACACACACTCCCTGATGAAGCTCCGGCTTCAGCGCTCTGCAAGGAACAGGAGGGAGTTTCTGTGTAAATAAACAAATAGCTGCATTTGCAGGCTGACCAGCTTTGCTCCGCCGTGCATCCTGAAATGGCTTGGAGAGTACGGGCCTGGCCCTGCAGGTGCTCCTTAGGGTAGGCTTTGCCTGCAGATGTTTTGTTTAAGGGAAGACTCTGTAATATGGCTCTTCCGTAAGGAATGTGGGCAGGTTTCAGCCTAGCCCAGGCACATTTCACCATACCATGTGGTGTTTTTATGGTGACTATCCCATGAATCCTGACACAGCCCTTTGGAGAGCTGCGGTTTCCTCTCCCCAGTAGACACCAAGTCAGGTCTCTGCATTATCTGTAGGATTACACAAGAGATTAACAAAGCCAGTGCTAACTGTGAGTATTCAACTGCTTGCATCCTAGACCCAAACGGCTAGACCACATCCCTTTCAACCAGGCGGAGCGGGCAGATGTGTGTGCGAGCACCACAGCTCTGCAGGCCGGCTGGCAGCGGGAGGCCCAGCGCTCCAGGCAGCACACCGAGCCTTCCAGGCAGCACACCAAGCCCTCCGAGAAATGTCGATGCGGTGTGCCTCACAGCGGGATCCAGGACAGAACAGATGGCGCCCAACAAGGGAGAAGCTGCAGAGAGCTGTACACTTGTAGTGCTCTTGTTGCAGGGAAACACCTTTGTTCCTGCAGAACCCACCATCCAGATCTCACCTTGTCAGGAACAGAAGCTCTGGGTAGTGCAATTCCGCATTCATCCACTTAAACTTTAATCCAGGTCTAAGTCTACGGGCAGTGGTTGCTNGCAGAGAGCTGTACGCTTGCAGTGCTCTTGTTGCAGGGAAACACCTTTGTTCCTGCAGAACCCACCATCCAGATCTCACCTTGTCAGGAACAGAAGCTCTGGGTAGTGCAATTCCGCATTCATCCACTTAAACTTTAATCCAGGTCTAAGTCTACGGGCAGTGGTTGCTAACTGTATTACCTGGGGGTGGGAGCCATGATTTTGTTCAACTGCATGTATTTCTTCATCCTTCAGTATGCGCAAATCCTTTCAAGTATTTCTCTTATTTAAGGCAGTATTTTACTGCTTGCAAGTCCCTTCAGATAAAATAGATTTTATCACCCCCATACACATCTGGGTATTCACAGAAGCACATGGGATCGTGATGTATGTGCAGCCGACTTGGAAATGCTTTAACATGACATAGCAATTTAGGAGGAAGGGACTGCGGATGCAGGACACACTTAGAGAACGGGTGTGTAAGCACCACTTTTAGTACCTATGTGAGCCTACATTACGAGGCTAATCTCTCTAGATTTCCTATATTCTTAGGGGGGTGTGAGGGGGTGTGGGGTGCAAACGTACTTCCAGAAGTCAAGAGAACAAACTTAGTTTAGATGCACTCTCCCTTCATTGACTCAGTGGAGAAAGAACGTGATGGAGAGAGCCTCTTAAATAAGGTGTTATAAATAGCTGCAATCAACACATAGAAGAGACTCACTTGAGTAAGTGTCTGACCAGTGCAAGGTGTTGCTCACCCAGCACAGCAAAAGCTGCCATGAGTTCTTTAATGAGTGCGAGTGGCTTCAGCTTTGGTTTTAGGTTTACTCCAAGCACAACACCAGTCCTCAGACTGTCCTGGGGCACGAGTTCAGGACAGGTCCATGACGAACAGTGCTCCCCATTCAATCATGTCCAGTTATTACCTTCTTCAAGGCCTTGTTTTTCACTGAATTTTCCACATCCTAGAACAGGCCCATCCCTTAGCTTATGAGCACTCAGAAGCTACTGAAAGCCTTGCACGGTGTATCTGGATTCAGGTTTAATAAGAAGAATTTTATAGTCCTTTGTTATGTTATTGTATTACTATTATATTGTTTTCCATAGCTCTCTAGTAGATAGGAAGGGCTGTCAAAGTTCACACATAGAAAACAGTGTCATACATAGCTTCTGAGAGGAATATGAAAAGCTCTTAAGTATAAACTGGCTGTTACATGGACATGTGCTGTAGTATTTTTTGGATTCAGTGATCCAGTAACAAAATCCGTCAGAACAATCCACAGTGCCTTGCTCCCTCGCAAAATCACTGCTTTCCCCTCCAGCTCCTCAGCCTGACTGCTTGCTGGTCCCAAGCTCCCTCCCCAGCCTCCAAGCTTCCAAGGGGTGATCCACAGAGCACTCAATCCTGCCTTTTTGGCTGAAACAATCAAAACAGATGGGAGATGGAGATGAAACAAAGGACAAAAGTAGACAGCACAATCAAATACATTTCACTGCACTTCAGAGTTATAACTGCAAGAAGTATTCTCCAAACACAATTCCTCCAGGGAATAGGCAAGGGCAGAGAAGGGAGGGTAAAATGCTATATAGTCAGAAATGGAAAGAAGCAGCGTATAAGAATCTCTGGGTGTGAATAGGCTCTATATTATGTAAATTTGAATTTGGGGGGGGAGGGGGGGAAGTATCTCTATTTCAAATTACAGCAGAGAGCCTGCTTCAAATCTCACTGCTTTATCTACACGTCCTGGCTCTGATTCTTCTATTCGCTCCTCAAACTCTGAATCCCCCTTTCCTGGACCTCTTGTTGCCCTCCACAAAAGACCTCTGCCACCTCTACCTTCACTACTCTGCCCTTACTAAGTCTCCTGTTCCAAACCTGACTCTCAGCCCTACTATGCGGGAACCTTCCCATCACCTGCCAGGAGCCTGTGAATCGGGCCCTAAGTGCGCTGCTGGAGGAGAGAGGAAGGTTTTATATGCAGCAAAAAAGAAGTTAAAATGAATTAGATTATGGTCATATTAATTCAGGGCACCCACCCAATCCTTTCATTAGCTTGATTCTCCTGCTACCGTAGCAATCTATAAATGTTATAAGCTTTAAATGCTCCATGTACTTTAAGCTTCATAGGAGACTACTACTATTAACAGTTATACAAGTTGAGAGGAAAGGGGGATGCTATATGGGATTATATATGAACCTGTCAAGGCCATGAATACACAATCTTATGCTAAACATTCCCAGAATTTGGGATGAGACTTCCAGATACTTCATATCAAACAGCTCCCAAGGTGACATCTAAGGCTACACTTCCAAGAGCACTCAAGTCCCACCAGCAGCATGTGAAGCCTTCCACCTTCCTGGCCATTCATTGCCTTAAAAGACAACGTTACATAGCTGTGACCAGGTCCAAAACACTCAGCGATTCAGCCTAACCCTTTACCCTGCAGCCCAGACAACCACAAGCGTGTGGTTAGCAAGAGTGCCCTGAACTTCTGAACTCTACTTTTTTCTCTTAGGTGGGGAATTAAGCGGACTTAGTCACACAGACCTTCAGTCAGGGGTCTTTGAAGACAAGGAGCTGGCAGTGATAACGCTTTGTGTGTATGTGTGGGGAGGCATTTTTCTCCTCTTAGTCCCGAATACCACGTTCAGCTTCTCAATGAGGAAAAAAACCAGGGATGAGGGCAGCAGCCTTCATATGGCGATGAAATCACTTCTTCCTAATCACCGTTGGAGCCTCAGCAGCAGGAGCCCATCAGGTCACAACCTAATACCTTTTCCAGTCATAAATTTCTAGGTATCTGCAGTAATAGGCCTGATCTCAGTTTACTGGAGCTGGGCTTTTTTTGCTCGTTTTTCTCAGAATAGCCTCATGGAAGAACAGCTTCTTTACAAGCAGTACCCCAGATGTATAGAGCTTTATCTCAGCCACTGACTGACCATTAAATTCCATACTTACATCTATAGCCAAATGGGTAAACAAGTAAGTACGGTAATTTTAAAAGTCAGATCTCCGTTAACTTTTACGTAACTGAAGACAAGACGAAAAGTACACAAGCATCAAGCCTAGCCTCCACACACTTTCCAGGAATAAAACTATGCTGCTTTGTTACCTTCCATAAATAGATAGGGATGAAAATTAATTAGTAATAGTTTCACTCCCTTTTTATAAAGGAAGAGCATTTCTTTAAACCAATGTTTTCTCTCTTTACTCCTGGCTGTGTTACCAACAGTTGCCCATTCTTAAATCTTCCACCTGAACAACAGAAAGTCTCAAAAAAACAGTTTCAGAATAGGATGCATTTCATAACCAAAACAGACAACAGCAATGGGGCGGGGGGGGAACCGCAACAGAAGCACTTGCTCACAGTAATAGCTATTTTCCTTTCCTCTTAAAGCAGCACAATGAAGCAATTACTGTACGCTGTACTTCCACGGGCTGTTTCAGCCAAAGCAATTGGCCGGATGGCTTGGAGGGGGCTGGAGGTGCGGCACAAGAATAAGAAACAACTCCTACCAGATATGATTCACTAACAACAAAAACATCCCCATGGTACCTCTTACTTTTCAGGTTTTCCACCAGCAGGTTTTTCCGATTAGAGGAATTTTTCTGTAATGGGATTTCTGACCTAGGTGTCGGTATGAAAATAGGAAGGACCTCAAAGTTTACAGCTAAGCTGGGAGGCTCCTTGTACCTGAACCGTTGCAGATTCTCAGAAAACTCCTTGTGGTCTGAGGAGGACATACCATATGGGAAACCCTTTAATTTACTTGAGAAAGGAGAACCCGTTCACGGGTAATTATCTCTCTGGAATTATACTGAATGGAGAATATATGAATAAACATAGAACGGTCTTCATGAGGCGAGCCATCGTGTCTCATGCAAACAAGCACCACCTATTGCTGGACACGCGGAATGGAGAACCAACAGATTAGACCAAGGAACATCTTATAAATTGGAAATAGATTAAAGTACATGATGAAATTGTGTTCTGCCTCCAGGCATCAAATCACATGAATCATCTGACTTGCTTTATACACCTTTATTCTAAAGCATGCTTTTAGTTCTCATGGCCTTTGGCATGCAGCTTTGGTATGAGTGAGCCTGTAAACTTGTATTTGTTTTAAAAGTACTAAAGGCAGAATCGGCAGCAACTTCTGCATTTAGCTTGCCTGGCGCTTTCTTCTAGAACAGATTCTTTAGGTATTTTTTCAGAAACTTAAAAAAATTATGAGACACTTGCTATAAAATTAAATTGAAGGACAAGCATGTGGGAGAGAAATACTATTACCATTTTTCTCCATGTCAGCAGGCAGTAATAGTTCAACATTTTGCATTATAACACATGAGCTTTTATAATTGTCTCACAGAGATGAAAGTTTGATGAGACAGAGCTAAGGTTAGGGGTGTCCAAGATTTGTGTCTGTCATCCTGCAGAAGTTTTCCAAACATCCGGGTTGTCGTACCTCAGTAGGGAACCTGATTGTGCAACACTGACTGCAGTCAAAGGTTGTGTTGGTCTGACAAATGATTAAATTACTGTGTAATATATTTCAAGCAGTATTTCGATATGAGGCTACACGTTTTTGCAACTTTTACTCATGCATGCTACTTGCAGCTCCCAGTGAGTTCAACCAGAGATGTGAGTGGTTCGTACATCTTAGAGCCAGACTCTCCTTTGAACCATAAACCAGTGGGTAGCATTCCTGTAAACAATTAAGCAGATGATTTTTATACACCACAGCTGTGCTACCACCACAACTGGAATAATCATTTTACACCCAAAACGTGCTTTGGATGAATAAACAATGAGAATATGACACTCAGATACAAAATTTAATATTGCCTGACTTTTTTTTAATAGATAACAAAATAATGTAAAAAACCATAAACAATAATTAAACTGCTCTTTCAAATTAATGAATCTGCTGTAGGATAAGGGTCTATTAATACTAGATTTCTAGGTTTGGTTTTATCCATTGCTAGATAGAATCATTCATAAAAGAGAAACAATACCCATGGCATTGGCAGGAATACTACACGCTGTCAAAAAATGGCAGGAAAATTCAGAAAATTGCTACAATAAAATAGCTTATAAAGACTTTTATCTTATAAAAATATAAGGCAATAAGAAAATAGGCTAACATACAAAATTTCAAACTAGAAAATGCCATCGCATGCTGACATTTATCTTCTATCCCATCTGAAATTGCTTGCAAACTTTGTATACTTAGAAGTAGAAAAGCAGAGGAAATGGAAAAACATTTCTCTTACTGTTTTCCTTTACTCCAGATCTCATCATTTTGATGGTATTTAGAAGAATGAGAAATTTCTATCACCTCAGTCCATCAATTACACACCCAGCAGCGCAGCCTAAACTTGATATTTACCATCTATGGAGATTCCACCCCAAAACAGTTTTGAAAGACCTGGAAGATTCTTGTGCAAATGCCTACGTAAATCTTTTATACACTTATTACTGCAAACAGTACCTTAACTGAGCAGTAAGAGCCACACCTGCCCGTCACAAACATTTAAGAGCACATCACCTGCTAGTGCCATATCGAAATGCAGCAATACGCAGAGCTATCTTAAAAGATCTGCTGATTCATTGATGCTTATGCTTTCGCTTCAATAGCAAATATCTGGTTTTGTCTCAAATAAACACGTGCAAATAAAGCCACTCTTTATGTCAATAAATTATCGTTTGTGTACTTCATTTTCATGCCAATGGGAAAGATGTCGTAAGAAAAGTAGTTCGAGGATGGTCAAAGAGAATTGCAATTAATCTGCCAGAAAGAGTTATGGTAAATATTATTATTATGATTATTAATGATTTGTAAAGCGCTGTAAATCTCCATGACAGTAATTATGATGCTTTGTATATATAAATTTGGCATTCTGCATATACAAGCACTTGGGCTTGAACTCGTCCTAGATCATTAGGAAATTAGAGGTCATGTCAACGGTCACTTGGAAAGTAATTTCCTGCAGATTTTCAGGCGATTCTCAGTTTTACTCTCACTGTAAAAAAGGTACTAATGATTTCTCCCCAGGCAAACCAGCTTAGAGGGACGCTGTGATTAACTGCCTTTTACGTACAGCAGGCCCGCGTTGCAGAAGACACAGCGAGTGTGGAACCCCCTTTGTGTCATCCGCAAGGTAAAAAAGGGCGGGGAGGGACTGCCGGGGAGGCGGCAGGCTGAGGGCCCATGTCCTACACATGTTGGTAGAGCTTCCAAAGATAAACTGAATCTGTGGAAAGCATTAATCTTCAGGGGCCTCCTCTAGGCTATGTGTCACTTAATGTACTGAGAAAGGCAGTGGGATTGAAATGATCTGTCGTTCTCATACTAATCCTCCGTGCGGAGGAAATTCTCCACGGGAGGGGTCTGCTTCTTCCCAACTCCCTTTCTCAAGGGTTAAGACTCAAATCTTTGGAAATCCATGATTCCAGGCAGGGGATTCCCACAAAGCATGACTTGCTGTTAGAGGAGGAGAGAGGCAGCTCCCTATCTCCTCTTGCAGGGAATCAATAACCTTTCTGCTGGCAGTGGTTCAGCCGTGTTTGGTGCTCTGCCCTCCCTTTCAGTAGATTTCTCCTCTGGTGATAAGCAAAAAGGACATTACAAGCCAATTCCACTGAAGATTAAACCCAAGTGTCCTCTGCTCAGCTAAATAAGCAGTTTCTGCAGTCCAAATGCCAGGCAGAAATGATTCACCTATTCCATCTCCTACTAAAACGCCCAACCTTTCATCCCAGCCAAGCACGCTGCGCCCCTGCACTTGCAGAAGCAGCCGGGGACGCACAGGGGGAACACACAACTTGCAAACGCACAACAGGGTACAGCTCCTGTACAGGAACGTACACGCGCAGGTTCAAGTGATGGCCGTGCCTGCGAAGCAAAGCAGCCATACTGATGTTGTGTCTCACTGCTCTATGGTGGATAAACAGGGAGTGCCCGAGAAAGCTGGGCTCTGACGTGACATTATTTCTCTATCAAAAAAATAAAAATAAAATAAAAACAAAACCATTGGGAGTACTTTATCCACTCTGTTATGACTGAGTTCAATAGCCTGGCAATTCCAAGCTTTGGAGTGATGGCTTTACGAGAACATCAAAAGCACCGAGCCAGACCAACTCTCCTGGATACATGCTTCTCCTACAAGGAGTCGCAAGCGGCTGCAGGCAGCGTCCATTGGGAGCTTCCCAAAAGAGAACCCTTCCTGAATTATGAGCGGGCCCACACACGCACACACTCAACTTCACAGTCCATTGCTTTCCCAGGAGCGGAGTCTGTGCTGTCTGCACCAAGGCAATATATCTCTTTATGGCCTGCCAGTGACTTTACAGAGAGATAAACAAAGCTTTTAAATCAAAAGGAGATGGAGCAGAAGAAAAAGTTTGGCACCCCAGAACACATGCCGCTATGTATTTTTTAACCCTTCACGACAAACAGGAAAGCAAGGACTTTCTCGTGCAGGATCTGCCAACCAACAACCAACAGAGAAACGGGAACCTCAAGGGTGGAAACCCAAAGAATTCTCCTACGTTTGAAAATTTATGGCAAACCTGTGTTCAGTGAAGAGAGGGCCTACATTTATTTAAAATATTCTGAGCAATGGGTATGGCACTGAACTGAGCTGCAGGATACAGCACTGAACTGAGTTGTAGGATAAGTAGTCTTAAAGTAGAACAGTCTGAATTTGCTGTTAACCAAGGATGTCAGACTCTCTTTGCCTCAACTATATTGACTTCAAATCTGGGGGGACAAGAAGGAACATCTGCTCCATCAAGAATGAGATCCTGATCAAGGTTGGAAGTCAAGGGGGTTTCTGTGATGTAAATAACAGCAGCTCAGGACAATATGCAATAATTTGGTATTATTTTGGTACTACCAAACTGTCACGTATTGTCCTGAGCTGCCTTTCAACTCTGGAGCCTTTTGGGACAGGCAATAGCAAGTAGGACCATAGCTCCATCAACGACTGGATTTCATCATTTCAGGGTTGAGTCGAAAGTTGAAATTTTCAAAGGAATAAAAATCCAGAGCTCCAACGAGTCAGAAAACATCAGGAGGACCCAAAGCATTCTGGTGACTCACTTCTTTAAAAGTTTCATCATTTCCCTGCCCCACAACCTCAACCGTGAATCTAGGACATGGTTTATATATTTAGTGCTGGGAGAATGTCTAAAGCCATCGAACAACACCCCTCCTCTCTTCACACAGAGACTGAGAACTCCTTCGCCTTTTCACTAGAACTGAGTATGTTTGAGGTTTCCCTTCGTTCCCTCCTAGAAAGCTCCTTCTGTCTGCAACGCCAAAAACTCCACTCGTGTCCTGAGAAGAAGAAGAGTATTGCCCAGCAGCTACTGCTGTACAAAAGTGAGAAGAAAGCTTGTGGGGATAGATTTCACAGGATCGGATCATTCAACTTTGGGGAAAAAAAGGAGGGTGAGGGCTTAGGGGCACCCATTCACTCATGTAAGCCAGGGTCTGCTTTTTTCAGACACACCAGACCAAGCCAGACGCTTTCAGATGCATGCAAAAACTGTTTGAAAAGCCACCAACTTGTACGTGCAAAAAGGTTATCTGTGTGAACAGCTACAGGCCCGTTCTTCATCTCCAGCTCCCTGTTTGCAGCCAAAAAGTCCTGTATTTACAAGAGAGGACATTCTCCAAGAAGGCAGATTCTTTTCATTAAATTCTAGCCCATGAGAACCAATCTCACGTCCACCTTCCCTAATACTAGTCCAAGTCATGGTGCTACAGTAAAAGGCTTGCTTCAGGCCAGGTTCCTGCATAAGATGATTTGCAACATTCAGAACTAGAACGGGAAAGAAGCTTCAAATCCTTTCCCACCTGCCCAGACGCTCAGAGCTTTCCTTCACTCCAACTGCACAGCAGCTGAACCCCACCAGCTTCAGTAGGACCATTCCTGATTATACCTATGTAAAAGTCAGAGGCCAGAAGCCCAAACTCAGTCCAAAGTAAAACAAACTCTCCCTTCTGTCCGTGACCACAAATCTCACCAGAGCAATCCCAGCACCTCAGCACAAAAAGCTGCTTTTCAGTATTTCTAGCCGTTTTCACAATTCTTTTCACCCAAACTTCAGAGTGCACAAAAGCAACTCCATATTCTCCTGATGCTTAAAAAAATTATTATTTCTAGCATTTTGGGGTGGGTTTTTTTCTCTGTGATCACAGCTGAACTTCCTACTGGCCCAGAGGGAGTAGCGAGCAATAACTTTAAATGGTCTCGTAGATGCAGCCATGGCCTCAAGCCAGCACTAATTTCCAATCTTGCTATGCTGAAGAAAGGAGGGTGAAGGAACAAAAAAAGGAAAAAAATAAAGGAAAAGAGGAAGAATGGAAACCAGAAAAACCAGAAATAACCCTTAATGTTAGTGAGAATTGGAAAGTCTTCTTGGTGGTTTCAGTGACAGGTTTAAGTTTCTATTAAAAAAAGAAGAAGAATCTGAACTTAAAACGGAGTGAATTTTTTTTCCTTAGAGACAGAACATCCTTGTGACATTCAGGTCTTTACATACTGCAGGCAGGATGGAATTTTACTGACCAAATAAAGCGTTGTCACTACTTGAGTACAGCAAACATTTGTAAAAACATATTAAACATGTCATAAACTAACTGAATTTGGGAGCCTGTAAACAGTCATTTGAACTTACAGTTCTTTGATTTTACCAGCATACCCAGATATCTGGATACCCAGAGGATCCTAAATTCATCCCTTAACCTAAAAAGCCAATGCCTCAGCAACTTCTTTTGCATTTTCTGAACTCCTTTGGGCCTATTTACCCTCTCTCACCATCCTCTTCCCTGACAGCGGATGAAAATTGAGAGCTCTGGGGCAAAGGTAACATTCTGCAACACCTTCCCAAAAACTCTCACTTTCCAAACTCAGGCTTGTTCCAATATTGGGGAAAAAAACCACATTTACAGTAAGTGCTAGTCAAGACAAAGTAAAACTTTATATTGCACAAGGAACAGATGCAAATCAAAATAAAACTCCAAGAGGAATTTAGCAAGGAAGTATGGAGTTACCCACGTAGACATTTGGCCAAGAACATGGAGATACTCTTGTAGAGAACGCCGTGACCACAGCCTCCAAGAGCTGAGGCCCCGTGCCGGCAGCAGCGATGTGCTCGGCTTTTATCCCTGCCGAAGGAGAGGCAGGTCCGGAGCACAAGCTGCAGACTGATGGAGAGGAGAAGCACCACTCCCTCACAAACTGGTCTCCACTACAGTTAGGTCACACTGAGCTCCTCGGGTGAGGATGGCTGCACCGCACAATAACATCCCGCTGGCTCAAGGCAGCAGGATTAAAAGCTGCAGGCAATCTTCTGATTTCCGTTTGCCCCCACCGTGTTGCCTCCTCTCCACTCGCAGCGCACATTCAACCTTTCCATCCAGCAGCACTGTCAGGCTGGATTCAGCTTGCAGCCCTGCTCATCTTATGATCAGGATTTCCGTGCATGAGTGGAAGGCAGGGCTGAAGCAAAACAAGAGCTACAGTTCAGCATAATACTACAAATGCAACACAGAGTTAAACCTAAACCAAGGAGGTCTGGCAGGTAATCCAGATTTGGTCCAAAGGGAGTTACACAAAGAAGCGTAATATGCCCAAAGGTGTGAGGAAATGCAGAGTATAAAAATTAACAACTCATTCTATAATATCAAGTAAGAGACNCTCATCTTATGATCAGGATTTCCATGCATGAGTGGAAGGCAGGGCTGAAGCAAAACAAGAGCTACAGTTCAGCATAATACTACAAATGCAACACAGAGTTAAACCTAAACCAAGGAGGTCTGGCAGGTAATCCAGATTTGGTCCAAAGGGAGTTACACAAAGAAGCGTAATATGCCCAAAGGTGTGAGGAAATGCAGAGTATAAAAATTAACAACTCATTCTATAATATCAAGTAAGAGACAAGGAAAAGAGGTTTCTTCCGGTCCTGCGTTCAGGCTTTCCAAATTCACCAGAGAGACTCTGACAACGAATGATGTTTTATTTTGAGGTTGCACGTCTTGCATCCCCTGGAAAAGGCAGCAAGTCGCATTGTCTCCTTTTAATCTCAATAATTAGTCTTCAAGGGTGCCAGGCATTTTATTGCCTTAGGTGATGCAAAGCTGAATTTAGATTCCTAAATTGGGGCCATCGGATCCAAAGTTCAACTGCAGATGAAACAATCAGTGTTAGATTCCCTAAAGGCTGCCACTGAAGCCAAGGCAACTGCTGCTACTGGTTTTAGTGCAGAGCCTTCCTGTCTGCCTTGGACAATCCTGGTGAGCACTAGATACAGACCTGGAACAGCAAAGCGGTGAAATATGGTCAGAAATAACCATAGCTGGAACTCCTTGGAACAGAGCTGTAGGGCTGATGGGACAATTACTGTTGGGTGACTTCTTCATTGTCAAAGACATGCAAGCGTTACTCCACCCGCCGTTTCAAGTCCTCAATAGGAGAGCAATTTCCAGGCATCTAGCTCCTATTGATTTCGCACTGATTTGAATTGGAATTAGTGCGCAGACAGCAGCCAACGGATCGCTTACACAGTGCCTTAAGTTTTTAAATGCATAAGGAACATTTAAAAACAGGGTGACTGAAATCTCAGACACCTAGGTCCCTTCCGAAACTGGACTTTGCTTGTCTGCTTGCTTTCTTCTTGACTTACTTGACGGACAAAACCAACTTAAAACCTGGGCCAGCATGCCCAAACCTCCCACACAGACACCTTGCTCACCCTGAACCTCTCCGCACACACAGACCCAATGCCACACACAGAACGACAGCGCAGAAGCAGCGTCTCTCTTCTGCGGCGGCAGACTTGAGGCCAGCATTTGAACATGTGGCCTTAGGACCAGATGTTGCCTCCTAATGTGCACATGCATCTTTCCCCTCTGAATGCCGATTGCTCCTGTTGGTCTGATGCCAAAGATCCCCTCATGAGACACACACACCTCCCCTGTTTGTTTCACCTCCCCGTGCTGGGGTAAGTTGGGAGTAATTTTTTTAACATCATAATTGCCTGGGTACAGTTGTAAGTAAATCCAGCTCAGTANACACACACAGACCCAATGCCACACACAGAACAACAGCGCAGAAGCAGCATCTCTCTTCTGCGGCGGCAGACTTGAGGCCAGCATTTGAACATGTGGCCTTAGGACCAGATGTTGCCTCCTAATGTGCACATGCATCTTTCCCCTCTGAATGCCGATTGCTCCTGTTGGTCTGATGCCAAAGATCCCCTCATGAGACACACACACCTCCCCTGTTTGTTTCACCTCCCCGTGCTGGGGTAAGTTGGGAGTAATTTTTTTAACGTCATAATTGCCTGGGTACAGTTGTAAGTAAATCCAGCTCAGTACACCAAAATGAACTGCAGGTTTGAAAAAAAAAAAATCAAAACAGCCAAACAACAAAAATAGTTATAATTTCTCATCATTTTATATCAGCTGTGGGCCCATGCAGAAACTAAGGCAATTTGGTCAAAAAAACAGATGTTAACTGAGGAGACGCATCCTGCACTGCAGGTCCTTTGCAGTAATGAACAAGCTGTGCTAAGGGTTTAGTGCATTTAAATTGCCTTTAGAGGAAAATTGTCCCTGAGAGCGAAGACTGGAGGTATTTGGGGCAACGACAAACTCAACCGCTCTTTGTACAGGATGCCAATGTCCAGGTGTGTAATTCCTAATTCCTAACAAAACAAAAGGATTGTTTCCAGGGAAGGACACACAGTAGAGAGACTCTATGCAGGAGGATCGGAGTTACGTAGGTGCCATTCCCAGTCCTGCCAGGCACCCTTTAAAAATCACCTGAACACTCTGAAGAGGCTGTTTCTGCACCCACGGAGTGGACTCTCACCAGATGGCCTCACTTCGCCAGAAAGCTTGTGAGCCTCTTGCTTCGAATGCGCTTTGAGATCCCCAAAGGAAGGTGCTCAGTGAGAACAAACAAACAAGAAGATGAACTACTTGTCTTGAACTACTTTAAGCTTCTGTCTGAAAAACAACACCGGGAAACACAAGAGATGCTGTCGTGCAAACAGGAGCGGATGAGCAGAGCCACGTCTGTCTCGAAGCCCAGTTCAACCAGACCCTCACCTGAGGGCAGCAGTGTTTGCGGGGGGAGATCTCTCTCTGGTTTCTTGGAAAGCGCCCGCACAGGTCTGCATTTTGCCAGGCTGCTCTGAGGCCAGTGAGGAAAATTGTAATTGTTTTTCTTTTTCATCTCTCCTCTACATCTCCTCCCTAACAACTTTGGCTGCAGCCACATTCTATTTTTTCCCCTTACAATTGTTTCAATAGATTCTTTATGGTTTATGGGTTGGTGTTTGGTGGGGTCCGTCTCCCCCCCCCAACTTAAACTGAAGCCTGAAATATGCTCTGAATTAAGAAAAAGCTCCATGTCACTGGGGATCGGAGTGCTGCTGAACTGTTCCGTGTGTGTGCGCGCGCACGAGCAACCTCCTGGCCAAAAATGCCTCGGGGGCTCTCCCTGACTGTTGGGGTCCTAAAAAGGGTCCGTTTCTCCTCATTGGCCACCCCTCCAAAATGGCTTGGGGGGTTGGGGGGGAGAGCTTCCTCCACCCCCTCTAACACCATGCTCGCTCTACAGCACATCTGTCCAAGCTTGCTCACTGCTGGCCCTTTCCTTCCCCACATGCTACAGGCATTTTTGGCCTGACTGAATCCTTAGTGCATTAAGCAGGAGGCCCCTGGTTCAAGAAATCTCCCCCGCTTGTACTATGTAGTGCAGAAGAAATGGCGTGTGCAGCATCGGGGTGAGAAGGGATCAGTGAGGAGGAAAAAAAAATAATAGGTGTGTGTAGGGAGGGGAAATATCTCTCCTGCTATCTTTATCAGAAAAGAAGTAAATTCACTGCGGGAAAGTAACACACAGCTTTGGCTTTTAACCTTTTGTGTTCCCCAGACAAAGTGTGAAGGTGGGATTTTACAGAGGCTTGCTGCTTGTAAGCACTGATTCAGAGATACAGGGGTCTGCTTGGTCCATACAGTCTCTGTCTCTAGTTCGGGTAGTTTATTCTGGGATGATGCAGCTGTGTAGCAAAACAACGCACACGAACACACACACCCCCACAAACAAGAAACCTTCTGGATATCACTTTGTTTAGTCCCAGGTTTAAAACAGGAATTTGGGAACTGGTCGGTGCAGCTGGAAATCAGCCTGTCTGGATCGTGCTGGTCCAGCCCTAGCGAGGGTCACGCGCTGGGGCAGCCAGCTACACTGTGCAACCTCCCTCAGACCTACCATCAGGCTACCTAATCCTGCTTCTCAACTCCCAAAGCATGAAAAAAGGCAATCCCAATGCTAAACGTACACATCAGGGGTGAGGACTCAGCTCTTGTTACTTGGACAATTGCTTCCTGCTGCTGAGACACACAAAGCAACGTCGTGTGAGGGAAGACAGGGTGCCGTGAAGGCAGAAAAGCTGCCAACCTCCGCTTCTTCTCTCAACTAGTCATTAGGGCGATGTCTAACAAAATTGCTTAACTGCTGATGTACGTATCCAGCACCCCTCACGCTGCTGTGCCAAAATGACCGTGGGCTTTTAGTGGTGTTGGTAGCCTTACTGTGTCTCAGTTGCCCACAACCGCACGAGCTGGGCTTCCCAGAGGCCGCAAGATCCCTGGAGAAAGGCAGCTCAGAGCGGGGTAACACAGTGCTGCACTGCCAGCCCCTGCTCGGCTGGACCTCACCAGGCAGAGCCTCCCCACGCAGGCAGCACAGACCAGTCCCCAGGAAACGCTACAAAACCATTTCAGGTTGAAAGGCCAGAAATGTGTTTTGTTGTTGTTTTATTTTCTACACAGTGCCATAAAAGTTCAAATGCTGCTGTTTGTAGGTATTTGGCCTTTCCAGGGGCCACTTCCATTTACTCAAAACCCATGTGCACCAGCTACACTTACACTACCTTTAGGTCCCTTTTACACTTCTAGGTTCACGCGTGACAAACAAATAGCGTACAATGACACTTATGTCCTTCTAGCCACAACTGTAGAAAAAAATAGAGGGAAGAAGAGATTCCATTCTAAATTATCCTTGTTTCAGCAATGAGACGTTCACCAGTCTCATGAAGCTGTAGGTGTGTGGACCTCTCAGGCACTTTGAAAACCCCAGACTCTCTTGACCTTTGTATCAAGGAGTCATCCGAGAGGACTGTTTCCAGTTCACCTGCTAATGGTGAGCTTGGGCATGGGAAGCTGGGTACGTATCATCACCCCCCTTCCACTCGGTCACAGTTATCTCACAGTCAACTGTAGATAACAAATTAACCCATGTAAAAACCTAAGCACATTAATTACTAATCACCGCGTGATGAAGAAGTTAAACAACAGTAGAGAAACGTATCAGAACCATAACACAACTGCTGAGGAAGACTACGATCACACGGAACAACTGTCCCCAATTGTCTAGTGTCCAAATAACCGGAGATGAGACAGGCACAACGCTTCTCGCAAAACCTAAAGGATATTTTAGTTAAAAGGGCACCTGGCCTGGTTATATAAACTGGTTAGTTTATGTAATACAGAATAACCTTTATGAAACTACTGAATCTACCTTATTCCTCACCTACTGTAAGAAGCGTAATAGTCACTTACCTTGCAGAAGTGTTGGAGGAATAAAATCTTTCATGATTATAAGAACTCAGATGCATCTACAGCATCATCCCTCTGAAAAACACAGTAGACAAATGATTAACATTCCATCTACCTGCCAGTTGCTAATATTTTATTCAGTCAAATATTTAAATGCACTTACAATTACAAACTAAGGTATAAGAGCCAGAAGATACCCAAAGCTGCAGTCTAGCCTGTTCGCTCACACAGAGGGCAACGCAAAATACTCTGAGACCATCCCTAACAGATCACTAACTTGTTTTTAAAGACCTCCAAAGAAGCAGATCCAGTAACCTTCCCTCTTAGCTTATTTTAGTACCGAACTATCCTTGAAGCTAAAAAGCTTTTTCTAATATCTAAACTAAGCCCTTTCTGCTAAAAATCACACCAATTCTTTTTCTCCTACTCCTTGCGGCCATGAAGAACAATTCATCACCATTCTCTTTCTAACAATGTTTTACATATTGGAGGAATGTTATCACGCCCTGTCAGTCTTCCCTTCTCTAGACTAAACAAATCCAATTCTTTCAATCTTTCCTCATAGGTTGTGTTTTCCAAACCTCTTATCGTTCCTATGGCTCTCCTTTAGTCCCTCTCCAATTTGTCAAGATTTTTCTTGAACTGCACAACCAAAGGGGAACGCAGCCAAGGCTGTACGGAGGTTGCCTGGAAAGCAAAATGTACCCCTTGTCTTTTACCCACAAATCCCACTAAAACTCTCCGTTCCTCGAGTTGTCTTTTTTGAAGTAGTTTTATGATGTCATATCATGTTCAGTTTGTGATTTTCCAGCACTCCGCATCCTTAACTGTCTTAATTTTTAAATACTGCTTCTCTTGCAAAGTATTTTCTGGTTTGTGTTCTATTCTGTACTTGCGTTTATTTCATTAACCATTACGATTTGGTTTTAATCACATTTCAAGTTGCAAACGTCGTATAGCCAGGTATACAAAGCGTTCAGAGTTCTGCTTCTCCTTTCCAAAATGCTGCAGTTCCACCCAACACGACCTCAGCAAATTTTATTAGTGTGCACTTTATATCGGCACGCAAGACAGCCACTAAAGTACTGAGCACTTCCCGACCCCGGGCAGACCCTTGAGGGACCCCATTTGACGTGGCCTCGCGCCCGGACAGGAAACTAGCCTCGCGTCTACTTTTAGAGCCTTAACTTACAACTAGTCATGCCCCCACAATGTGGCAATTTGAAACAGAGCACATTTCTCTACTTTGATTATGAGGACGCCATGAAAGACAGCATTCGATGCCTTGCTAAAAACCAACAAACATCATATCCGCTTCTTGGGTTTTATTTACGAGTTCATCTACGCCGCAAAGAAATTGTAGTGGTTTGACATGATTTGCTCTTGACAAATCCATATTTGCTGTTTCATATTAACTTCTTATTCTCTGAGTGCTTGTAACAGCTAATTCTAGAAACTTTTTGGGTACTGAAGTTAGTTTTACTGTTCCATAATCCCCCTGGTTCTCATTTTCCCCCTATTTAGAAACAGATCTTATGGTTACCCTTCGCTGGGCCTCTGACTCTACCTTGGTCATCTGTGAACTCTGAAAGAGAATCTCTAACCACTCTGGGATTGTTTCAGCTAGATCCTGAAGTACTCTGGGGTAGATTTCATCAGGTCCTGCTGAATTGCAGAACATCTAAATTATCTGAATTTTAGCCAGCACAGTCTTTTGCTGTTTTAGATGACCCCCTTGTTAAAACTTACTGCATTAGTATACAAACACAATCAACCCATTTTTTTTTGGAGAAGCAACCAAAAAAGGCATTGAATATTTCATTCTCTGTATCATTTGTTATTTCCTCTCTTTCCTTTTTAAGTAATGGACTAACTATCCTAACATTTGTTGGTTTTTATGTTTGCATTTATGTTTTTAAGGGGTTTTGACTCAGGGACTGATTTATGGGGGGTAAAGTAACGCAAGAGCAGGATCTGTATTATCTAGACGCTCAGTGTGAGCAGATGAGTTGATGTACAATTTTTGGCTTCAAAAACTCGGAGCCATTAATACAAAAAAAAGACAACACTCCCTTGGAAATTAACAAGCCTAAATAATATAAATACATGTGCAAAAGCTTCTGCTTTCCTTTAAGAAAAGTTTATCGGGCAACTGGTATACACAAGACCATGTGTGCATGCTCATCCCTCCACATACAAGCTGATGACCACAAGGATTTTGAAAAGCAAATCTAAATGCTACTATGCTCAATATATAATTTCTCATTTAACTGACCAAATCATCTCCAAATGCATGTTGTCCACGGATGTCACAGAAAGAAAACGAAGAGGATGACAAAAGCACACAGCGCACTTTGAAAGGAAAATAACTCAAAAGTTAAGTATTTTTTTTTTCCAAGTGTAGCCATTAGCAAAAGATCCTTGGAAACCCTGCTGGTTTTATGAGGTTTGATGAGCTGTTAATTAGCAATGGCTGAAATCTGAACTGAGGACTTCTGAACGCTGGGTGTGGATGGAAGCAGGAGGCTTGCTTCTGCCTGATTTCCTACTTAAAACAGGCTTATGTGCAAATTCAAATACACCTGGCTAAGAACGATAACGCCAGAGTGGACTGGTAGCACAGGGCCAAGTGTTTCTGACACAGACTGACGAAAAAGAAGTTCTTCCCAACTCAGACCAAAATCTACTTTGATCAGAGAAACAGGTAAATGGTTCAGAAGCAGGTTAGAGGCATCAAGAAAGGAAAGGAGAAGGCTGAGACAGAGGATGCCAAGGGGAATTTGAGAAATTGAAAGAGTCAAGCAATCACAAAAGCTCTGAAAAGCATCTGGGGAAAAAAAAAAATCCCAGATTTTCAAAGAAATCTAGGTGCCTAGCTCTCTTGGGACGTCACAGCCTAAACTCTCAACTGGTAGAAATGAATGCTGCTGGAGCAAAGGCAATGGACTCACTGCCGTTTTCAAAGGCAGTGTTGCGAATTCCTTCGGACAAGCTGCATCCTACAAGCACAAAAAAAATCTGACTACTGAACTTTGCTTGCCCANTGCCTAGCTCTCTTGGGACATCACAGCCTAAACTCTCAACTGGTAGAAATGAATGCTGCTGGAGCAAAGGCAATGGACTCACTGCCGTTTTCAAAGGCAGTGTTGCGAATTCCTTCGGACAAGCTGCATCCTACAAGCACAAAAAAAATCTGACTACTGAACTTTGCTTGCCCATAGTGGCATGATGGAACATCGTCTGTTTCCTCTTCATTAACTCACAGACCCCAGATATAGAAGCCAAACCGCACAGCACCTGGAATCACCGCAATCCTCTGTGCATTTACAGGAGCTACTGAATATGGTTACAGGAGCTCTGAGAAAGTTCCCTTACAGATCTAAGGCTTTTTCTCTATTTCCAAGCTGTACCTGAAAGCAACAACGTATTTATCTCTTGCATATACATCTGGAATGCTCTCTTTTCTTTGAATTGCAGGCTGCATTTGATCAGCCCTGCAAAATATTTTGGGATGCAGTTGGTCTGGAACAACATACGCAGAACAGATTCTGATTATGCAGGGTGAACCAGATCACTGAACATGAGACAGATTAGCAACTATACTAGACAGCTGATCTATTTAGGTCTTCTGCATTTCATTGTGACTTAATTTAATTAAAATACTGTAGGGGTTTTCCAGTGTATTACTTGAAAATAGGATTTCTTTTTGTCTGGAAGATTAGCGTTACTATTTAAGGGTACTTCTGTTACGGACAAAAGCCCTCAATAGTTTTGGTTAAAACTCTACATTTTCAAGGAATTTCAACTTCCAATAATTATACATCTGATGAGGATGACTCTTATTCTCCATCCCAAGCTGAAACACAAAAAATTTAGAAATTCAAGGTTAAAGACTCAGTGAAAGTTGGTGAAAGAATTCTTGAAAAAAAATTACAAGCCTAGAACAGAGTTGTTGTTCTTTCTACTAGAAACATTAATGAAAAACATTTGCTAATTTCACACTGCCCTTCTGGACTAATCACTGAAGAGCTGCACTCGGTACTGTTTAGGTCCTTCTGCATCCTATGAACTTCTTTACTGCTGCTTATAAAACCATCTGGGCGTCTGTGCTGAGCGCAGGGTCTTTCTCTGCACAGAAAGTGTCGTCCTAAGGAAAAGAACGTCAGATCTGTACCCAGACGCTGGGCTGCAAAGGTGGCCCACTCACGCATGGACGTCAGCCGCACCATTCCGGACACCTTGGTGTTCCTCTTCAGGATGTTATCCCACGTCAAGCTGCTAGATGCGGTTCTGGGAGACCCCGTTTGACCGCAAACAGGCTAACGTGAAGCAAGGCGGGGGGTGGGGAACACAGGAATTGCATGACAAGAAGCAGCACTCTCCTGTAGCTTTCGATTTCAACCTTTCACTTCAGAAAACTGAAAACAAGTATCAGCAGCTGGATCCTGAGTAAATCACAGTCACAGAGCCTGTATAAATACTGAGGTTTCAGAAGAATAAACTTATGCCAAACAGCTTTGTGCCGGGGAGCGGGGCTGGAACGCCGTGCATTTGCTAGCGAAACTCCTGCTTCTTGAAATGCCTGTGGACATGTCCAAACAGGCCCAAGCTTGCCGGAGGTTAAAGCCAAACAGAAATTTCTGCCTTTCTAGCCTGGCCCCTCTGTTTAAATTGGAGTGATGACATCAGAGGAAATGAAGGATCAGGGACGGCAAGAGGGAGGGAGCCTTCAGAGACTGAGACCTGCTCGCTGCAGAGGGCGGCAGCTCAGCCGGCTTTCACAGATCAAATACCTCGGCTTTCACTTATGCATAAGCTGGCCCCTTCTCCAAGGGTGAGCAAGCAATCCAGTCCCCATGTTCAACTCACAGACAGATGAGTGATTTGATTAATGCGCGTAGACACATACGTGAGGGGAGAGATGGGAAGAAAGAGATGAGAAAGTGCTCTCTAGAGGCTCTGTGTTAATTAAAGACTACTCTCCAATGAAATAACCATCTACAGAACTGTATTGCAATTACAAGGCCGACCGTAACAATTTTAGCATCTCCCCGCTATGATCCTGGATTTTTCTGCGTTAAGCCAGCCAAAGCTCTTTGCTCCCTGCCGTCACCGCTGTCCCTGGGCTCTGGGCACAGCTCCTCAAGGCCTGCTGCGAGGGTCACAGAGCAGGAGAAGAGGACAGCCCACCGGTGAACACAACAGGGTTCATACGACAGCACAGTGGTTGTATTCATTGGAAACCAGGGGCCAATAATCAAAGACAAATGGGAGTCAGACTCCCAGTAAAAATCAATGGGAACTGGGGCATCGGCTTAGCTGTGCTCCTTAAAATGTGTCCTCTGCACCACGGGGATTTAAGACTTGTGCACTACAAGGTAAACCCAGATTATATAAGCCATAGATTTATTAGTTTTTGCTCTCCTCTGAAAGATCTTTAAGCCTCCTTGTAACTCTGTATTTGTGGGTACACAGCCCTACACCTGGCTGGAACCTCTCTCTGAAATCCAGAGGTGTCCACACGAGAGCAGGGTCTCCCAAACGGATCCCGTTTCAGGTCTTCCCCAGCCTAATGTTAAAAAAAGCTTATTTAAATGGTTTCAATTTCATAGAATCTCATTTTACTAGAGTTTTCAACATCCCCTAGGATCATGGTAGAATTAAGCTTTACCTGTCTTTTAACATTTATTCCGGTATCTTGCAACGTGCTGGGGATTACAATGCGAGGGGAACTAAAGCAGCTCCTTTTTTCTTTTTTTTTTTTTTCCTCATCTGAAGACAGCAGATGAAAACTGCTTTGGGGGACTACAAGACAGGTCATACCCCTTCATGCAGAATACAGTTCCTGAGAAAGTTGCTGTGGCCCAAAAGGTTGCTTTTTTTGCAACGTTATTCTACTCACGAGGTTTATGGTAATTGTTCTGATCAGCAATAACATCTTCTGTTTCGCCGTTTTATGGACATTATGTAAAGTAAAAGGACAATGAAGTAAAATGGATTTTGTCAAAGCCACCAAACCATTACAAAAGAAGATTCATTGCATAATGGATGCCCTTTTACCCATAGGGAAAGAAAAATACCCTGGCTTCAGCTTAACTTTTTTGTTTTGTCTGTTTGATATCTGATGCCTACCAGAAGGATTTGTAAAGAAACCTAAGGCGTTTAGACTCCAATTTAGTGGGATTTAAGCATTTACTTCTGTTGGAAACGTTTGAAAACAATATGCTAAAGACCAAACGAACTACTGAGTTTTAATCACCTCCAAACGTTGATACCTTCAACAATAACACCTTGAAAAACAGTAGAAAATTACGGGGCTGGAGGCAGCAGAATGGAAATGAACCCTTCCGTGCCCTGACTTTCCAAAACATTTCAGACTATTAGTTCTCAATAATTTCAACTGAGGTGGCAATTACTAAAGTCTTCTGAAAGTCAGCTGTCAGCTTTTGAAGCGTTGGGGATTTTTCCCCTATAATAGCAGATGGTTTGGAGATACCATGGCTTTAAATGCTCACTTGAGGAACCTGAAAATTCCAGAAAAAGGAGATTTGAAAACTGACAGTCAATTGATTAAGTTTTGAGACTATTCTATGAAGCTGAGAAAAGGCAAAAAGAAAAGATCAGGAGAAGTCAGCAAAAGAGAAAACACGAACAGGCTTTCTCAAAACAACCAGAGCTCTGTGGCAGTAACAGGGGAATAACAGAACCTGCTCGGTGCCTGACTCCGCTACTTCTGCCTTTACTCTTGTTGAGTAGTAGCATTAGTTTCAGTGCAATCAATCAGCCTGCCTCTGGAGTCAGCTGTTATTTAATTTCACTGAAGGGAAAGGGCAGAATCAAGCCAGTAAATACTATCACTTTTATAGATATGTTTTGTTATGTTACATGAGAAATAGTAGCATAGGACTGCTGGGAGTTTTCAGACTGATAAAGCTGTTATCGTATTTCTATTTTTCACTGGGGAACTGCAGCACCAAAAGATCAAGGTCATGTTTAGCAGAGAGGGCTTAGGGGGTATTTTACATATGAATAACTTTAAGCGTATGTGTAAGCATTTATCTGGACTAGAGTGTCTACAAATGGCCTAAGACAACACAGATCAAGCAAAGCCCACAGCAGTGAGCATCAATGAGCCCCAAGTAGCTGTTCAGGGCTATAATTGCAAAACCGTAAACTCTTCGCAGTGATAGCTCTATTAATGTCATCATTTTCTTGTCCCTTAAGAACATTTCTGCCTCTTATCACCCATCTAGCAAAGGAAAATAAGGAGAGCTCCAAGTTCCTCTCTGTTTCTTCTCTAAATACAGCCTCTTAGTTCATCAAGAGCGTCACACTGTCCTAAGCCTCTCACTTTAACATGAGATGAGAGTTTTACCTGAAGTGCTTCAGTGACTCTCTTAGACAAGTCTGAAGCTCTTGAGACTAGTATTAAATGCAATAGGTGTTTCTTCTGCATTACTCAGATCCTTCAAAAAGTCAGAGGGAGAAATGAATATGTATTCTATATGCCAGCTGGTTATATCAGAGCCTATCTGTGTCTAATTATGGAAAACAATCTGCCTATGTGAAGTTAACGGGGAAAGCTCTAAACAGATGTTGATTAAAGAGTGCCTCTGTAGAGTACTTTTTGAGAGGTCATTTTGCTGAGTTTAGATTGAGATGGATGAAGGTGAGGTATTTGGCAGTGAATTGCATCTTTGAAGCGAGTGACGAGATCAGGTTTTAGTATGGAAGCACAGAGGCTGAGGTGACATTCATCTGCAGGGGAGACAAGTGGAATTATTAAGAGAACGAACAAACTAATTCGCGTGAGCGAGAAACCTTTCTGAAGTGAGTAGTCGCATTTACTTTAAAGGTACGTATGAATATAAAGGTTAGTCCAAGTCGTGCGAGAGAAAATCAGCGAACTCTTTGCTGGAGGTAATGGCATAGAGAGGGTACTCGATAATTTCCAATGAAAGTCTCTTAAGCGACGAGCCTTTACTTCAGATTAAATTCTTCCTTACCTTGGACATTAGGGTGAATATGTTCCATTAAAATCTTCTTTACAGCCCTGAAGGTACTATCAAGGCTCAATTAGCTTAACCAAGAAGAGGGCTGGTTTTTCAGTTCCCCTAAAACACTGGTAGTGAAAATAAAGCATAGTATTACCCTAAACAATTCGCAGAGGATTTGTTTCCAGCCCTTTGGTGCTGGAAAATGATAGATCTGCTGAGCAGAGAGCTTGGCCCACGTATTCAAGCCTTCATGGAGATTACGCCTGAGATGGAGCAAAGGAAATGCCACAAGTTTCTCGCTCTCAAATGATGCTGGCATTCCTCATGACAATCCCAGCAGATTTATTACCTCTCTGAAAACATCCTACTGTGCTTTATACCTCCTTGAGGAATAGCCACAATTTACTGGTAGCCAGAAGCCATTAGGTGGAGATGGTCCTTTCTCTTTCTCTTCGATTTCAACAAACAAAAATCCAACGTACAACAAAGAGCCACAGATAGGAACTCCACTGAATGTTTGACTGTAAATGAAACCCTCAGTAGCTTATTGCTTGGAAGTGAGACCAGAGGCTGAAAAGGAAATGCACTTTGTCCAGGGCAGAGCATTGCTAAAATAATTTCTGACAGCCTGTGCCAAAGCACTGAAGTCAACAGACTTGGCTAATCCACCCTGATAAATGCAACAGTTACAAAAATAAATACCTTCAAAAAGCAGCTGGGAGCTGGCCAACAGGAGCCATCAGCAGACAGCCACACTCGACACCCCTAAACCCTGAAACAGCCGATGGAAATAATTACCTTTCCAGCGCCATTTCTCTCAGGCACGGACAGGCCCTGCCTGCTACCACCCATGGACACCTCACTGGGGACTAGCCGATCTTCTGCTCCAAAGGACTGTCAGTGGGTACCAGCTGTGTGGCTGGGGCTTATTTCCATGAGTTCCTTTATCCAAACAACCATCAGCTCTAAAAAAAGACCCAGTATTCAAACTGCTCTGTAGGACCTTCTGCTTTCTTTGCTGCTTGTTCGGTACTGCTGTCACCTCATCACTTAAAGAGAGATGGGCAGGACAATTTGAGGTGACTTTTGAGCCTGCTGCATCAATGCTGGAAGTAACGTGACTCTCTTATTTACTAGTTCTGCTGTATCATTTTATACAGAATAGAGAATTCAAATATAGCTTAACTATTTTTTGGCGCTTTGTCTTACTTTTTTGGCAATTCAGCTTATTTCAAAGCATATTTCACTAAGTACAGAGGAAGAGTTGCCGTGGAGAGAAATGTATAACGGAGAAGAGTGAAACAGATAAATATATTGAAGAACTGTCTTTTCCTTTGGGCCACTTCCCATGGAGTCTTTCTGTCTAATTTATGTGGTACTGTGAATCTCAGAGAAGTCAATGGACCTCTTTGCAACTTCCAGAAGAAGCCAGGAAAGAAAGATGCAAGTACTTGTAAGGAAATCCTTGAATTTCCAATAGCTTTTTATACAGTGGCTTAATGTCTAGACTCTTTCTTGGAATTAAGGCTCTGGATCATTTTCCGTTTTTCCCCCCAAGTACTGCCCTGCATGACTGCAAGGCATGAAGAGCCAGCACCTCTCAAACTGTATTTGTTGCTTTTGCTAAACTTGTACCTCACTTTCAAACTTTATAAAGTGGGATTATATTATTAAAAAAAATATGGAAAGGGAAAGCTAAAAGGATATTTTAATCACCATTGATTTTAAAGATTTCTGACTGATTCTGCATTAAACAAACCTTCAGACTATCGCAGTTCAGCAACTGATTACCCTCTCACAACTAGGCCTCCATTTCATAAATTATTTTATGTATCTTTTCATACAAGATTGAGCTGTAGCTCTCCATACAGTGTTGCTAGCCTCAGATTCATTCCGCTGTCAGAGCCTGTGCACCCTGATTGTGCTCCATTACAACCATTTCAGTTCAGTATATGATGTCCTGTTGGCATCCGCACCAGTACATCACTGGCCTAGCTGCAGTCCTACCAATACAAAGCTTTAGCTCTGCTGCTGAACTGGTTTTGCAGGTCCATCTCTACGCCTTACAGAGGATGACAATTTACTAGCTTTGCTTAAAGAGACTTTGCTCTTTCCTCAAGTGCTAGCAACTCCTGCTTTAATATTTCAGAGACAAGCACCCACTCCATTTTAGTCCAGCCCTGGACCGAGTGCAGTCTGTTTGCCACCAGCAAAGCGACGTCATCAACAGCACATCCAGTTGCCTTTATTCCCACCCTGAACTTTAACCATTACCTCCAAGTGTGAAACCATAACATATGGGCACAGCGACACTAGGAGGCAGCACCATTTATTAATATTGTCCATTTACAGAAGCCAAAAAAGCCATACCCCATCACAGATCCAAGCTCACATCTCCCTAACCTCAGCAATGCTACCCCAACGCATCACTTTTGCACATCAAGGTCCCGCATCCTGTCTGCAAAGGAGCTAACACAGTGTGGGTCCCGCCAGAATAACTTAGTCCTGTAAAGCAGTTTTATAGACATTAGCAACCGTGGTGTCACCGTGCATTCACAATAGGAGCTCGCACTGATTTAACAACCAGAGGTTCCAAACTATTCTTTCTTTTAACTATGACTTCCAAATTTAAAGTATAGAACAAAGTCATGGTGGCAACAGCAGAACATTGCTTGTCAGGCAGCCCTAAATCTGGGATGCATTAACGGTGGCTGGAGACAGCCTACTTATGAATTCACACTGTAGGTTGACAGAGTTGTTGTCTACTGATCTATTAATTCAGATCGTCGCTGGTCTGAACTTGAAGGAACAGGGGATCATCTAGAGAGCAATTCCAGTACCTAAGGAAGCGATGAAAATGAGAAGCTTGAGTTTAGAGGAAACGCGGGTCAGCTTTTGTGGAGGTACCCATGCTTTGGCATTGCTGCTTTATTCTTTCTGCTTTCTGTCACCAGCAGCAGCACCAAACCGTTGCTGAGGTTTTTCAGACACTGTCTCCCTTTAGTCATGGATCCTTATCATGGGCATTAACACTGAAATAGGATAATCAAGTTACGAAAGGCCAGCTCAAGTTATCTCCCGCCCATGATGCACTCCATCAGGCGAGCCAGAATGACAGGACCGAACCTCAGAATACATCATGCATTATGGATCATTTCTTGCATCTCTCAGGCACTGCATTGTTACATCACTTCTTTACAGGAGGCATGAAACAGGAACTAATATATGCATGTCTTAGCACAGTATGTAATGCAGTGAAGCCCTGACCTTGTTCAAAGTTACTAAGTGCTATTAATATATATAATGGAAATAAATATTAGCCTGGTTTTGCAGATCGAGCAACGTGAGCCACAAGGCCCCAGAGCGATTCGTCAGGACCAACAGGGAGCCAGGTATCCTGACAATTCCTTTTACTCTAAGCTCCTGGCAAAGTTCATTCCCATCCATCCTAGGGCTCCTGCAGGGAGGGAGCAGGGGGAAAAAAAAAAATCGCCTCTAAAAATGTTCCTGCTTTATCAGCAAAAAGAAGGTGATAACAAAAACAGCTCAGGCCAGACAAAAGCTAATTGAAGCATATGGGCTCACGCAGATACTTAGAAGCACTGCCTTAAAATAGCCCAGCAAGACCAAGGGATGAATCTTCCTCGAGGACTGCAATAGCCAGACATGGAACCAGCAGTAAGGCTTGAAATGAACCACAATAAAGCATTTCCAGGCAGGTCAGGCACCTGCTTCATACCTTCTGAAAGGACAATGTGGTCCACTGTGCCGAAAGCAGCAGTGGCGAAGGGAACATATCCCTAAATCACCCTCGTACACGAGATGGCTGCCCAGACTTTCCAGTGGACAGTCTGAGTCCTACCATACTCTTTGCCTTAGAGCCAGCCTCAAATATACGTATGAGATCATGGGTATGGAGGTGCTATTGATGCTGCACTGAAGTGACCTTCTCTAGAACCTTGAATATAAATGGAAAACACCATAGGCGACCAGATGAAAATTTGACACATTGCCTGGAGAGAGAACAGACTGTTTCAGTGCTTGAAAGAGGAATGCTGTATGGCAGTAAGTAATAGGTAGCATCCATTAAGCAGGATCTCTTTGGACACAGATCTGGGGGATAAGTTTTCAGCATGACATTGAATTCTTCAGACACTGTAGTAGGCTTAGCTGCTTTAAAGGAAATCTGCTCAGAGGAATATAAGCCATTTCCAAGCATGAACAGAGTACATTAAAGCACTGACTCAGGCTTTGATTCAGAAAAGCACTTAAGCACCCTTCTTGTAAAGGGATACTTTTCGGCGCTCGGACCTTGGGAAGGGAGGTGTATTGTGGTCTCTTTGGCTCAACGCCACGTATCAGGGCATAAAATAAACCTCCAACTAATGCAATTAAGGAAGAATCTTTCACGGTGGACATATTTAATCCATTACTGCCCACTGCAGCAGTTCGTGCACCTAGAACTGGTCATAGCCAGGAGCAGCACCCCGACTAGACAGAAGAACGACCCATTTTGGGAAAAGCATTGTCTGAAATATTTAAGAAAAATAAACCCCCCTATTGCTTTGCACTGTAAATTTGGAAGTGATGACTTTGCTCTTCAGCTGTGATAGTTTTGCATGGGTTTATAATGTGACAAACAGAAAAATGGAGGCACAAGAAAACATCTTCTATGGATAGAGGAGCTTCTTGCCAACAGCATCAATGGGCAACAGAGTTCCAGGGGACTGGGAATTTTGTGCATGAGAGCAGGGGTGCGGGAGGTAGGAGCAGAGGTAGAAAAAGGTTGACTTCATAAAAAAAAAATGTTTAATCTAGAAGAAGAAAAAGAAGCAAACGGGGTGGGGGGAGGGGAACAAACAAATCCACTTCATAGCTGGCTGAACTCTTTGGGAAAAAGAAAACAAAGAATCTGACCAAAATTTACCTTTTCAAAATTGTGCCAAAACTTTCAAATTCAAATAAAAAAACCTTGCGACTTACCGCGGAACCATCAATGATATTGATATCAAAGATTCTAAATCACAGACTCATTTGTCTTACAAGTAAAATTCGTTTGTAATTCCACTGCATTTTATTTCATGATGCACTAGTAAGTGTTCAGTAGTGCATTTTGCAATAATAATACACTAAAAGCAACATGACATCTCAGTACTATAACTTGGCCATTAAATCTTTCCTTGAAAGTGCTATGAGCTTGCCAGAATACTTGTTGAGAGATGTCAGGGTTGCAAATTGACACAGGAAGAATTAACCAGGTTCTATGATACGCTACAGACTTTTCTTCTAGCTATTTCTATTATGATTGATCTTCCAACCTCTTTGTAAATGTTTTTATTATAAATATTATTACTGACATCAATATTCTTATTGTAGGACACCTATAGCTTTAGTTCAAATTCCATTTTGAATTTGATCCTCATCACTCATGCCATAGACACAACTTCCTCGTGTCTCTCTCCCTTCAAAATAATATGTAGACATAGTGACATATTACAATACAAGAAAATAAGATGAATCAGGTAGGAAAATTTTTTTCCATTCAGGTGAGAAATCTCATCTTCAGTGTCATAGCCAGGGTTACATCAGGAGTTAACAGCAGAATTAGTTATTCCTGTTCCAGTGCCTTAATGATGCAATCATCCTTCCTTGCCAGCTAGCTCTCCTAATAATTACAATGCACAATGACGCATGTCTGAAGAGTATAGACAAGCACAGAGCTAATATCATGTTAAGTGGTCTGTCGAGTAACTGCATCAGCTCTCTCGAAGTCTGTCCATCTAGGGATGTACTCAGAAGAGTGTGACCAGGGCAGCTGTAGATGGAGAACATCCAGTAAACCTGGATGTTGTTCATCTTCATAAAAAAACATTTATTTGCAGCCTAATTCATACAGTTTCTTTCCACAGTTCCCAAGGAAGTAGACAAGGTCCTCTTGGAAGCGTGAGAAGGGCAGTGCAGCACTTCCCCTTGGAGGACTGATGCGAAGTCAATGAATGCTTTTCAATGGGAAAGAACAACTTCAGATTTAACCATGTCCTGGAAAGCGTACACACTGAGCTCGCTCATCTGTCATCAGGAGCTGATTCTTCTCCAGCTCATTTCACATCTCTGTCGTTCAGCCTCGTGTGACCAAAATTACCTTTGGTCCTGGCTGCACAAGAAGGACAGTTTGGCTTTGAGTTCCTGAGACTCCATCCCCTATTTTTAAGGTTACATGAAAAGAGGTAGCAGTGCAGCCACAGGCGATGTACTGTTCTACAAACAGGGGGATCCTTACACTAGTGAAACTCTCCTGGGCATGATCTATCCGCTGGTCAGCTTAACATTTCTTCCAAAGTCATGAAACCAGATAAATCTTCCTGTTTGGATTGACTTTCAGCTCCCCAAAACCCGGTGCAAAAATACTAGCACTTAGCTTTTAGATGCTGGTTGAGAGCAAGGGTTAGCTAGAGAGTATCTTGAACTCCCTTTCATCCCCGGCTTGCTAGGACTAGGTGCTACAGGTAAGGGCACCAGCTCTCATCCTCACTGGCCTTGCTGATACTTTCTTCAGCTTCTGGACACAGATATCCTCACAATTTAGATTTACAGTTTCACATCCTATTCTTCTTCTCCAAAGATAACATGCGTCATCTTGCATGCACAGGCCTTTTAAGCATTTGAAGACTTATCATATCCTTGCTCGCTCTTTTCTTCTTAGATAACATCAGCCTAGTTATTCAGAATTTCCTCAAAAGTCACATATTCTGTCTGACTACCCTGCTGACTCCTAACTCAGATTAACTAGAGAAATGGGAAAGAAAACCTTTCATAGCTTTGCCATGTTATTAAGGATTTCTCTTTTAAGGGCAACGAATGTCTTTGCTGCCACTCAAACTCCTGCCAGGGGTCTCTGCGTTACAGTTTCTTTCTGATTGAACTTTTAATAAACTCTTCATTTTTCTAACTTTGTCATCTGATCATTAATGCCTATTTGTCTACTTCCGTAAGCCCAATGAACAAACATTGATGAGACTGCCACTGGAACTACTTGATTATTGCTAGAATATCTAGATAGCACAATAAAGGCTGAGCCAAATTATATTAAGTGCCATAGAAATACATGGAAAGGAGAGTTTCTTACTAAAAGACCTAAACTAAGCCAGAAAAGACAGGAGATGTAAATACTACCATTACTCCCATTTTACAGGTGAAGAACATAACACAGAAATGGAATATTTTAAAGGCTCCTAAGCAGTCTGGGTAACAGGTAATTTCCTGATTGGATCCTAGCCTTAACGAGTTGCTTTGGAGGTCTACTCAGTAGTCTCAGGTCACCACTTCAGCCACACTCCTTTCAATCTTTTACAGTTTCAAGGGAAAATGTCTGCTTCACTCTTTGTGAAAACAGCTCCATTTTCAAAGCCCAAAGAGGTTACAAAGGCCGCAAACTATATGAAGGCTACAATGATGACAGGAAGAGTCTATTGAAGCAATGAAAGGTACGAAGATGATCTTGTGAAAGGCCTGAGCTAAGATCATGCCCCTCACGTCAAAGAAAACTCTCTGTTTATCCGCCAATTTTTATATCCCATTTCTTCGGGCTTTCCAAAGCTCTGCAAACCAAGTCCAGAGTTTCATTATTTATTTATTTGGGATGCTTGCTGTCACAGTGACACATTGAGAAACTGGCATCTGCAATTTTCACATGTCAGAGTGACTGTAACTTGAACTGACAAAATAAATTGCTGTTCACACACTCCCACTGACTTTGTTATGTCCCTGAAGCCCTAGGCCTATTTTTTCAATTAAGATCCCCCTTTCTTCAATCCCCTCTCTTCCTACTGCAAAAGCACAATGAACCGCTGGCAGGAGGGAACGTGACTTCCACAGCTGGCAGTAGTTGACTGGGAAAGGCAATGGCATTGCTGATACAGACAGCAAATAATTCTCCTGAGCTTTTCAGGAAAAGGCACACATCCTTCCTCTGCCAACTAATGCTACCAAACTGTTCAGAGCTCGGTCTGCAGAAGACAACAGGGCTGTGTCAGGTTTGCTGTAGTCTTTTAGCTCACAAAAGGAGTGGAACAGTTCTACCAGGACAGAGCAAGTCTCAATTAAAACCAGTGGAAAATTTCCTAATCGGGAGATTAAATTGATTTCCCGATCACGGGAATGTCAGAGATCTGAGGGAGCTTAGTGGGAAACTATACTCATCTCCCTATGAACGGTGGGGACTAAAAATCTCACATATGGGGGTATCTCATTTGCCGCATGGTCGAGCAAAGGAAAGTAATCTTAAAGACCTGAGAGCCCCATAAGCTTTGGCTCACTGAAGGCTCAACATGAACAGTTCCCGTCTCTCCTTTGCCTAATTTCCCAGTAGAGAGCCTGAGCCATCACCTCACTTCTGACTGCTACCTTCATTCCTTCTTGTCCTGTCACAGCAGGCATGGAAAACATTCTCTTCCCTGCAGCGGCGCAAGCCAAACAAAGCAAGCAGTGACTATTTCAAGCACCAGAACTAGTAAGGCTCATGAAGCAACACTGCCCAACTTTTTTAGTCCTGTGACAATTACACCTTGCCTGAGCCCCTGACTTGGGTTCCACATCGTTGCTTTCATTTGGTAAAACACATTGCATACTCCTAGATGCTACCGAAGGAAAACATTTTTTGTTAACACTCCAGGTTGACCCAAGCTGTTCCCTCATTTTGTAATCCTTTCCATTTATTTGAGCTGAATTTGGAGCAACGAAACCACATGTGGCTTGCATGACATTTAATTGCAAGTACTTCACACACTTCTAAATTCCTTCCTTTCGTGTGCAGCACTACATATTTAGTCAAGGTCATGCTGGGGAAGGTCTGTGGGAAGGGAGAGAGAGAAGACAGAACCATCTTCTAATGCATTGGCCGTTCCAGAAGGAGCCCTGCTCAACCACAAGAGCTAGTCATATGTACAAACAATTTTATATTCCTATGGGCAGAGCTACGAGGGTGAACTCAGTTATCTAATGACAGCCGCTTACCGGGCAGTCATCAACTCGGGGATGTATCTGGGTGTCTTGTGGCCTAGGAAGTTATGAGAAGACAACATAACCAGATTACAGATAGGGTTATTTGGAGGCTTCAAGGTCTATGGTAGTGACTATTTCACAAAAAATTCTCCTTCTGGGCTATGAGACTACAAAGAAGAACACGGTTCTGCCTATCCCAGATGAGCCACGAACAATACAGCAATGAAAAGATCGAGGGAAGGAAAGAGCCTTTGGGCTCCCTTCAAAAGCACACTAGAGGAGCAGAGTATAAAATACAAAACAACTTAGGGATAGCAAACTAATGCAATTATTCGGTTAAGTACACGAGAACAGTTAAGGTGTTTCCTAACTGTAATTCTTAAATGATATGGTCAAAACCAAGGTAAAAATCAAAGAACAGATTTCACGCTCCTCCACGGCTGGCCCATGACTTAGCATAGATCACCATTTCTGAGCTCAGGAGTAATCGCTTTTAGTCTTCAGCTCAGTTATCACCCCAAGACTTCTGTGCTGTCAGCTCCAGGTTAACTTCTTAAGGACCAGTCAGGAGCCTTCAAACTTGTTTCCATTTCATTCCAATATTCAAATGCATTGGGAGGGGGAGGACATTTAACATGCGAGTAATGCTTTTCCATGGAAAATTTTGAATTTGTACTGTTTTGGTCCAAAACAGATGAAAAAATTTTTCCCCCTAAGGTTTTCCCATAAAACATAAATATTAACCTCCGAGTAACTCTCATCCATACCCCTTAATCTCAGGTTCCTGAGCTGAACGTGCTACTCCCCACAGAGAGCTGCTGACAGGTGCTCCTCCCAGCCCCGTGCCCGGATGTTCTCGCAGCCAAGTCTGTGCGCGCCACATATGGATCTGCTCTGGTCTGGTTCTGCCCTGATTTCCACAAGAACAAATGGGAATAAAGCCTTTTTGGCCAACTTAAACTTGCACAGAAAGGATGAGAGATGAGTGTTAAGAACAAGGTGTTCTGCTCTCCAAAGTGATTGAGAATGAACTCAGTAGCAGCAGCTAAATCGAGTGGCTAACAGGGAGAAGAGTGCACGAGCAAAGACTTCTCTGAAATGCCAACAGGAGCTCAGCATCCCTCGGGCACAGATGCCTACATCTCGGTGTCATTTCAAGCCACGGAAATGAAACTTTCTTCTCAAGCAGGGCCTTGGAGACTTTTGGTTTCATGTTAACGAAACCAAGGGCAGTAGTTGCTCTGCCTTTAACCTTGAAGTGAATCTACTGAGAACAGAAATTGCTAACTTGGCAGTTGATGAGAGTATATTCCTCTGCACCTACACAGCAGGTAGAACAAAAATAGCAATATTATAAACTTCTTCCCATCCACTTGCTTTTCCTCAGCACTCACCTCCAAAATACCTGTGGGCTTTTTGCTGTGCAATTAAGGTTCGCCTGTGTTTTCATACTCCCTACCAGGGATGGTGGACCCATGAGAGGTGTGCACAGGATAACCAGAGGAACAAGGACAGACTGGAGTAAGCACACACACCCCTCCATACAGGTAGCCCAAGGCTCTAGAAAATTCCCGGAGAGCTTTTGAGGTCCGTGTGTTGCTGTTTCTTTACTCACTCCTCCCTGATGCACACAAAAAAACCTATTCCTATATGAAAGCATGAACTGCAGATGCACAATAAAGAGAAATTTAAACAAATTTCCTCTTCAGAAGGACTGTCCAAGGAAGAATGGTCTGATTCATGCAACTTAACTATGACTAAAAGTCACTGCTTGTGCTTTGAAAATGTGCTTAGGTGTTGGCAGCCATCTCGGATCTTTGTAGTGTGTCAGCAGGTTACAGACTGGAAGACCAAATTAAATCTTCCAAACTCAATGCCATTCCAGATGAAGGCTTTAGCGTTTGAACCCAGCAACGCACACCAGAAATATTTTAAAGAAAATACTGATTTGTCACAAACAAGAGTATTTTTCAGAGGTGCATTTGTTTCAGCAAAAGCAGAGAGATGTTTCTTCCCGCCCCCTAATTCAAACTAAGCAGCAGTAGCTGAGTGATAACAATACTCAAATCTGTGCAGGTTGAAGACCTGTCTGTTACAGAAAGCACCTGTATTCAAGTAGCCACCGTGCTACGTGAATGCCCTGACAATAACCACACAGTTCACTGGGTTGGGGAGTGGGGGAAAACAGCAAAGTTCCCTTCTGGAAATAGAAGAAGGAAAGCAAAGAAAAAAGAAATCTAGTTTGTGATTTCATTCCGTAGCAGAACACACGTCTGAACCTCTGTGTCACCAAGCTAGACCACGTGTCGTTCATCAAGCCCCTCTAGCAGAAGTACTTTTCCATTAATAGGGCATTCAACAAGAATTCAGCAAGGCTGACTGCCCCAAGGTGCTTATCAATCAGCAGCAATATGCACAAGAGAGATCCCAGCTTTACCAGACCACATCTACAAAACACGCTCACACAGTGTTTTCCAGGATGCATCAAATTTTGGTTTTCTACTGTGATGCATGCTGCTTAACAGTTAGACATAGATGGTAGCTTAAACGGCATCTTTTCCCCAGAAAACCTTCATACTGTCCCAAATTTTCTTTGACCACCTCCTCTGGAATACGAACAGCCACCACCACTGTCATGAAGGTCTCTATTCCAGGAGAGCTGGACTTGCATCTGCTCATCTCCAGAGATCCTGCTAAATCATATTATTCCCTCCTCCACTCTCCTTCCGGAGCAGAGCTGATTGAAGAGCAAAATAGAATTTCAAGGTGAATAAAAGCCCTGTGTTAAGCATGAGGTTATACACAGGGGTTGCGGTATCACAGCAGCCTTGGAAATGCCCATGAATCCCCAAAGCTTTGATTTCAGCATTAAGTAACGCTGCCCTGAACATTCATCCGGAAGTGTGCACTGCACAGAATTTTTTTATGTATAACTTTTCAAAAGGTTCGCTTCTGCCTTCAGGTCAGGAGACTAAAAAAACCGCCAAGAACATCGGATTCACTATTCGGGTCAGCCCAGCAATACATCTCTTTCGGAACCCTGCCCGACAGATGAGTTGAGCCAGCACCAGCTGCTCCAGTGGTAAATACGAAACTCTGTAGTAGGCAGTTATGAAATAACCTTGGTAAGAGGAGGTTTCTTGCTAGCCTCATCCTAACCCCTATTATTTAGTAGTTGGCTTACACCCAGAAATACACAGCGCCCAGAAGGATGCATATACCCCTCCTTAAATTATCCTAACATAATTAGATGTTCTCATTAGCCGTACATATTTCTACCACGGTCAATCATCCCATAAATTGAAATGTCAACTGCTCATTTACATGTCAGGGGCAGAATATTTACAATATTCAATAAATACTTTATGTTTGTATTCCATCAGGCCAACCAGTCCAAGTCTGACCATGCTTTACACATAGCAAGAGACAGTGTCTGCTCAAGCAGGAACATCACCTGTCCAGTCTGAACTGCTGAGCAGCATTGCTCCTGTCGAGAAAAGAGGCAAATGAATATTTTGGGCAGGGTTACCTGCGAGGCCCGTAACAGAAGAAGAAAGTAGAGCGTGTTTCGCACGCTACCTCGCCCGACAACATTTTTGCACACTTTTGTGGCTGGCTCACCACGGTCTTTTGGACCACGGAGGAAACCGGTTTCACAGCCTGGGGACAGCTGGTCTGCACAAGAGCCTCCAGTCAGCGCGGTAACCTCAAGGCAGACACGCAGGGAAAACGGGATAAATTTCTGGACAATTGGCAAAGCAAACATGGCTGAAGACACTAGGAATATTTCTCAGAAATGGTTCTGAAAAAAGTCGTTCACAAAAAGAATCAGACATGTTCAACACATCAAGAATGTCTATACATATGTGCATGTATATACATACATCTGTATCTGTGGATGTGTAAGTATTCATGTGCCCAGGCTTTCTCACCCAGGTGAAAATTCTCCAAGCAAAATTGCATGATGTTTTTCTCTGCTGTCATGTGCATGTTAATGTTGATGAAAAATTTTCACTGCTTTCCTCCTCCTCGGAAAAGAGCTAGAACAAGGGTATTTATCTTGCCTGGTGAAACACACTGTCAATTATCTTCCATTTATCTGCAAAATTCATAACAAACACTTTTAGTGGTTTTTGAGCAAAATGTAGCTTTTTTTATTTAAAAAAATTTCATCCAAAGCAGAGGTAAAAATAAAAATGTTTTCGCTTTCTTTCCAAAACAGATAAGATTTTCCTTTGCTGGCCTGGTGCTCCCCTACTCCATTTAGCACTTGTTTCCACTGCTGGGGAGATAGATCTTTCAGCAGAGCTGCTTTTCCTGGTTTACATGGAAAGTATATACAGACAAAGGCAACAAGCACCGATAAGAATAGTTCGGACTAGAAAGGAGCCATCAGCAACACAGCAGTTACATTACAGCAGCGCAGGTCCCTTCATTGTACGACAGCTGTACTCACAAACAGGAGTGTCGCGCTCCCTGGGACTGGGACACATAAGAAAAAAGACACGGAAATAAAATGGCGAAGCACATTTTGATCTTAAGCAGTCAGTATTTCCAGAGTAAGAAATTTGGTATATTTTTTTTGGTGCAAAACAGACTTCTGAAGGATCCACTCAGATGTCCTAAATGCCTTATTATTTCATCCAGACTCAACAGAGAAGCAAACACCTTTGAACATCCTGATCCAAGACTTCTCACCCTTAACATAAAAAAAGTGAGTCTGAATCAGGTAGAACCTGGAAAGTATAGGGAATGTCCAGCTACAGCATGCTCAATTCACCCTCCTCTTTGTAAGTGAATAAATAAATAACCCTTAAGACTTTGTTTAGCTTCAAATCTTTGTTTGAGAGTTTAGCTTCTCTTGCTACAGCTTGCCATCCTTTCAGAGAGGCCAAATTTTAACCAAATTTGTGTCTGCACAGAAATCAAGAAATGGGACTGGGCAGTCAGGAATAAGAGTGGGAAGAAAGAAATGAGTTTTCTTCAGGATCTGAACACACAGACTGAAACAAAAGAGCCTGTAAAGTGACACCATCACCTTTTTCACAGGTCTAAAGAGTACATCACATCCCAAAGGTAGGAGGAGAGTGAAGTAGCAGCTCTGAACAACTCAAACATTTGCAGATGCTGAAACTCTCCATTATTATAATATAGAAAACATGATGCTCACTCCTAAAAAACTGGACGCCTGTGAGTGGAAAGGAAAAGTCTTCCTTGCATCTCCAAGACCTAGAAAGAATTTCAGGGTGGTCGTACGATTTTTTTCAAGTCTCCCACCTCCCTGGTATCTCACGAACAAGAGATGTTTTCACTTTAATCTGCAATGCCACCTTGTGGCTATATACAATGAGAACATCTAAAAGACATTGACATTTAAAACAAAATTCTAAGTCACTTTGACCAGAAATGGAAGTACCACATCTGTAAGAGAAACACCTGATGCAGGAGGGCAGAAGTCATCTGTGGGTGCTTAGGTTTTCTTGAAGCTAGTGTTTGATCTGTACAGGCTTAAGTGATCCAAATTCATAGCAGCATATGGACAAGAAGCTTATTATATAGGTCCAGCGATGGCTAACTTCATTGCATCCTCTCCCTACATACTGTCAAGAGGCAGGAGGATAGACAGCCTCCTTGGGAGAGGGATGCAGATTTTCTTCATATCCCTTGTCTCCTATTTCCTGTAATCCTTTCACACGAGACCTTCGGATAAGCAGCAGCAGCAGCTGAAGCACACAGCCAGCTTGTGCAGCCAAGACATAAACAACGTTCCCAACCCACAGCACGGATATTTACTGAAAGCATGCAGTGACTGTCTTAGCACCTTGGGCACATGCAGATATCCCGGTCTAACTCACCCACTAGTCACTTCTTGTAACAGCGGGGCTCCTTCCCACCAAGGATTTACAACCCCTTTTTTCAAGAACGGCACTCCCAATGACTTCCCTGGGCAAAATGAGATTTGTCCCAGGCAGAACCACCTGCCTGACAAAGACTTGTGCTGAGAGAGGATACGCCTTCTGTAAAAGAAGCAATTAGAGCCATGGCTCCAGACCTTCCCATCCCTCCTGGATGTAGGCTGTGCCAACAGCCCTGTGGGACTCTTCCTTCCTCCCTCGTCTCTCAAGGTAAGCTCATTCTTTAGGAACATGTGCCTTCTCCAATAGCTCCTTCAATCCGAGATGGAGTGGAACACACACAATAATCTTTATCTTCTTGTGTTATGCTGGGAGATGCACCGAGGTCCCTCCGGACTCAAAGACCTAGCTTAATTCAAGTTGGAAACTGTTCACCTGGCGCAGGGTCCAGTATCTAAAAAACTTAGTACGATTCAGCAGTTTTCTTCTGAAGGCCTCAAAGATATATTTTGAAATAATTTAGCATGTCTCAAAGTCGCCTTTTGAGCAGACAAGTATTCTTCCCATCTCTCAGCTGCCAGGCCAAGGCACACAAATACTAAACCCTTCTGGGTAGGGAGTAGCTGCCCTGCTATGCACAAAAATTATTGTATTTTTAAGCTTTAAAATGTGATTCTCTCAGGCAAATTGGGAGCAGCTGTCCCTCCCTGGGACAAGTTGGCTTCTCACAAACATTTGGCATTTATAATGCTCTTGTCCTTTGGCCACTGAGCCTGGTTTGCAACTAGGCCTGATTTTAAGACCGAATAACCAGACTATTGCTGTGGGTTGCTGGGGCGTAAGAGGTAGCACAAGGCTAAATTCAGCAACAGTGTGAGTCAGGACATTTACAGAAGCTAGATGGAGGAGCTCCCACCTCAATGTCACCCCAGATCTCTAATCCAACAGTGGTTTCATTCCCTACTCCTTGATTCCTCTGGAGCTATTTGCACCTGGGAAGAGGCTGGTACAGACTGCTTACATTCACACATATACACGTACTCTACCAAGGTGCCTTTCTTCAGGCACTCTCAGCAAGACAAACATGAATCACCTAGGGAGGGGGTTCCTGTCTCCTTGGGGAGCGTTTAGCTCGTTACCTACGCGATTGACTACGAAGAAATCTCCATTCATGTTTCTGCTGGAAACTCCATGGAACCAACAGACTTCTTTTAAGTGACAGCAGTGAATGCCGGCCTAGATTTATCCCACCTTACTTTAGACGCTTACTAAAGCCTTTAAGTAGAAAGTCCAGGACGCAAACCCTAGGGTAAGCCTTCTAGATCCCCACTCTAATTAACAGAGAGACAATAGTCCTCGTGAAAGTAATTAAGATCTTAGATGGACTAAGACAATGTTTCTGTAACTTACTTATGATGTCACTGAGATGCTGCCAAAGACATAACTGAAATCTGAATGCATAAATCTGCTGCTGCTTGTCTGTCCACAAGACCTATTGCCATGCTGCACATGGAAGTTTTATGACTTTCATGAGATTTTTTGGCATGTTATTCTTATCCTTGTTATCTTGTAAGTGTTTTAAAAAGGTTGTTAGATTACTTGTTCACGTACTTTTCCAGTTGTTAAGTTGGTGGATCTCTAGCTCCCCTACTCCCCCTCTTTCTTCTTTTTTAAGAATATCCACTGTGCTAGTCTTTTCACAGGCTTCTGATTCTCTCTTTTGCAAGTTAACCCCACTTGCAGCAGTGAAATATCATCTTTAAAAAAAATTCTAAAATTAAATTCATAATTCCAACTAATTTGAAAACAACTAAATTATCCAGGTTGGCCCTAACCCATTTTCACATATCTAGGTTGGGGTCCTCCTGCTTTATAACTAGTCCTAATTACAGAAATCACCTAATTAGTGTTGAACTTCATATGAAGAAAAGACATTAAACAATTATCTTCAATGCTGATACATTGATAGTGTTCTTTCCCTATTGTATAGCAGAACAGCCTCTTGTAACAGTGATACAGAATGATATCTTGTTACTGCCAATGGCTCTTAAACGTTATATCTTTATTTAGTTCTTTGGCCTTTCTGATTTTGTCTATGCTCCTGCTACACTTCTGTTCTCATTCTGGGAGCCTGACCTAGTTTCCTCTTATTGCATGTTTCTTTCTTGCATTTGAGGTCAACGATGAGCTCATGATTAAACCAATTTGGTCGCCTGCTATACCTTCTGAATGGGATAGCTTGAACTTGTGGCCTTAAGACTCCCTAAGGGTCTGCCAGTTTTCCTTGAGTCACTTTTCCCTTCGCTCACCCCCTCAGGAGATCTTTTCTCCCAATTCTTAAAGTCTATTCCAGTTACCTTGCTTTCCCAAAAGCTATTTTTTTAAGCTTTGCTGTGATTTTTCACCATATAAAATACACCCTTTTGCCTTTACAGTCTTTGTAAAAGGCACGCAATCAATCTAGCAATAAACATTTCATCAGGACTTTATTTACATATAATACATGCTTAATAAAATGCAGCAAATAGGAGTAGAAAAACATTGGTAAGCAGTAGTAAGAGCAGATTTTGTGAGCACCTGAGCTCCGTAGCTTACCAACATATTGCACTGCATAAACACAACATTTGCCAAAGCCATTTGTTAGGCAACGCGCATTGAACAGATAGCTTCACATTGACAACGTGTACCATTTTGGCCAGAGGAGATACCTAGCCAGAGAAGTAATCATTCATACCTCTAACACAGGCAGTACAATTTTGAACATAATTTGAAGCAAACTGTGCAAGCACAGAGGGGAAAAAAACCTTAAGTAATTGATCTAATTAATCAATTTACCAATGCTACTCTCACTGAGCATCTTAGCAACTGGAGGCGCAGTGAATTTTAACAATGCATGCAGTGCATATTTGCTCACCTTCGGGATACAATGGAAACATAGATCCCCTTGCACAGCAATGAAAGAAAGCCAAGAGCACGAATAAAACGAATCTGCATGACATTCTCACACTGAGGATTGAAAATAACGCACGGTCTTTCTTAAACTTTTGGTATCAAAACCCTAAAGACGAGGACCCACACGACTCTGCTACTTTGAAGGCTTATTACGCTTGCCACAGTCTAATGCAAATAATCTCACAAGCTATAACGTCATCAGCAATCACACATGTTACGTGGAACCTGCCATAAGGCTGCAAAGAAAAGAGGAAAATCTGAGTAAATTCTAGCAAACAAGTTAGAGACTTCTGGGGTCCCGAAGTGGCCCCCTCTGCCCCATTGATTCTTTCCCTGCAGTCGCCCAGACATTCACTCCTTCCGGTGCTGAAGCGATCTGCTTCTCCAAGAAAGCAACACGTCATCACTTTAGGCATTAAAAAGCAGTAAAATACTTTGCTCTTTCTCAATTACTGTGATTTTGTGCCCCAGTCATGAGTTAAGTTCCTGTTTTCCAGGACTCTGAACTGGAAGATGGTAACAATCCTTTCTTACTCCACCTCCTACTCCTCACTCCTACCCTTGTGACTTTAACAAATGGGCTGATTGCCACATAACTCAAACTTCAGAAACAGAAAACATCACTTCCAACTGCTATTTTCATTACTTCCCTGCTTTCCAAAAGAGCACTCTCACACCTCACTCCTGATCATCTTCACCTCCTGCCACATTAAGAGAGTCCTCTTCTCCGTAGACACAGGGGCAGGCAGTTATCGGCCCCAGGTTTGGTGGCACCCTGAACGAGGACCCAAGTTTACAATTTAGGTAGGCTGTGCCACCACCAAACTGGAAGATTTCCAATTTTCTTACAATGCACTTCAATGGCTTAATAGTTCAGAGGGAAAATATCACAGAAGCAGTAAGAGCAACTGCTTTTTCTCACTTATTCTGTGATTAAGCATGGATGCCAAATCCTGGACAAACAAATGAGTTCTTTGGCTAAAGAAAAATGGAGAGCCACTCAAGTTGGCTGAATTACAGATGTTGTCAATGCAGCATCGAAAAAGTTCATCTGGGGATACATACAAAAGTCTGTGCGCTTTACAGTCACTGAATGCCCTTTAGCCTCCCCAAAGAGGTCAAGATGAGATCGATTAATAAATGCATCCCAGCAAATGAGTGTATTTATATTTCCCCAATATGGTTTTCTAAATGCTGGATCAAGCCTGTAAACCCTCTCATGGCGAGTACTCTTATTTATGCAAAGTTTGATTGGTCTCAGCCTCCCAGAGACACCTGAAGGGGATGCTGAGATAAAGCAGCCTTGGCATCCCCCTGCATCCCTTACAGCAAAACCAGGAGCAAAACGAAGCATTCATTTTGAAACCTCCAGGAGAATGAAGCAAAACAGATTCACTTGTCAGTAATGTCCGTACTGATTAATATAAATGCACGTGGTAGCCAATATCAGAGCATGCTATGTGGATTTATTTACATAATTATTTGAGAACTCCCCCTCCTCCTTGACTTTGATGCTTGGTACATATTCATTTACACAACACTGCACTGCCAAACAAGCCAAATGTTTTCCAGAAAGACATCAGAAGAATTACAATTGTTCGAGCAGTGGTTATTTCAGGATGATAAAAACCAAAGTCAACTCAAATCCATTTAGCAACTGAAGCGCTTTCCTCAGATCACAAACAATGCTGCTGCTGTCCTTGCGTGGTCACTGACCTTGAGTGGCTCCGCAGTCACCAACGCAGCTTAGGAAAGAGCTGTCATAGGTGTAACTCAGGCAGAAGACGACTGTGCTGCGTTCAGCAATGTGGGAGCAGGTTAGAGACAAAGCCCTAATGCCCGCAGGTGTTACAGATAGGAAAGGAATTTTGAGAAATGGTTCCCTCCTATTACAGGGAATAAAGAGATGAAAGCCAAGCGACTCGTATGAACCTCTGTCTTTACCACAGCTGCTCTACAGATCTTCTGGACCCAGCCAGGTGCACCAAAGCCTGATTTCCATCAGTGCCCAGAAAGCTACAAGGCACCACTGGGCTCCCTACACCGACAGGCATCACTGCTCATTTTTGATGCTCAACACCTTTGCAAGTCAGACCATGGGTATCACCTGCTAATAAGGGGACATGCTGTATATTGTCCTTCATACACCCTAACACTACTCTGCTTCACTCACACACCTTAACAGCACGCATAGCACAAACCCTGACAGGATGGTAGAAAAACACGTAGTATGATGGGCCGGGACACCACCTTCACACCACGTCAATCCTAGGCCCATCTTTGCCCGATGCCAACGCAAGCACTGCAGCTCACAGGGCTTAGCTCTGACTGCTGCGAACACAACCCTGATGCATTCCTGTCATGACACAGCGAGAGGTGCAACTAGCCAGCGTTCACTTGATATTTCATTATTTTTTATAACATTTCTGCTTAGTTTGCTGAAATTAAAAAAAAGGAAAATAAATTACTCTTACAAGTTAAATCAAATATGAGGAGAAAAGTTAACTAAACTTTCCATTAGTTCCAAAGGTATCAGTTGGAGTTTTTGGCAGGGGAGGCTCTGGTTTTACATTCATCTGGACACAACATGTTTTTTTTCCCAGATCCTAATTGATCACTAGCATTACTCAGCACACAAACAATGCCTGTTGTTTTGGAGCTGATTTCTCAACCTATTATGTGTATTCCTGTTTACAAACAGTGGCTGCAGCATGCAGAAAATCTGCAGGGGACTTGACTGCACCCACTTAACTCTTACGCCTGCCTGCATGTAGGCAACCCTGAAGTAATTTTCCACGTTCACACCGAGAATCTGGAGCAGAAGCAGAAACTGAACCCACCATACCCAAAATTGGTGCTCTTCAAATAGCATTGGATCTGTGGGGGTGGTAAATGGGGAAAGGAGCTAAGAAGAGTAGGGGAGGTAATATTGCAATACTTTTCATAATTATAACAATTGTCATAATAGCACGAGACGGCGGCACATGCTTTAAACATATTACTCAGTTTACAGTCTGGAGCATATGTATAACTCCTGATGTGCTGCTTTAGGGAAAAGACAGCTAAGCAGGAGACATCAAGAAATTCAAGGTACAGCTAGAGACATCAAGAAGCAGGGAACAGTTGTATCTATTTGCGTGAGCTTCAAGTTTTGGTTTGCACAGAATCATGGGCCCAGAGATTTATCTTCAGCTCAGATTCGAACAGAAGTGCTCAAAAGCTGAGTGTGAAAAATCAGCCAGAATCACGAAGTTTTGCCTGGCTCAGGAGAGCGATCGGATTCATGTAAAATTATAGTTCAAATTGGTTTCCACCCAAGATCATAAATCCACCTAGGTTTGCCAATAGGATTCTGACTGTCAGCAAATCCTTTATTTTGGCAACGCTGGATAATTTCAAGAGCTTTGGAGTAAAACTCTAAGGGTTTGCCTGAGCCATTGGTCTTTGTGGGAAGAGAAGGGGGTGAGCGCCAAGGACACCCCTGAGAACGATGTACACCCCAATACCTACCCACACTGGGAGTACCATGGCAGGGAGAAGGTCTTGGGGCATTTTCTTCCTCCTGAATACATAAGCTGTGGAGCACGTACTCCTGCAAGACAGGACACAGTTTGGGGACCACGTAAGCCCACCGACACTTATATTGGGGCTTCTCCTATCTCTGCTTTGCCAGCGGCATCTCACCTTAGCAAGTTATACAGGTGAATCAGCACCTGACTCCCAGTGGAATTAGAAAGCCATGTTTTTAAACCTCTCTGAGGTTCTGTGGGTGTAAATACCATCCCCTAAACCTCACCTAGTGACTTTCACTTTCAGTTCAAAAAATACATCCTCTACCACCACTCCAACAGATGCCTGATACATTTAGCCGGCAACATGAACCCTCAGCACAGGAAACACAGACTGGGTTGGGGGGTGGGGGGAAGCGGTGTTTTGAAATGAAGGGATAAGTAAACAAAAATCATTTCTCAGAGCTGCAGGAACTTACTATTTTGCCTGTAGTGCGTGGCAGCTCAGGGAAGCAGCATTCACAGTAGTATTCTTTCCTGGTAAGTGGAAAGGGCCCTCTCGTATTTCTACTTCGTTCTGCAGTTTAATACATGGGGGCTGAGGCTGTGCCCATGACCTCAGCTGTCTTATAACGTTCTCCCCCACCCCCAGGGAAGCCCCGCGCTTATCGTTTAGGCAAGCATTAAGTCTGCACGCAGCTCTGTGCATTGAGAAAAATCCCAGCACACATTTCTCCTTTTCCACCCAATGCAAAACGAGGATTGATTTTGCTCCAAGCAAGGAGGAGCACTTGGAATATAATGAAGTTGGAAAGGGTGGAGTGGGAGTACAAAGAGATGAGTCCAAAGCTCAGCATGACAAATGGTATACAGGACCACTTGGTTTTATTATACACTATCAAGTATCCGTAACTTAAACAGCAGAGCTAATAAGCATGCCAATGTATATATTTACATTGCCTGAAATGTGCACAACCCTGTACAAAAATTAGAGTGCAACTGTTACGATCAAACCGTTAGAGAAAACAAAATCAATCCAAGGCATAGACCAGCTTTGCTAACAAGCTCCCTGCTTTGCTGGCTCCCCTTTCCCTAAGACACTTTTCAGCAGAGCAAAGGTTTTCTGACCTCAGAATGAAGAAGCTTCGACAGGAAGCCTTAAGAACTAATTGTAATGGTGCTTCATCTAGCTAAAATGCAAATAAAATAGCAGTCGTGAGAAATACAGACCATGAACTAGCATCAGGGGTAAGAGAGAAGTTAATTCCCTTTGTATTGATGTAAAGGTAGAACAGACTTTCTGGAGTCCTTTCGGCAGTGGGCATGCCACGTCCTCTCGGTAACCTAGAGCGATTTCTCTCTTGCTGTTATAGCTCTGGGCAGAAAAAGTTTTCAGGATTTTGAAGATTCACCCTCCCATCCCACTCCACCCCCATGCTCAAAAGAGACAAAAAAAGTTGACATTTCAGAAAGTTTGTATGGAGCAAAAAGCTAATGAGGAGAGGGAGAAAAAAACAGTTTGGGTAAAATGGAATGCTCTCCTTTTAAACTTTAAAGATATCCTGTTTTGCTTTAGAGCCCTTTTACTTGATGTTTCTTTCTCTAAATTTAGCTTAATTTCAGCTATTATATAATTTCAAATCTTTGTTGTTGGATAAAAGACTATCTATAAAAAACAGAGCCTCTCATGAGACATTTGGAATAATCCAGATTATTCCTGTCCATGAAGATATTAGTATTTTTACTGAAAAGTTTCCAAAACAGTCCTGACTCTATGCAGAGAGCGAGTTCTTCATAAGTTTCAGATGCTCGGTTTTGCAGCTACATGACCTTTCGGTTCTCATAGATTGTTATTTACATGAAGTTATTCAAATAGTGTAAACTAATAGCCTATCAATAAAACACTCCTAAAAGGATTTTAGGGGACTGCGTGTTTTGCAGGCTCACCCACAGGACTGGAGATCTGCACTAGACAGTCAGGGAAGTTCAAGACCAACAGCACTTCCCTTGGCAATGCCGATTCTCCTGTTTCTGTCTTGCGAGGATGACAACCAGCTCTGCTGAAGGACGTTGCTGGGCTGTCTGTCTCCTAGCACAAGGATGTCTGAGCCTCCACACAACAGAACGTGCTCTGTGCTTGACAGAATACATGCTGCAGTAGTGCAGGGCATGGGAACAACATGCAAGAGCGGATGGGGAAGAATAAGCAATTTTAAAGGTCTGTCTCTCAGGCCAGCAAAGAAAACCTCTTCTGGACTCAGAAGATGGTTTAAATGAGGAACCAAGTGCTTGACAAAGAGACCTTGGAAGACACAGATATGCTCCTGTCTGATTGCAACTTGAACAGTACGACTGAAGACATCCTGGACAGATTCTTGGCAGACACAAATGGGCATTCACTAATTTACACCTCCTGAGGATCCACTTCTCCTCTACTACCATGTCAGCTGGGATATAAAGAATCGTAATGTAAAGAAAAAAATCTGCATGGCATTTTTATCCAGAAGGACCCCAATGGAACACACCTAGCACTTTGTCTGCTGTCAAAATGTAGTCGCCACAAAGGTCTAGCCCAGCAGCTCCTCAGGTAGAGCAAAATAGATCAAGTTTATCGTATTCATTGCAAATTGCACGAAGGAGGCATGGTACAAATAAAATTCCTGCCTTCTGGAATTTAGCCAGTCCACTGGAAAAAGTCTTTGAGATTTGTAAAGAACTTTTTGCAACCCAGAGGTAGAATTTTGGTTTTACAGATTTCCAAGGTAATTCCTACCATCAGATCTCTCCTGAGCAATAGTACCACGTGCTGTCGATATCGCATCAAACCATGAAGGAAGACTGCCTTGCTACTCAGTAACTCCTGCTCCCATTACCCGGTCTGCAGTTCACTCTGCAGACATCTCCTATCCACCGTCTCCACTGGCTGTGGTTCAGGCTCACGTACAAGCTAGGCAAAACAACACACATTTTCTCCTGGCTATATACATACACCAGCAGATGTTTGAGCTGAGATTTTTCAAGATGCATAAGGTCTTTTGGGTATGTAACCCCTCATGTAAAAATCCCTAGCTTTCTAAAGCAAGCCTTTGAGCCCTGGAATCACATACTGCCCAAAAAGAAACATCCGGTGCATTTTAAGGACGAGGTGTTTTTATCTGAGGCGCTAAATCGTCTTTTCCCAGCAGTGAATTACTAAAACTTGTTACTGAGCAGTTCCTGAGATGAAACAGAGGACCGACATCTACAACATCTCCAACTAATGTGAATTCAGGCCAACAGGGTCAACTGAGAACCACTTGCACCCTTCGCATTCTCACAGCTCATTAGGAAACGCTACTGAAAGAACCCTACAATGTGTCAGTAAATGGTACAGGAATTCAGGAAAAAAATAGAATATCAGGTAATTTCATCTGACCATTATCCTCAATAACTGCAATTACTAGAAGAGGGTATTTGCTGCCTGCCAACATGTACCGTTCCTTCCCACTTAACATTAATATATCCATGGCTTTTATTAAGCAAATAACCAGAGACTCAATTCCAAATCTGAACCCCATTTTGCAAGGTATCACAAATACAGATTTCTCGATGTCTGTAATGGTCTAGCAATTCAGAGCTGCAATGGCAAGTCCTGCAGGGCTCTCAGCCCCCCACCAGTATTTTCTACCAGTCACTTAAAACCGAGCTTTGTTTCCACAGGCTCGTTACCTTTAACTTCATGGGTCATTTCTGTCTATCCTCCAAGTTCATCTAACTAGCTATTGTCCCTCATTCTGATATATAAACATTAAACCATAATATCAAGATCAAGCAAAATTATTTGTAGTAAAAACGACCAGGGGACGTAGAAAGAAATTATGATCTGTAGAAAGGCTAATGTGCCAAGTAAAGAGCAGCTTAGGCTTATATTTCTGCAGAGAGAAAAATGTTCAGTGTCTGCAAAACCAATTAAAATTGTATTTTCAGCAGATTCATAAATGTAAACAACACGACATATTTGGCTCACATTTTTTGGCATTTCCTTTGGATTTTTCACAGATTTAAAGGCGAGAACAAAATTAGCCATTAAGCCATCCATCCTGAGCATCTACCATTTATCTCATGCACCAGCTCTTGCACAGAAAGAATTTCTCGAGAGCTGGGTTAGGGGAGAAAAAAAATGTTCTGACATAACCTCAGTGCAGAACTCATTTAGATAACTGTAGTAGCAGTAGTTTGAAAATTTAACCTTCTCACAAATATCTTAAAGTCTGGTATTGCAAAGACCTTGCTTCAAGATATACGGTTCCGAGATATTGCAACTACAGTTGCCTAAACCGTATTTTCACACCAATCCGAGTCCTACTAGTGATACATCTAACTCAAAAAAACAGGCACTAATAGCCCACACTTTCATCCAGCTGAGCCCTTGTTACAGCTTTTTAGCTATAAAGTATTTATAGAGTTAAGTTTAATAAATGTTTAATTAATACTTAAAATTAAGCTAAAACATCTCTTCAACAGCTCTCAATTGCTATTAATATTCATTCCAGAGCTCCGTGATTAATGCATACAGGGTTTTTATGACCTTTAATTCAAATTCTGAATCACTGTTTGATTTGGCCATTGTTAACATACTTTTTTGTTGGCCACTCACAGATTGTTTTACGGTTTTGAAAGCATTTGAGAAACACTGGGTCTCTGTGCAGAACAACTCTACTTAATTTTCATATTAGCCCTCTTTTAAGAATGTAGCCTGCTTAAATTTTGAAGTGTCGGAAAGGCAACAAGGGACAACGATTGTTATTGCATAATGTTTCTTTCGCCCAAGTGCTAGAAATCAATCGGATCAGGATTTTCACGATGCTAAGTGCTGTATAAATACATAATAAATGAAAGTCCACATTGCAAAGCACACATCTTCTGAAAAGAAGACACATACAACATAAAGTCTGCTGAGACAGCTCTGCACTGAGCTGGTCTTGGCAGAGGCAAAGGACCAGTAATAGATTTGCCTCAAACCAGAAATGGTACGCTAGAACAGACGGTGGTTTATAAATATGCTAATACCTTAAATTGTATTGCTATCATACCAGCAACTAGACAGTTTATGGAGAATAAATGAAACAAACTGCCTTTTTTCAAGAAAGAAGAATAACCCAGCAATCAAACTCCGTACCCTTATTACATTACTTAGGACCGATTTTAAGAAAGTCAGCAAAGAATACATTGGGCTAGCCAGTAAGTCATTTGCATTATCAATGTATTGAGTGCTATGTATTCAGTATACAAACGTATATAGAAGTATAGAATTGTGTACAAATAGAGGTTCCTTACAGATGCATAAGCCTCTTTGGCCACAACTCCTACAGGGCCCCTCTTCATTGATCCCCTGAAGAATGGCCTTTATTCCAATGCTGGACACGTCTCACTGGTGCCAACCACACGTTGCCACCCACAAGCTCTGCCTTTTCCCCAGCCAGGACCTGTCTGAGCTGACTTCCCAAAATCTCTAAAGTGAGAAGCCCCCCCCAGACAGCCACGCAGCTGACAGCGATCCCCTGACAAACTAAGCGAGCCACGGAGGAGTGTTGCACTATCAGCGCAGCAACGATGCTGCAAACAGTCCTTCCCTCCGGCTATCTCATGCACGTGACGCAGGGCGAGGCCAAGAGAAAAGAAACTCGTAGTGACCCTACGAGATGCAGAACTAACAGCCATGATGCGGAGCCTGAGGACACACAGCCCAGACTGCTCCCCACCGGCGTGCTCTCGCTCAACCCTTACACGAGGGCACAAAGCATTTACCGCTCTTGGGGACAATGTGCACCAGACAGGCCAAAGCTTGGAAGCACACACTGAACACATCTCAATGGAAAAAGTTGGGGTTTTTTCAGTATTACCAACACTAACCATGAGGGGAATTGACCAATGGCGCTACCGGATTCTCCACCCCTACAAATTTCCAAATCAAAACAGGACTCCTGATAGTCCCGACCTTCTCCCTAGGGTTTGTTTCTGTGCCGAAAGGGTTCCGTTTGTGGAGCTACCACAGTCCGTGCGACAGAAGATCCGTAGAACCGACTTCACAATGATTGCTTTTGGTTTTTTGATCCTTGCTTCTTCATACCACATTACAACCTGCCAGTTATCTAAAGAAATAAGTAATACAGCCTTTCCAAATAGGTAGGGGGGAGGAGGGAGGGTTGCAAGAAAGAATGCAGATGTCAGTATCTATATGAAAAATAAGTTACTGAAACACAAAACAGTGCACTTGTAGGAACAGCGAGAAACTATGTCACCACATTGCTTTCTTGTTTTGGGCAGATCCAAGTTCTCCTCCCAATTTTTGTTTCAATTCTAAGCACTTTAAGCCTCTCGCATTAGATGGAAACAATACTCAGCATACTGAAGTCCAATTCCCATCTGGGACGTAATGATATTGTAATAATCATCTTAATACTAAGCAATGTTATAGCGCAGAAATTCAGCACTATGGATCTTTCCCCATCCCTTGAGGTATCCAGGCTTACAGATAAGAGGAATGTGGGAATTCAACTCTTCAAACTTCATGTGTCTCATTAAAGTAGTAATTTATAGTCTCTCATTAGACAAAGTGATCTTGTTTTAAATTGTTGTGCGTGAGAAAAAGCCAACTATAAGCAAGGGAATTATCAAAGGTTACACTTGCTCCTTTATCCACCAACTCCAAGTGGGATTAAATTGCCTTGATACAGATTCAAATTTAATTTCAGAACAATGCATCGTATTTCTCTGTGCAATATCAACCTGAAGAAAATAAATTATAATAAGCAAAAAGGATATAAAAATATTATATCAGATATGACTTGTCTCCACTTCAGCTGAATTACTTTATTGTTAGTCAAAAGAAGTGAGTCACTTCTCTATCCACTGAACTTCTGACTCTGATACATCTCAGTCGCTGATGCAAACGCATGGAGCTCTGGGTGAGTCCATCTGTCTGCCTCCTTGCAAAATTCTGAGGTTTTGATTAGTACTACAATGACAGCAAGTTTGCTGGTGCTATTTATTCAATCATCATGTCAAATATTCCCTCTGCAGCCATAAACCTGACGAGATTTCGTTCTTGAAATAAGAGTTTACTCGACTAGTTTAGCATACGATTGGTACTTTCAACCAATTAAAAAAAAACCAAAAAGTATTGCCACAGTAAGCATACTACTTGTTTACTACCATTGAAGAGAATAAGAATACTTCTTCGTGTTTTGAAATATTCATATTATTCTTTCCCAGCATTTGTTTGGGCTCGAGCCTAATTCATGATACAGTTCAGCAGCCTCCAAGAATCATAGAATCATAGAATGGCAGGGGTTGGAAGGGACCTCTAGAGATCATCTAGTCCAACCCCCCTGCTAAAGCAGGTTAGCCTAGAGCAGGTTGCACAGGAATGCATCCAGGTGGGTTTTGAATATCTCCAGAGAAGGAGACTCCACAACCTCTCTGGGCAGCCTGTCCCAGTGCTCTGTCACCCTCACAGTAAAGAAGTTCCTCCTC
>VZSC01013945.1:506326-561830 GCA_013398225.1 Steatornis caripensis
CTCTCCAGCCTGTCCAGGTCACGCTGAATGGCAGCACAGCCTTCCGGTGAGAACTACAACTAAAACAATTTATATTTGAAATGACCCTGTTTGAAGTATCTGCAGTGTGACCCTGGTCCTGCTTCCTCAAGTTAAGAACGACACCGGAGATCGACTCAGGATGGTGCTTTTTAGTTCACCTGAGGACAGGACTTATTCCTGTGCAGCCATCTACCACAAACACCACTGCTCCATAGGCTTCCCGAGCGAAACTTGTCTATCCCACAGAAAATGCAACCCCATTTCTGTTCTCTGCTAAAGGGTATTAGTCTAAGCCAAGTAATTCATGCTTTTAGTTTTCCTTTCAGTTACAGTTTCAAGCTTTTAGACACAGTTTCAATTTCTCCTAACAGCTAAAATTGTGTCCATCACAAGTGTGGCTGTTTCAGAAAAAGAATCGCTGTGGGATTCAGTAAATTAGGACTAATTTCTTCTGCCTACGAGAAGCAGTAATTTCAGCAGACGATGTCTGTAACGTACTCTTTCCCGCCCCCACAAACCATGTGCTGTGGAAGAAGTCAGCCAGTTCTAACAGCGAAAGTCACCTCCTAAATTAGGATGCAACGACACAAATTTTGGTACTGGATCCCAGTATTCAGCAGCAGCATTCTCACACCACCGATGGCTTCTTTATTCAGGCTAAAGAGCGAGGCTCTAAAAAGATGAAAACTAACAATTTGCATCCCGCAAGGTAGGTGTAAATACCCCTGCGGCAGGGTTGCACAACAATACCAAATAACAGATTTCCGTTTTTCTCAACAAACATATAGTATTCTCAGAGAAAAAAAGAACAACAGTTTCCAGTTTGCAATATACTCAGGTTACTACAGAGTGAAGTTCGTCTCACACCAGAGATGGCTGAAATTATTTTTCAGATTAAATAGCTTTCTTAATGGGGAAAATGCTTTTTCCAAACACAGCTTTTTTCCTTTGGGGAAAATTGTTGACACTGTTGAATGCTTCCATTGGGAAGAAGAATTACAGCTTCAACCCCTCAAAATGAAAGTGCGAACCTCGGTAAAGGTTTCGTGATGCTAATTTTGGACTGTTTTGCCTTTACCTGCCCTGACTCCTCCTCAGGTTTTGTTGGAAGTGCAACACGCAGATCTACGCACAACCTGCGACTGCTGCTGAAAGGTACTGAAGTGTCGGCAGAACTGGGTACACCAAAGGTAAGAATTAGCCTCCGAAGGCAGGCATGAATGTGCATGTATGTATAGAAATGACAAAAATCTATGCCCAGCTCTCACACACCTCTGAAACAACTTGGTGGGTAAAGACAAGGAAGGCTGTGGCTGTTACGCAAGACGGAAATTACCTGTTGGCGAATAGGAGCACCGTACATGACAAATACAGACGTTAAAAAGCATTGATGTTCCAGTCTGCTTGTCAGAGCGAGCACGAGCTTCAGTTTAGGATCCCCAAAAATAAAGAGTTTCACATCACATGCAAAACCTGTGCAGCTCTCAGCATGCAGTTCAGCACTCAAAATGGTTTCTGAGTTTTGGTACATTTTCCTAAAGCACGTGAAGAAAAAGCCACTGTCCTAACTGCTGGTCGGCTCATAAAGACCCCGCAGCACTGGAGAAACAAGGCAGCAGGACTCCACTGCTCTCGCACATTGATGGATAACTCGCACACCCACCCTGCCGGCTCCTTGCCCTTCCACAGGGCAACTGCTCATCAGAACAGGGCACAGCTCGCAAGGGGAATGCAAGCATTTTACCTGACACCACCTTCTAGTGCTGTGAAAACAGAATGGGCTGAACCGGACAAGGCAAGGCTGACTTGCAGTCGTCTGCCCCTTCAGCCCAGTGCACTATGCCTGCTCCCGGGGAAGTTTCGGCCCCTCAGCCGTTGTTTATGTGCGAGCAAGATGCAGCAGCAGTTCAGGCAACAGGGGAAAGGGGAGGAAAAAAAAAAAAGGGAGAAAAAGCATACAGCTTGACAGGATACAGAATGTCTTTCTGCCTCTTTCCAACAAAGCAGGAAACTGCCCCTTGAAGCTTTACCTCATATACCCCCTTCTCCACTCAGAAAAATACCGGTTTTGGCATTAACAGTCACACATAATGTGGATAGCAGCACGCAGGCAGGACTGTACGCTTCCCTCAGCTCTGCGCTCTTGGCTCAGGGAGAGTTCGTTGCGAACAAAACATCCAAAAGGAAGAAACCCTCCCGGTGCTCAGAATAGGAGTTTTCTCCTTCTAGCTGCTTTGTGCTCTCTTCCTCCTTTTCTTACTTTCAGAAATACAGAATATGTATTTTTAATAAGAACACAGATTTGTTAAGAGCCAAGTATGCAACATTTTTTCCCCTAGGAACACAGCAACTGCTGTACTAGCACCGACACGAAGGAGAACGCTTTTGAAATCCATCTGCCAGGAGAGTCAAATCAGTATTACATTGACCATAAACACCGCAATTATGTCTTCGGGTTGAGCATTAGTGTTCACCTGAAAAGTCTGTGCACAGCAGGCGTAGCGTGACTGCATTAAAAAAAAAAATCCAGTGCTGCAGCTAGCTGCGCTCGGGGGCCAGAGCCATGAATGTTTCATCTCTCTCCGGCCCTGGAGGAGAGGAACCACACGTAGGAGCTCTGGGGTGGAACTTGGGCTGTGCATCTGCAAACGAGCATCGCATTCAAACCTTCTGCTGGTCCAGAGGGATCCACAGGAAACCAGAGCGAGTCGCAATACAAGGGGGAAATGTGCTGTTGCTGAGCTTCTAATCTTATGAGATGGCTTCAGAGAGTATAGAGGAATGCCAAAGAAATAAACTTTGTCTTGCAAGTCTAAGGCTTGACCCAAAGCTTATTAAGGTCAGTGGAAAAACTTTCACTGATCTCTCTGAGTTTTGGTCTAAGTACACAATGTACTAGTCTCAACTAGCATCCTATAATTTATTTTTGCCATTGCAACTTCATGTATATAATTACAGGTGTAGTTCTTGGGTCCCTATGACCTTACTCCACTAAAGTCCTAGGTTGTGTCGGCAGAAAAAATGGCTTTGAGATTTTCAAAGTCCTTTGGATTGTAAGGAAGACAAACAAAAGAAGTGAGTCACTTCTCTATCCACTGAACTTCTGACTCTGATACATCTCAGTCGCTGATGCAAACGCATGGAGCTCTGGGTGAGTCCATCTGTCTGCCTCCTTGCAAAATTCTGAGGTTTTGATTAGTACTACAATGACAGCAAGTTTGCTGGTGCTATTTATTCAATCATCATGTCAAATATTCCCTCTGCAGCCATAAACCTGACGAGATTTCGTTCTTGAAATAAGAGTTTACTCGACTAGTTTAGCATACGATTGGTACTTTCAACCAATTAAAAAAAAACCAAAAAGTATTGCCACAGTAAGCATACTACTTGTTTACTACCATTGAAGAGANATCCCAAAGAAAACAAAACAATACTTTTCTCTACTATTTGGCTAAGAAATTTGTTTGAAAGGTTTTCCTAAAGCATTTTTGTACTTTCACACTTCATACTATAGATACTGGCTCAATACTTCGATACCAGAAAACCAGACTAAAACACCTTTTAGCACATCATTAATCCTGATCAGAAAAGGAAGAATTAGTCAAGTTGCTGGGGAAGACTGCTGTAAACAAATTGAAAAACTTCACTCAGCCGACATTTCAACCAAGCCACTTGAGTACCAATGCAAAACACACAGCACTTGTTTGGCTTAAAAATAAATAAATATTTTTCTTTAGGGAAAAAAAAAAATCAGATAAATAGATTCAGTCTGTGCAAAATTAAACCTGAAATCTGGAAAGACAGGAAGTAGGAAATGGGTGGGAAGAGACAGATCATTCTATACAAACAAAAATATATGTCAGGTAGCCAGAAAAAAGTTCTGAGCTTAGAGATGAACAGAGGGCCAGATCCTCAGCAGAGGTATATCAGCTCAATTCCATCAAAATCAGGGGAGACACAGGTCTCTGCACCAGCTGCCAATCTGATCCACCAACCAAACTCTCAACCAACTTGTATTTTGGGCCCTACGAAAAATTTCCTCTTGGAGTATAAAGCCTGTATTTATCCATTGGCCCTAGAAAGTATGCACAGCTGTGACATAAGTAACCCCTGCTCTGTTTTTAAACGTATGCAAACATAAAACGAAGAAGAAAAACGACATTAAAATAATGTTAAGGATTTGGCTTGGGGCCATCAAAGTTAGGACATTCCAAGTTAAAGCTGAAACGACATCCTTAACCTTAACTCACCCCATTGTGCCTGGGTATTGCAGCTGCTGAAAGGGGAAAATCAGAGCGGTTACGGTCTGGCGTGTGAATGAGTGCTGAGGGACTCTTAAATCCATGATTATTTGGCTGCCGCACACCACGCACTGGATCCACGTGCTAGAAGTCCTTATGCAACCGTTGCTGGGAGAGGAAAAGAAATATCCCTCAGGCCGCATTTGCACAGTGACGAGACTTCTGGAGAAACTAAAAAGGCCACTTTTTTAATTAATGCAAGATATATAACCGTGTTTGTGGAGAGTGTGAGGAGCAGCAATGATCTGAGCTGCCAACCCAGAGTACCTGCGATCAACGCACGGACTGGGGAGCCTCCGTGCAGCGAGTGATGCTGGGGAAGCTGCAGGTGAATCCTTCACCATTCAACTATATTTCATTCAAGAACTTGTCAGTAGAGGGTCTTTCTGACAAAAAAAGTCACTTTTCACAGATATGTCTTCATTCAAAGTTTCAATACACCAACCCCAAATTTCCTGAAAGTCAAAACTGCTTTTTGTTTCCAAAAGGGATGTTGAGACATTGGACACACTGAGAATTGGGTTGAACTGGATTTTTCCTTTTTATGCAGTTACTAGGCTAGGCATAGGTTCCTTCTCCTTTCTTTCTCCTTTTTTTTATTTTAATCTAGTCTATCTTTTTCTTCTTTCTCTACTCCTAAAGTGGTAAAAATAAAGATAGAGAACAACAGAAAAGAGAAAGTAAGACTATAAGAAAACAAAGACTATCAACACAGAAATCCTTCAAGTCCAAACTCAGTCAATGCCTCATGAGCGCTGGAAGCTGTAGGTAAAAGCAGTAAAAACCTCTCACACATGCACATCGGCATGCAAATAAATAGCAATACATAAATATTTGTAGTTTAAGCTAATATTTGCTTGACTTAAACAATAAACAACTGTGGCGAAGCTGGTCAAGATAGTCTTTATGTTTTTTAAAGAAATCCAGATTGTCCTTGAGTTAAAATAGCTGGTGAATTGTCAGGCTCAAAGGCTGCCAAGGGCCTCTCTAGCCCCGATATTCTGCGGTTCTCTGACTGGCCACACGTACACACATGCCTATGGGTTTAGCACATCCAAAAAGCACTCGAGTTACTTGGGATAGTCATTAAGAGTTGTAGCTAAAGTGCAAGCTGCTACTGTGATAATCTCCAGGAACTTGTTTCTATATTCAGCTTTGCCACTGTTTCAAGCAACCGACAGCATCCACCACCAAGCAGAACCCTTGGCCCCGTTCTCTCTTTGCCTTGAGATGTAAGAGAAAGTATTTCTCAAAGACTGTATTTTCCAACTCAGTGTTTTGTCTTGCAGGAGAATGCACAATAAAAGGTATAAGCATTATTTCTATAGAACTTTACTATGTCTGAGCCTCTCTGCTCCACCAGGGATAGGAAAATAACCGACTTGGTACAACGAACTCTTCATATTTCTCTGCTTGCACAGTACTAGTAGATTTATGCCTGTGTAAACTCAGCCCTGATCTCAGGGGTGAGAAGAGACGAGGAGGAATGGAAAGACCTGAGGGCTTCGCTGTTTCGCTTTACCACAGTCTCCATCTGGATCATGCCCCTTTGAACACTGCGGCAAACCAGAGTAAATTAGGGTAATCGACAGAATGAGGAGGGCCTCACTGTCTCCATCAGTCTTGCAAGGAGCAAACCATGTTTAAGATAGCTTTAAAGTGACCCCAGGACATAGCTCTAGTGATCTTCTATAATGAGGTGGACAGTCAAATGGAACCAAAATGCTCACCGACATGTTCAGGGCCGTCTGTTGAGCTACACATTTACCGAGGACGAGTTTGTTCATTGAAAAGACTTGGGCAGACTCTCCACCATCTCCTCACTATTCTCACTTCCCAGTCTTTGCTGGTGACGAGAACACTTCATTTGAATATGAAGGTAGCGGAGTGGCACAAAGAGAGATTGCAGTAAGCATTTAATCACAAAAAATAAGCTCCATTGTAAAATATTGATGAGTGGTCATATTTAACTGCCTAGCTATTATGTTTTATTAAAGTACAGTGCAAAAATATTAATTAATTGGGCCAGTTACATAGACAGCTTTATGTCCTGCAGCAATCCATGTAATAACAAATTGATTTTTAGCTAAGCGAGACAATGCACACTGAAGAAAAGGAGAAACTGGAAATAATGCCTGAATGCATTACGTATACTTAGTCTGAAGTTATAATGTATGTGTGGCATAAAATGCCGGGGAGAAACATAGAGAACAGTTCCTTCAGTGGGAGAATGAAACCTAATTCGCTTAGTGCCCTTTGAATATTTAAACTCCTCCATTTCACATTCATGTAATTTCACTCTCACTAATACTACGTGCTGGGCAGACTTCAATATTAAAATCCCCAAAATAAATTTACAATACAGCGACAAGTTAAATAAGCTTTTACATGGAAATGCCTCCAGCTGAAACAAGGGGCAGTTGTATTTCAGCTCCTAGCAGACAACTCTGCACAACCAAAGTCACTTCCAAAAATAACAGCACCTTCTACCACTCTTCACAAGCAAAGCCAGAAAAAAGGTTATATAGATAGAAATTTGATTCAGGTCCCTAAATCAAGTCTAATGGGTTTGCACTAAGATTTCAGTGGGATCCTGCCAGTTGTGCGCCTTGTGGTGGGGGCTGCCGTGCAGAGACCATGGGCATCGCTGATGCCTGCACAGAGGTCTCCCGTGCCAGGGTACATGACGCCCTTGGCGTATGGGTTGCCTGTGCGTGAGGCTCGCCAGGCTGTGCCCGAAGCCACACACCAGGCCGTGCAGCAGGGATGAGCCCGGCGAGCAGAGTCACTCGGGTAGCAGGGCACACTCACAAGTCGGGATGTTGCCACATTTATGCCCCGATGAAAGTCCTTGATCTGCTGTTGAATGCGGCATCAGCAAGACTGCTCTGTGCTCTAATCCTTGAGAGAAGCTTAGAATAAAACCCACCACATCCAAAAGGTGGGAGACAGAGGAGGGACAATGAGAAAAGCTTCAGGATTCCCCAGCATTTGATATGACAGGAAGAAAAAAGATGAAAAGAACAGATACACATGTTCAGGGCAGAAGGCAGCTGCCTTCCTGCCTCACTGATACAGTTACCCCAACGCTGCCTGTGCTTCTCATGAGAATATAGGGTTTTTTGAGGTGAAACAATAAATACTGAGTGGACAAAGAGAAAAGCGAGACATTTCAGAAGCAAGCACTCATGTGAAAACTGTCACAGCTACTTAGGAAATTGAAAATATTTTCCATCTTTGCCTGAATGATGATTTCCAGATTTTAATTATCTCCCAATTGTCTCCGAGAAGGATACATGGCTACCAACCTCATTTGGGCCTGAGGAAATAAGACTGTCAACTGTACAGAATACATCTCATCAGATTAAGACATATTTCAGATATTGAGCATAAGAATTTGACAAGGAAGCTAGAACAGCGTATATGCTTGGACACGTACAAAACCCCAGAGTATTTCTGCAAGCTCATGCCTACTTCACCGTGATGCTTGCACTGAGTTATGAGAACAAATAGTTTGAGTATGTTTACCTCTATACTAGACTCATTTCCACTTACAGCACCTGCATAAAGCAACAGCTGGTTTCAAATATTCTGAGCTGAAATTCATTTTAGAAATAAAAAAAGAAAAGAAGATAGTCTTAAGTTGGTTATATTAACCTAGAATTGGGTCTAAGGCATAACTATAGATAGAGGGAAAACTAAGGTCAGGAAAATGATGCCGGGCTGGACCGAGCTCAGAGGAGAACGACTAGGATGGTAACAGAGTGTACTTCAGAGCACACCAAGTATGAAGAGCAGCAGGGAAAGCTGAGCTTGCTCGGGCTGGGGCTAAAGGGATGTCTCACCAGACTCTTCAAGCGCCTAACAGAAGGGTAAGGAGAAGATGGAGCCCAGCTCGCCTTAGAGGTGCACAAAGAGCAAGAGGTAACACACAGGTTGCAGTAAGAGAAATTCCAGCTAGAAAAAGGGGGAAAATAACAGTAAGAACAAGTACTGGAACAGATTTGCCCAGAGACTGCAATCTCCATCCTTAAAGACAACCAAACCCCAACCGTATAAAGCCCTAAGCAACCCCACCTAACTTCAAGTTAGCCCTGCTGTGAGCAGGAGGGTTGCACCAGAAACACTCAGATGTGCCCACTCACACCCAACCTAGTTATTCTACGATATATTTCATCATCTATTGAGACAGTATTTGTCCTAGGAAAAGAGGGTTTCAGTCTTTTAGCAACAGAAATTAATTTTAAAAATACTATGACTTGAATACAAACACAAGTCCATACAAAAGACCAAATCCCTTTGTATGTCACTTAGCTACAGCAGTGCCTCTGATGGTGAGTACACTTAAGAGAACCCCTGTGAAACACGAATCTCTTTAGAGTGGAATTTGACGCCTTTGGTTTGGTGGTATAGACAGAATCAACAAAAGCAATTGGGATCGGCATGGAAACTCAACTTTTACACGTTCTTCACAATGGCGCAGTGGTTAGTTCGGATCCTCTCTGAACAGTGACAGCACAAAGTCCAAAACTGCATGGGCAGACACTGGTTTGACTTCAACAGCAATCAGACACAAAGGGAGAAAGTTTACTGAGTAAATGAGTGTTGCTGGTAGCTCAGCATCTGATGAGTTTGATCAGAAAGCAAACAGTAAAGGTTCTATCCTTAATGCTGTCCTACAGTAAGCTTTCACATAGAGGTATATATATAACTTTCCGTGCAGAAGGGGAATGCAGTGTTCAGCGTGCATTGCGCAACCTGTTTCCTACCCCCTCCTCCTCGAGCAACGCATTCATTCCCCAAAGGAATTTTCCAGTCTGAGGAACAAAACAAGCCAAGAATGTGTTAAAACAGGTGTTTCAATCAGCTCTGGGTACAATCTTAGTACAACTGAGGTTAAAAATATTTGGGAATGATGTAATAAAAAGATAATAAGTTCTTGTTGTATATTTCCTCCACCCACATAGTAAGACAGTCTATGTGGAGGTTGTCAGTTGTTCTCTCTTTTCATAAAGTACACACTCAGGTTCAAGGGCCAGCTCTGACTTTTGCCAAATTTGGCTAGAACAGTCCAGGATGACGAGGAGTCAGCAATGGCAAGTCCAGACTTCGAAGGAAGAAGGAACTTTGTGATAACACAGCATTGCTTGGTTCCACTCCTGCGGGGAGCGGTAACACCAAAAGCAGCAAGCAATAACCACATAAGCACTTGCAGTAGGGAAGCTGCTTCCTTGGCAGCAAATAAGAAGGCAACCAGTCAAACATGCCATGCCATTCATTTCCAGCCCCTGCACGATTTAGTCTCACCAGCGATCCATGCCCTTTAAATGAAAACTCATCGTATTTCTCCAGTCCCACTTGTTACGCTACAGAAAAAAGGTGTTGCTAACTTGCCTGGTTAACACACGAGTGTGCTGCAACACACATCGCTACAGCTGCTACAGAAATCTTCAAAAGCTCTGCAGAGCTCTTCATATACTCTCTACCTGTGACTGAAGAGGAAATCCTTGTGGGCTTGCAGTCAATTTTCCTGAGGTGTGAAGTTTGTTAGCAAGACAAAGTGTACCCCTAAATCAGTACTGAGGTATTACATACATTATTACTACTCTACTTGTTGCCTCCATAAGCTGAGCTATTATGCGTTTTGTCATGACAAAGTGCTTAGGGAGGCTCTCAGCACAAAAAGCACAATAGAAAAGCCTGTTCCAGCTGAAATGAAGGCTGTTAATAAGAACTCAGATCATTTCCATCCTGTATCCTGATCTTAAGAAAGACCAGACTGCTTCACTTGGAAAATATCACATCACTTTACATTCCACTCTCTTCAGCTATAAATCACTGTTGAAGACCTACCTGATTTAAATTTGGAGAGCATCCATCGTCAAGCTCCCTGTCTCCAGCACCTTTTGTGCCAAACACCCCCAGGTGTTCTTATCAAATACTCACATTAACAGCTCAATTAATTATGAGTTAGCCAGATCAAACAGGCCAGTCTCTAGCTTGACAGGCATCTGATGTTCAGATATCCTACTTATGCAAACTTTACAAAGTCAAGCAAATTCAAATTCCAGAGGGCTCAGATCAATACCGCATTAAGATGCTGAGCTTATCTCCTCACTTGAAAAAAACTCATGAGACAGAGTGTGTAGAATCTGCTGTTTGTCAATTCATCTATGGAATTAAAATAGTAAAACAATCCACTAGATCTTAACCATTTGATGTGGTAGTAAAGGACACAAACAGGGAGGCAGAGAAGTGCAAACCTCCATGAAGCCAACAGAAAGCAGTAAGTGGGGCCTGATCGATGTGTGTCTTAGAATGACAATGGGGATGTAAAGCTGTTCCAGCTGCTCAGTATCTCAGAGGACAAGACGTTTCCTAGCAGGCACAGGATCTGCAAAGAAGTTTGGCCACCCAGCTCTGTTAATTTCTTTGCAAATCTCAGCCTAGCTAGAGAAGTTCCATGAAGAGCTTTTTCATAGACCATCTTAATCAGCCTTCCCCACCTAAGAAGCACTCCTGGGGGCATTTCTCCGGGTGTTCACCAAAGCTTCACGAATCAAATAAAATCTGCCTTCTGAGCCCATCCCATTCACTCTCCAGGCCAACGATGCTGGGGAGCGGTGCAACACAACACTGCTCCAAACGTAAGCTCTGTACCTGAGATGACATACAAGCTTCTGCAGGTACCTGATGCTGATTCTTTGTCATCTTTAGAAACCCTTAATGTTCACATAGTTTGGGATAACCCTACGTTTAGATAAGTGGCCAGAGAAAAGCCAAGGTATTAAATCCTAGCTGCCAAGAAATAGGAGGAAAAATACCTTGAGATACAAAGCCAAAAGCCCTCAGCATTGCCGAGTTCCAGGTCTCAGACCTATTTTGAAATTTGAGGATCTTTTCCAGCTCATGCCTTTAATTACTTGAACTTTGTCGATTCAAATTTGTCAGCTACGAATCTGTACGTGAGTAAGGCCTTGTGCATTTATTTTGTTGTTGTTAATGATATAGGCTTTTATTTATTTAAAACTAAGGAACTGAGTCACAGATGCCTCAGTAAAAATAGTACTTAGCATTTATGGCAAATAACGCTTCCCAGTTTCCCAGCATATTACAGGCAAAGACTAATCAATCTTCCCAGCATACATATGAGATAAGAAAATATTATCTTAATAACGTATTATTGGTCAGATTTCACATGCCTAAGAGTACTGAGCAATATTCCTCCATTCTAGTCACTCCATCAAATTGCACTGAGAAAATCTCAGGGGAAATCACAACTGTTTACACATTTGCATAACCTGTTACTTTATTTGTACCGTAGCTCTCAGTTTGCACAAACTAAAGGTAGGATTTTTGCAGGAGCTTAGGGATGAAGGAAGACCCTAGCTATGATCGTGGTTGGCAGGCAGACACGGCAGCAGCCGGCCCACACCCTGCATGGGCTTCGAATCCCTCGTGGGCAGCCTACAGACTGCGTATCTGGGAACCACGCTTCACATCTTGCAGAGACCTAAGCATCTGGGCATATTCAAGCAAACACGGTCCACTGTTTTCCAAAGAGCACGTCTGGCTTGACCTCAGCTGAGCTTCCTTGGCCTCTGTGCAGACCATGAGTCCGGTCCTCAAGACGGCCCTAGGGCAGGTCTCCAGATGCAGTTCAACACACCGCACTGCCACGTCTCTCTGAGGGAGTGCCAGCTTTAGACATGTTCCAGCCTCCAAATGTCTGTATTTTAAGATAGAGATCAACTTCCATACATCATTAATCTGTCCAGAAGACTGAAGAGGCTGAGGAAGCCTGCAGACACTTTCAGTCAACTGTGTGCTTTACCGCATCTAGAAATGTCTAATTTGATAGAGCTCACACAGGGCCCTAAATATTTGGGTTTGATTCCCCAGAAACAAAGCTATAAAGAAAATACAGTGATTAACAGGTATGCATAGGAAGGTTAGGTGTTTTCCAATGTCATATGGAGATTCTGTGGCAGATCCACCACCTGAATCCAAGGCACTGGTGTTCATTGCTTTGACCAACATCATCCTTCTTCCTAATTCATATGATTCGGTGCCACTGCTACTTACTGTTTAAATACAATAGCATGCCAGAGCGCTTTGTTGGATCTGGGCCTTCTGACTGACCCTTGCCATTGCCAGCTGCGTGCTGAGATGACAGAGAACGAAACGTATATAGACTGGAAACATCAAATAGGTCTAAGGTATTTTTATGGCAAATTCTTGCCAAAAATGTGGAATCCTCAACTGGATACCTTGAACATTTGAGTTCAAAGATCGCACAGCAAGGCACAACAGAGGCATCAAACCAGCCTGGCTCAGGGACAGTTTCCCTGCCTTGGAGTCAATAGGGGAAGCGAGAAGGTCTTCCACATGGCAATGCAGAGCTCTGGCGGGCCCTTCAACCTCTTTGTAAAAGAACATTTACGATGGCAAAAGATAGGATGTCACAAACACGCTAATTCCACCAGAAGCATAAATTTCGACTGCCACAGGAAAATAAGTGAAATGAAAATAAAAGGAAGTAACTTTCTGTTAAGTTTCGCATTTCCTCATTCTTGGTTGTTTGTTTTATGATGATGCATTGTGATCTTCCACTGAGAACCTCTACTTCATCCACAAGGGCTTTCCTCATGGCTGAAAGTACTATGGTAATTCTTTTCCTCTTCCATTACCATTTATCTTTTATAAAGAGGTGTTAACTATGACACTTGCATTTGGAAGGCAGTTTTTCTTATTGAAAGCTTAGCTTCAGAATAATGGGAAAGATTAGCATACCTTTAAATTGTCTCATTTCTTTACAAAAACAAGACAGATAAAAGATATTTCACACAGTTGATTCACTCATTCTAAGTACTGCATTTGATTAAATGAAGTAGAACGTCTATATTTCTTAAAGGATGCTTTTGAGTTTCCAAACTATAGTTTACTCTCAAGAGTCTCAATCTTCAGTTTTCCAGCCTCTAACATGCAGCTCTGGAAGACATTCAGAGCTTTTTACAAAACTCTGGAGTAAAACAAGATGTTATCTATGCCTCTGTGAAAAGTACAAAGGCCAAAAAACTTTTCGAAACAAAACAAATAGGATATCTTTTTCTTTGCTACAGAAGATTGTAATGACCACAAGTGAGCCTTTCCACGCACGCTCCTTTTTTAAGTCTGTCTTTTAATCAAAAAATCTGATAATAAATCTTTCTGAAAATACCTTTTTCTTTTCTATTTGAGGTTGTGTGCTTCTGTCTAAGGGAGGGGAAAATTGAGGTTGTACCACTTGAGCAGCAGCTTAGTGCAAACTGTAACTAGATATATCAGACTTGTAGGAAAGAGATAGATGGGAACATGATTCACCCACGCAGCTTCTCCAAGGCAACAAAGCAGCACGTTTCCTTTGGCGAATTTGAAATTCCCGTGCCTACTAGACACAAAAAACAACGCAAAACTATTTGTCACAATGACTCCTAAGCATAAACAAAGCAAAGGAATGATAAGCAGGTAACAAAAAGTGATAAATTAGAAGTTGTAAATTGCATACTCTTATGGAAACACAATCAAATTTTCTGTGCTTACAGACACAGTATGAGCACAAGCANCTACTCGACACAAAAAACAACGCAAAACTATTTGTCACAATGACTCCTAAGCATAAACAAAGCAAAGGAATGATAAGCAGGTAACAAAAAGTGATAAATTAGAAGTTGTAAATTGCATACTCTTATGGAAACACAATCAAATTTTCTGTGCTTACAGACACAGTATGAGCACAAGCAGGTATCACAGTTTATATCAGACTTTAAAAGATACTTCATGCATTGAAGTTCACTGCTAATGATTTTCTTCAATGGGCATCACGAGGGTGAGAAGCAAAGAGCCCAGATGTAAAACTGACTGCATGCAAAGTGATTTCTGATACAGAACACGAGCAAACTAAAAAGGCAATCTTTATTCCCTACCCCTTCAAAATCTATATCCGTGACAGTACCTTTGAAGGTCATTTGTACAAAGTAGGTCAAGTGTTTCCGACAGATATATGATTTTCAAGTGGGCACTGTATCTCTCAGTGCATCTTCGTTTCTGCTTCATGAACATTGTGTTACACAGTTCTAAGACACAATGCACTGTAATTTATAACAATAGGATTCAAAATTACTTGGACTGTAAATGCTTTTGAGCAGGGGACACGTCTTCGGCATTTGTACAGTGCCAAGTACAACGGGGGTCTTGTCCGCGGTGGAAGTCCCTCAGAGCTACAACACTAATAAATTTTAATGTCCTATAGAAGTCTGGGTTTCAGAAACGTCAAACACCTGCAGCTTCCATTAGCATAAAGGGGCAGTATGTTATTAATTATTCTCATGCTTAAAATGCTTCAGTTGCCCAATCGGGGAGCAGAAATAATCCCACGTCACTCAGGCGACCAACCCCACCATGGGCGGTGGGAATAGAAAACAGATTCGGGCCTGAAGCCTGAATGCAACCTCTCTGAGCTGCCTCAGAGTAATTGCAAAACAACAAATGCTCTGAAAGCAAAGCAGGGTTGATTTGCAACTACTTAACAACTATAGAGGCATTAAGTTGTTAATACTGTTTGTAATGAGCGTTTTGGCCAATTCTAGTCTCAAGCATTCAGGACTCTTGAAAACAGCAGGGTGACTTCTGCCAAGCTGCAGCTTGGCTGATTTCTTCCTTACATCCCTATCTCACAATGCCATTATTTGTAGTAAGTCAAATGCTGAGCTGGAATAAGTCAGGGCAGATTCATTCATCTATGGAAACACGCTAATTTTTACCAGCTGAAGATTAGCACCAGAAGTCTTTGCTCTGGGCAATAAACGTTAACTACATGAAAAATTACTTAAATTAACAGAGCCAACGATGGCTCTTTTAAAACGTAAAATATTTATCACTTCTTCTGTTCTGCACTTCCAGAAAATTTGAAGTGTTTTCACTGAGCTAAAGCTCATATCCCACTTTTTTTCCCTGGATATCCTTATTCACAGCCCGGTGGACCTGGCACATGTGCTGCGCTCATCGTGGAGGTGACTTGGAACCGCACAGGCTGAAAGAAACTTGCTGTGCAGTGGTACTCTCTCTTCTACACAGAGCATCAGGTTTCATTCTGCTTCAGCTAAAGCCTGGAAAACAGCAGACCCAATAGTTTCTGCAGCTCTTGAGTTGTTAAGCAAGCCACAGTTCCAGGTAAATAACATCATTAAAAGGAATTAGAAAGGGCACACGAGAATGAAATGAAAAGGAAGAAAGGCCTGGATGGGCAGTAAAAGGAGGAGGAATCGTATGTTTGACTCCAGAGACTTCATGGTAATTCCTCATTGATTTTTTTCCTTTCTTAGGCACTAAAAAAAAAAAGTATGGGCTCTTTTGGCAAGCTTCTTTGATTTACATCTTTCTCAAAATTTCCTTACAATTTCTGTAGAACGTACAATTAGTGAAAAAAATATTGCTTGCATGGTGCTAGGATTTGACAGCAGAGAGCTGTGCACCAGGGCAGAAGCCACCCTTTATGGCTTTCTGGTGCCTTATGTGCTTATCTTTCAGTATAGAGAAAGGCTTAATATCTGCCCTTAAACTGTAACATCAAGCATTTAAAGCAGGTAAAGGGAAAAGTAAAAATGCTCCAGACCTCCAAACATGCAACTCTGTAGAACAGGATCAGGCAGTTGCTGGAAGTGCCAAGGTCAAGGAGTGATTCACCTTCTCCTACCAGACAACAAGCCCAAGGCAGCAGTGCAGGTAAGTCTGCTCTGCACAGGGGGCCCTGGAACCACAGCCACCTCAAGGCCTGCTCTAACACACCAGTGACTTGAACATCTGTTTGCTGTCACCAAGCGGTCTCCATCAAGCATTTCTGCCTGTTCAGCTCCAACAAACTTTGATGGTGTTCAGAAACAAAAGAGGAGTCCCAGGATTCCACTAAGCTATGAGTAACGTGACTTGTCTGAAGGCCTCCTGGCATGTTCTGGACAAAAAAAATTTCACAAAGCAATAAACAAGAAAAACACACCCACAGCTTTAAGGTACAGACAGCAATAGCAAGTACCAACAATAATACCAAGTTACCACTTAGCAACAGTGTTCTCTCTACCACAGCCAGTGTATTGTCTGCTTTAAAGGGACCACCTCCATAACTTAATATACCTTTTTGTTACTAGTAATACCCTTATTGCTTTAGAACATGTCAAGCATTTCAAAGAACAAATGAAGTCTTTGCTCAGATGTGTGTTCCATGCAGCTTATGATCCAAAGGCGCAGCACTTATCATTAGGCTCAGGGAAGTAAAGCACTTGAATATTCATCCAACTCTTATGCCACTTTGCCAACTTGGACTGCAGGACTTTCACAAACGGCCCTTAAGCTGCCTTTTAGTGCCTGCCCTTCCTCTCGTACCAGGAATGCCACAGGAACGAAGGCAGCTGGCAAAACTGAAAAGCAGCAGAGAAAAGGCAAACAGAGAAATAACTAACCACAGATTTGTGAACCTCAAACAATCAGAACAGAAAACAAAAGAGGAAGTGATATGCATTTTGGATTAGCCCTGCTCTGTGTTTGTTATATCCATGCCCGTTCCTTTACTTCCTATGCCAAACCTAATGCTACCCCTAGCGTCAAGCCATACTCTCTTGCAGTTCAGCGGCTGAACAAAATCTGTCATGTTCTGGGAGCCTCAGACATGGCAAACTTGAGGAAGCTGCCTAGCATAGTTTAACCTCTGGAAGAGATGATTCCCCAGCTTCAGAGGAAAAATGTGAACCTTCACCCATGAAAAGGAATTCCCCTTAACGTACAGTCTGTAGGGAGAGTCCTCCACCCCGATTGCTGCACACTGGCAATAGGCTGAAGGCCAGCATCATGCCTTGCCGTGGCCTTTATACGGTCAACATGGGAAACGACCAATGGAAACCACCATTTTTGGCTTCTCTCAAAAGCAGCTAAAAATAACAAACAGCTATGTCAATCCTCAATTCTGACTAGAATAAGAAACACCCCCAGAGGATAAGAAAACACGAAAACTGTGGGGACAGATCAAGTGGATTCCCCTAATGACATCCCCGCTTCTCCTTGGAAATTCTTCCTTTTTCAGAAACAAGGGTCACAGGGCGAACACAACACTTGCTACAATGGAGCCTCTCCCCATTCAAAATAGACACATTCCTGAGAGTCCCTAAAGAAAATGGAGAAAAAAATAAACACGCGTGACACGTCAGCACTCAAGGGCAAGGGAATATAACAAGAATGGAATATTTGTAAAGAAAAATATATAGGGAAAAGGACTTTGCCTCTGCCCTAACAGCATCCCATTGAGAAAGATAGCTGTCTGATAAGTCTCGTTGCCTTCCTATAATAGAGTTACAACCACAAAATAGAGGTAAAGTAAAAGCTATTAAAAAAAAAAACCTTCCAGAAGAAGATACCAAAGCCCCAGGTACTAGCAGAAAGCTCCAGGCTTTGACAGTTCACTACAGAGGTGTGCACGACCGAGTAGACAGAGAGAACTCATTTTTCTCCTGCATCCAGGTGCCATCCTGGTGCTGCCGACGCACAGTCCCTGACGGCTCGACCAGAGCTGCTACAAGCGATGACCATACCAGCGGGCAAGGAGCATGCAAAGCAACTCCTCCGCCCTCCCAAAAGCCAGCGAGAATGCCTTGCACAACACAGCCTCGGGTCAGCACGGCTGAGCACAATCTCCTTCCCCAAGAAGTAACTTCTTAAGCCAGCCACATTTATTCTACATTTCCTTACTCCAGTTTGCTCACAAACTTAAATTACTGCTCAGCACTAGTGTGAGACCATGTTAAGAACCCAAAGCGTTAGGCTGCCAGTGCTCAGCCTGCACCATCACACCTCATGGTGCAGGTCGTGGTCACTCACGGACTTTCACACGACAGCAACTACTTCACCAATGATTTGCACATCGCCGTGTTGGCACAACTCCCCGTAGCCTAAAAAAAAAAAAGCTCATTCTTGCCATGACAGGTCACGTGGGGATGTCACATACCAGGACATGCTCCTGGCATCCAGCTACAGGATACAGCGTGTTCTTCTGCCCCGCCACACAAGCAGCAATGCGCGTATCACCTGGCATGTTTGTCACAGGGCCAGAACATGAGTGTCTGTTACATAAAGATAAGTATTTTACAAAAGTAAATAAAAGCAGCATGTATGAAAGATGCAAGATAAACCCCCTACAGCACCCTCTACTATAGGAAATTAAAAAGCTGAAGTGGGAGCTATTACCGAGCCAACAGCAGTGCACGCAGAGCGTCGCTAGCTCTGCAGCGAGGCTGGCGGGGCAGGGACTGCAGGCAGTATGGATCGGCTTCCCCTCCTGGTTTTGTAGACTTTTGTAGATGTGAGTATTACCATTTTCTTTTAGCTTGGTCAAAGCCATTAAAATACTGATTCCAAACACATGCATCTTTTCTTACAGTATTTTTCCCCCCTTCAGTTGGGGTAGGGAAGGGCGTTTTAATAAGCATTGTTCAAACACCGTCCTTTTTCATAATGGAAAGTTTCGGGTTTTTTTTTTTTGTTTCCTACTACGCACACCACCAAGCTTATCTGCTTTGCAAAGATGAATAGCTGAGTCAACTCTGCTGGGATTCAACCCTCTAGGCTTATACATCATGAGTGCTTCCGTCTCCCTCATTATCTAAAACAATTAGCAGGGAGAAGAGAAAGCTGCATTAGAGCTGGCAGTTTCGTATTCTTATCCCCTGGAACGACGTCTCTCCGAAACGCCTGTCTTTCCACGGGCTGATCTTAAGCCACAGATACTGGATCCAGACACTGATTCATATTGCTATCAGTTTCCCTACCTCGAAGCTGGTCAGAACAAGGGATGCAGTTCAGACCCATCAGTAAAGGAGGCCTGAAACGCAGTGCTTTGTTTCAAATCTCTGGCAGGGCCCCGAAGTTTGGGAGAGGGGCTTTCTCACCTACTCCGGTTGGGTTCATCTCTAATGTACTTCACCACACACTGTCAGACCAAGATAATTAAAAGCTCAGTAATTTCAAACTCAGAAAGCACCTAGATTCCAGGGAGAAAAGGCCCAGCTACAATTCAAAGTCAGCTCGGGGCACAGGACAGTAACTGCAACAGCTCACGTGTTGCCGAGGCGTTTGCCCTCTTCTGTTTAGCACCTACCAGGTTCACTTAAAAAGCTCTGTACTGAAGTTAGGAATAGAACAGCTTAGGCTACAGTCTAATATTCTTGATTAAGCGTATGTTTAGGATATGTTTAGAGACCTTGATGCTTAGATAAAAAGTGAATTTTAATCCCATTTAGAGCAATAAAACCACTTAAGTAGTATCTTTCTTGGAAGCCTGAATCATCGCTCAAGCTAAGCCCGATAAAAGCATATGGCTTAAAATTGCCTCTTTCTGCATTTAGAGTTGGTAAGTGCAAAATAGTACCTTCATTTCTCAGTGAAGGCTTTAGGTCGAGTTATAATTTACTGCCTTGGAAACTATTGTCAGGAGAGCATCAAAGGGATGCTGCAAAGGCTGTCAAGAAAGATTGTCAATCTTGAGAACATGTCTCATTAATCTGCTCGCTAGGACTGGAATATGGGGTTCCTTTAGAATTTATTTTGAGGCTTCAGGGAAGACCTCAAGACAGACCTTTAGCTGAAAGGTAGCAGGCTTTAAGGTCTCTCTGCTGGACTTGAGAAGACTGGGCAGTGAATTACCTTTTCTTCAGAAAAGGGCTGATTGAGGCAGCGAGCAGGATATGGAGCTGGCCTGGGGTTTGCTAATTCTCTGCAGATTTCCCGATCTCTTTTATTACCAGGACTTAAAGCTGCACTACACAAAGCCAAGGGGGATTTGAACTCCACTCAGCAAACCAGCTGACTTTGATGGGAATTACTCAAAGTTCACATAAGGGCTGTAGGACTGGACAGAAAGAGGGAAAAGAGTGGAGGAGGATATTACATTCTTGGATGTAAGTTGTTGGCTAAAGAACATGTGAGATGTGAATAGCCACTAAAGAGCATATTCAGGCTGCCTAGATTTCTCCTGAGTCCCTTTGCCTCTTGGCTGGCTTCAGTTTCAGGTCTTCAGATCTTCATTTGGGTCTCCAGAGGATTTCAGTAGTGCTTGGATTTTGCTATAGCCTAGGCAGAGAGATGTAGGTGAAATTTAAACTCTGAATAAAAGCCTAAATGGATCATTATTTCAACCTCCCCAGGAAGGGCTGTTTAGTCTTAAGGGAATGATTCAGAGTAGAGCCTTTACACATTTAGCAGCTTCGTCTGCTTAGCAATAAGGTGAACTTATTACAATGTCTATGCAGACTCTACTGTTTTGGTAGGAACTTCATTATGACCATCCTTACATGTTTTTCACACCTCTTTGCTTCACATTAGTGTATTTTCTAGATAAACAGTAAAATAGAATTCACATTACCCACTACCGTATCAGAAGAAAAGGGTGGAGATTTTGTACTGATGCTGTTAAATTTCTGTGTGAGCTTCCTAAAGCGGATCTAATCGGAAGGGCAGATTGGGCAGCTCTTATCCACGTTGAGTCATAGAATATGACTAGTTTGGGGCCAAGATATTGGCAGTGTTTGTCTTCTAAATCTCAGGTAGAAAGAAAACAGAATACAGTCAGATTATGAACAAAGTATAGGAAAATATACCAACCAGAACAGTTTATGGAGAACATCAGTGCAAGCCTTCACCTAAGTGCAGACTCACACTTTACAGGCACTGACCCTTAACTGATGGGGGCCAGAAGCAGCAGCACCGAAGCACAAGACATGATGCAAGGAAGATGCAACTCAGCATTCCTGCTCAGCCTCAGCTCTCTCAGGGCTTTATGGGTAACAGGAGGTTTGAGAGCCATAAGTTCAAGGCCACTGTACTGGAGCTTGGATATAGTATATACTTTAGGAAGTTTTATGGTTTTCAGTTTTTATTCCCATTCTGAGCAGAAAGCACTAAAACCAAAGCAGGCTGAAAGAGGTGAACCTTGTCACTGTACACCCTTGCATCCATTATTTGCCAACTGCTTTCTAATAATTTAAGGAGATGAAACCCTGCGCTAAGAAACTCACAGTTAAACAACAGATAGGCATGTTAGGCAGAGAAGGGAGAAAAGGTGATTGTGTTTGCTTCACAGTAATCACCATCATAAGCGTGGGTCTCCACAAAAATAAACGTTATAATGATGAGGGGGAGGTGTTAGAGCAAAGATACACAAGGTATCTATAATCTGGTTTGCTTGAGTACTGCAAGCAGTGAAGCAGGAGCTGCAAGGATTAGTCCTGCAACATGTACAAAGGCTCAGATTCACTTTGTGCACCTGAAGCCTGGATGTGCTGGTTCTGGCTGGGGTAGAGTTAATTTTCTGCATAGCAGGTACAGGGCTATGGTCTGGCTTTGTGCTGGAAACAGTGTTGATGATAGCACAGGGATGTTTTCGCTGTAGCTGAGCAGGGCTTACCCAGAGCCAAGGCCTCTTCTGCTCCTTACCCCACCCCACCTGTGAGCAGGCTGGGGGTACACGAGGAGTGGGGAGGGCACCCAGCTGGGACAGCTGACCCCAGGGATATCCTGTACCGTATGGCGTCACGCTCAGCACATACAGCCGGGGGAAGGAGGAGAAGGGGACGACCTTCAGAGTGATGGCGTTTGCCTTCCCAAGGCACCACTGTGCGTGATGGAGCCCTGCTCTCCTGCGGATAGCTGAACACCCGTCTGCCCATGGGAAGCAGCAAATTAATTCCTTGTTTCACTTTGCCTGTGTGCACGACTTTTGCTTTACCTATCGAACTGTCTTTATCTCAACCGATGAGCTATCTCACTTTTACTTTTCTGATCCTCTCCCCCATCCCACTGGGGGAGTGAGCGAGCAGCTGCGTGGGGCTGAGTTGCTGGCTGGGTTTAAACCACGACACTGGACTACTAAGGTGCAGATCTGTAAAGCTATGCTGTACACGTTTGCTTCCGTAGTAGAGTCCCATTCAACATGGATGGGAGAGATAATTTGTAGTAACTGCACTGAACCTATTTTGCAAGCTCTAGTTTAGCTTACCTTCAATTAACTTACATTCGTGCCCATACTTCTCTATCCCATACCACAAAGTCTGGTTCAAAAAAAAAAGTTCCAAACTCAAAATGCCTTTCACTAACCATTCTAGCACACAGGGAGAGTCTCCAATCATCCAAAGCCTGCCCAGCATGTGGGCTAGATGCTTTGCAACAGAAAGACTTTTGCCTCTGGTGCTCGATGTGCAAGTCCTCTGCCAAACATCATGTGCAGAAGCATCTCTTTTCCCTGGACCCTGTAAGTATCCTCCTTGCCAAGAGGAGAAAGGCTGCTGAGGAGAACGCACTGTGCTGGCCCATTTTGATAATTGATGCTACAATAAAAGTTTTGGCCTGGTTCCCAGGGAAGATGGGGTAGACACTGCATTGCACCTAGGTACCAGGGGCTTCTTTAAGTGTTCACGCTCATGGGGTCTTTCTTGGGATCTTTTACAAGACGTGCAGAGTCTGGCATGGATTTTGCCCCCCAAGATTTAAGACAGTGCCATTAGTAAAATCATTTCTTCTCCAACACTCTTACAGGACATGTAGGACTTTAAAGGAGCATGTGATGGAAGTTACCCTCAGCAGACAACCCCTCCCACATTGCTGGGCCTTCTCAAATGAAGTCAACTTCATCAGACCTCCAGCAGGGAACCTGTCAGCACTCCCAGTGCGAGAGGATACACTGACCCGTCGCTGCTCTTTCTGTATTCAGGCAAATCAGGAATAACAGTACTGAAATCATGTTATATAGCTATACATGCTGTTTATGTTTGTGTTCCTGCAGAGATTAGTTTCCTGGTTACTCTTTTGTCTGACAAAGCATTATCCTGCAGGCTGGGGTCAGCTCAGAAAAGCTCTCCGTTTTGCAACATACATCTATTGCATATACATGGAATGCATATGCAATGGAATATACATCTATTGCATATACAAGGAATGACTCCCACGCAAGGGTCATTCCATGTATGTGAACAGTCTAAACACACCCTACTTAAATCACTCTGTTACATACCCCATCCCCACACAGCTTCCTCAAGCACTTTGCCAATTGAACAGACAGAAAACTAGCCCATTTTCCTCACCGCAGTCCTGAGGAAGAGGAAGACACAAGCAGTCCTGAATAAGGCAAAAGAATACGTCACATGGAAAAAGGGAACATGCAACCCCGTTGTTTTAAAAGACTATGAAGAGAGGGGAAGTGTCCACCCAGATTTACATTAAAAACAGGCTGGTTTGATCTTTTCATGCAAAAGCACATTGAGTTACAAAGAGATGTAATGCCATCCAACACCCGCAAATTTTTTATGTGCAGGCTCTCTCGTGAGCAAGCAATGTGAAAACGTGCCTGTTTCCCCTCGTTCAGGCTACTCCTCAGCCCATTTCCTGATGGGGAGGATCATTACTGATAAAGAAATATGTCTTTCCTTATCAACGGAAGAAATGTTTCACTGAAGTCTCCTGGAAGGTGTAGGAGTTTTATCCTCCCATTTGTTGTGGTGTGCAGCACAGCAGCAATGGTAAGGAAGAGACCAACTGCTAAGGACAGGACTCCGGGCACAACTTTCCCTAAACTTTCCTTTTTCCAAGCATCCAAATTAAAAGCAGGCTCTCTGGAAGACAGGATATTTCTCAAATCCTGACTAAAGCTAACAAACTAATTTTGAAGTCTGCAAGAATGCCTGACAAATCCACAACCCAGACAGCCCACCAGCAAGATAGCCCTACAGACCACCCGTCTGCATAGGAACAGCAGAACGATGGAAGAGGTCACCGTCAGATATCTCCAAGAATACGTATTGTGTTGTAGCTCAATAGAGGCCAGATCTAAGAGACTTTATGACCTGCTGCAAATTTGTGGAAGAGGCATCTGAGGAGAGGACTGACTAAAAAGGTCCAAGCAGGGTTTGATGTCTGAGGTTTGTAGGACGTTAGAAGAGATTTTTGTAGTCTGCTCGTGGATTTTATAAGCCAAGCTGGAGCATCAATGGTTTCAACTGCGCTTTGTAACGTAATAATACTAAAAGACAAAAGAAAAGGCCTACATTTCAAATGCAAGACTTCAGTGGAAAAAAAAACCCAAACATATTTTCTCTTTTAAGTTTTCTTCCTCTCCATTTTTAAAATCCAATAAATGAATGTACACTAAATGAGCCTGATAGTGGGGAGCCATTGACTCTAAACAAGATCTGTCTGCGAAAGAGAGCGCTAAATGGGTTAGAAAATAAGAGAAAATTGATGTCTGATGCCTCAGACAGGCACACTTCCACAGAAGCGTAGCTCAGGCAGACAATGCTAGGACAGGGAGAGAAGAACACGTGTATTTTTCTGTCTACCTGACTTGCCCTTAATGCGAGGTGAACAAAATTTAGCACTGCCTCGCACTTCAGCTGCAGCATCAGCTTTTCCAGACTAGCTTTGTTCAGATCAATTACGGCACAGTTCACACGTGCACAGGAACCAGCATGATGAAGCCCTAGGATACACACAGCCAAACTACTTATTACGCCTAGCTTTACTTTGAGCCAGCTTGTCAGTCGGTGTAATTCGGCACAGCTTTCCCAAAATCAGTGCTGGAATTTCACCCCAGCAGCAATTTTAAGCCATCGGTCCAACACACATAACAGAGCTCTTCATAGCCACAGGCCATTTGTGCACAGGTACCTTTAGAGGGTCTGGTTTAGATCTCCCTGGCATCACAGTAAGACAGAAACACCACCATTAAAGCTGATCACACAGCTCATAACAAAGTCACCTCCTTTGGATAACGTGAGCTGTGTCCGTAGCGCAGCAGAAGACAAGGGGCGAAGTAGGGTTATAGCCTGTGAGTTCCTTCCTCAAAAAAAGTCAGCTGTATGCCTTTGTCATTCTTTGTTTGCAAAGTAGAAGGTTAGGGAATTAATATCTGCATTGCCTAAACATCACTTCAAAAACCTCTCCTAGGAAACTACCAGGTAGCCAAGAAAAATTTTAAGCTACCTAAATCACTTTCAGACCCGGTTTTGATATTTGTTTTTACAGAGGTCTCAATGCAGAAAGCTATTCCACTTTGTTTCTCAGTACGGAGAGTTGTTCCGGCTTTTTTAATCAAACTGCTTAATTACAAAATGCTAGGGGACTTACTGCTTGCTTTTCAAGTTTGTTCATTAATCTGTGTTAGATTCTGCTCAAATGAATTATGGCACCAAGCCAGTGTGCTTCACAAAACTAACATTTAAAGAAGTAAATAACTGAAAATGGTTAAAAGGCGTAATTATTTTTGTAACGCAACATCTAATTAATCCATGAAGCTCACTGAAACAAGTGCTAATTGAAGAGAATACCTTAACATGATTTTCAAAAGGAATGATTAGACATGGTTAGGAATAGGAATTTTGCCATGCCAGTAACTGAAATCAAGCTGCAAAGTCACTTTCACATTTCTATATATAAGCTAACCACAGGCAGGGGCTGAGAAAGGCTTCTGTCTCCCTCGCATGAGCAGCCTGATGCAACACGCTGGTTGTTTGCGTCTGTCCGAGGCAAGACACGTTAGCCATTATCGGAGACAAGGTCCATCTAATCTTGTATCATTCATCTGTTTTCTTGTGGCAGTTCCAATATTGCTGTGTAACGTCAGAGGAATGTGATAATGAATAACTGACTCATGATGAAGCCATCATCTCAAAAGCCTTCTATGCAACTAAATGAATTAGTGCTTGGTATGAGCAATATCTTGATGTGACTAAGCTCCCAAGATAACTCAACCGCTTACCCATTAGTGAGGCAAACTGGAACCAGCCCAGAATTAGGCTTCTGGCAGAACACCTTGAAGGTAATTTCCCCAGAGCAAGCGTGACAAGCATCCCCTCAAGAGATGTGATCTCTTATAAGAAAAATTGTAGAGAGGACAGTAGTTACGGAAAGTATGGCTGAAATTCTGGCTCTACTAAATCCCCAGGAGTTCTGCCATTTCACAGGGATCTTTAAATCTTATTCCCTATTCTGCAACTTGGGACGATGCAATACAGCAGTTTAGGAAGCCTGTGTGCAGACAAATATCACCTCTTTCCTTCACAGGATCAGCACCAAGCTTGGACAGTATTTATTCTTCTTGCCTGGGAGATCTACTTGTTTGAGATACACATAGCACTGAGGACTGCCATCGCAGGGAGACAAACATGGGCAACCCTTCACCACCTATTTATGCCATCACTCTACAAATGCAGTGCCAGCTCACACTTTTAACGGAGAAGAGGAGATTTTCAGGAAATCTTGAACATTTGAAAGCTAAATAGCTATTACTGACTCCGAGTATTCATTTTTAATTTTTTGCTCAGATTTTTCTCTACCTTCAAATTCAACTAATTAGTCAAATTTTTAGTAGTAACCTTAACTGACATAAAATAGCAAACCAGCCTCTGGTATATGGGTCTGATTTCAGCCACAATCAGCTGATTACTACACTTTGCTGTTACAAGCCAACTACTATGACACAGGAAAAAATATTGAAGTGAGTTCAAAAAAAATCTTAGGATATGCACCCAAAGTATTAGCTGTTTTCCAAATGAGTAAACATAACAAAACAGATTTTGTTTATATAGTAAATGTGCTGGAAATAAGAACGCCACAGATTCTATGCTTAATTGTCTCGAAGTGAAGAAAAGCTTCAAGAGATCCACCGGTGTATGGTTTTACATGTACCTAAACAGATAGCTATAGTTTGAGATGCTGCAGAACATTTTTTCAAGAAGCCTGAAGTAAAATACAGCATCCGGACTTGTCATTCTTTTATTACATTTTTAAGTTCTTTTTTTCCACATATTTAAGAAACGCTTTCCTCATTATTTCTGTCCCTCAACTAATTTTGTCCAATATCAAGTACTAAAATAAGTGGTTTTGCAGATACAGCTTTTCCTTTCCAGTATCTCTTATCACAGATATATTGGCTGGGAGGGACCTCTCAGGCTCCTGCTCAACACGGGACCATTGCCAACACTGGCTCAGGTCAGCCACGGCTTTGTCTAGCCAAGACTCAACAACCTCCAAGGATGGCGCTTCCACAGCCTGTCTAGACGACCCGTCCCAGGCCTGCACTTCCTTTCTAGCGAAAACTATTTTCCTAACATTCAACTTGCAGCTTCCAAGCGGCTGTTTCACAGCCACTGCCCCCTTGTTTTATTTTCTGGCACTAACATCTCCCTCATCTTGGTAACTCCCCTCTAAAGCAGTCAGTGACTTCCAGTAAGGAGACACTTCATCCCCTCGGCGCCCGACTAAACAAGCCCAGCTCCGTGAACCTCCCTGCTCGGTCACATACTGTTGGCTCCTGATCACCTCGATAGCTTTGTGCTGGATCTTCTCACTTATTCTTTGTTTTCAGTGCTCAAGTACTACAGGAAAACGGGGCTAACTTGAAAAGGAAGGAAACTACAGATTTTTTTGCTCTTCCATAGGCATCCACGTCCTGAGGCTATGTCTTACTAAGAAGTTTCCCACTTCTTATTTGGGCAAATGTAGGGTCCCAGCAGCCAGTCCTCCAGCTGGCAGTGCCCGACAGCTCTGGCAATTGTGCATTATCACTTCACAATTGGAAATTATGTTGCCATTGGATCACCAAGTACCCAATTCATCCAGAAAAAAACAATGCAATACAACTGAAGTAGAATAAATTAGTCTTTATCCCAGTTTTCTCATATGGGCCCTTTACAGCTGTTACAATAACATCCATCTGTCTATCGTATTGCTGCTGCCATTCACTGCTATCATTTTAACAGCCACAGTCTCCTTTCATCCAAATGAAGGATTTGTGTGGGAACAGCTGGACCGCTACGCACATCTCCCCGTCCATTGCTCCCTTATTACTGTGAAACATGTAGAGAGGCGCATAGCTTTGTGTGCCGCTTCACAAGATTTCAAAGAGAAACGTGGCCTCCATCCAAAAAGAGTTTATCATGGTTTTGCCAAACCAAAAAGCTCAAAAATCAGAAATAAAGCCAGACCCAAACCATGAGAATGATTTATGTAGATGCTTCATTCAGCAACACTTAAATAGGAAAAAGATGCTGAAATACTTCAAGAATCTGGGCTTTAATACCTCACAAACGATACTGAAATCACCCTCTCAGCTCTGCCAGCATTTAGGGAGGTTTTTTAGTCTCACTTTATGGATTAAGGACTGAGTGAGAAACATCAACAAGGTCTCACAGCGCTGGTGAAATAATACCTTTACTCCTCTTGATCTCTGTGCCTCAATTCAGAGCCACTTTTGCTATGTGACCCTTCTTCCTTACTGCTTCATTGGCCAGAGATCTGTGGCAGGAGACACCACAGGAGCACAAAACAGCAGGAGAAGTGCCCAAGCTAGACAGCAGCTTCATGTACTTAGAGATGAAAATGGAGGAGATGATGCAATTTATGGAGGATGCTGTGCACTACCCAGAAAGGTCTGAAGGGCAGCTGCACAAAAACTTGTTCCACGAGAGGGCATTCACCTTGACCTACCTACAACAAACAACGCAGAGGTCTACTAGGTTCTGTCTCAGCAGAACTACTCATGTGGTCTAAAACAGTCCCTGGCAAATTCATCATGCAATGACAACAACCCACAAAACTTGACTGCGTCATTGCTCAATTCAGCGTGGGGACACCTCAGGTATACCTCCTCTTTGGACTACTTGCCAACCTCCTCGCCCTAGTATAAAACAAAAACCTACTGTAAAAATTAATTCTTAACCTGACCTTAAAGAAACTAGAGCAGAACAAGTACAGCTCAGCTTCGTGCTTGTGGGAGGGCCAATTCCATTAAAGCCCAGATCGCTACTGGTTTCTGAGTGGTCTCATGCACAGCGATTAATGCTGCTTTCATCGGACAATATGCAGGACACCTTTCACATAAAGTTTTCAAACACTTCAAAACGGATTTGGAGCTACATGTTCAATCTCACAGCCTGAGGAGGTAACAGAGAGGAATCAAGCCTTTTTTATTATTATTTTAAAAGGAACCTTCCATTTCAGGGCTGTCTCCAACACTTTCTTTGAATTTCTTATTTTCATTTGAGTGAAGCTAAGTTACATACTGGGCTTGAAACAGAACTCATGAGATCTCAGGAAAACAAGCTGCTGTACAAAGCCAGACCAAAGTCTGATGGGGTTCCTGAAAAACTGAAGCAAGTCTACTCAACAACCATTCAAAAAAAAAATTCCCAAGGATTCACCCACAAAGCACACAAGAAAAGCAGGCAAATAGGGAAACAAGTGTCCCTTCTCCTTATCCCTAGCCAGCCACTATTTATAAGCTAGTCCAAGGACACGCACACACTTTTGCCCGTTCCAGCCCCAATAGTCACAGCAGATCCCACATCAGCAGGAGCAATGCTGATACACAGCACGCAGCTTTTTCCAAGAGGGCTGTAGACAACTAATGCCGCATTCGTTACTGTGCGAGAGCCCTCATTCAAATCAATAAAGATTAGAGTACAAGCCTGAAAACTGCCGTAACCAAAAACCTGTTCAGCGTGCACTATGCAATGCATTTACCCTGCATGGCTCAGTTTCTCTCACCCTCTTCTGACCTCCAACACGCTCACTCCATACATATAGCTTTGTTACTGACAAATTAAAATTCAGTTAACGTTCCTGAAGACTTCAATCACAGTGCTTAAAAACCCTGCATATCTCAGCAAATGCACTCATCTTCCAGTTCTGAGATGATCACAATTTTTATTTTTATTTTAAGTGTTCTTGCCAGTTTCCATTGCAAATCATGCGATGTCTGGTAAGCAAATGAAAGGGTAGAATGTTCTCATGCTTGGGAAAGACATTCAGTGTGGGAGAAAGTTTCTTAGAAGTAGCTGCACTCTTTTTCTAAAAAGAAAAATACAGTACATACTTGGAATAGAATGAATAGAACAGAAAAGATGACATTAAGACAAGGGTGTAGGGAATATTTTGATGGTGGCCTTAAGGGCTGAAGACGTTTCTCTGCTACACTGGTAACAGAGAAACATCTGGATTGAGAAGGAATCAGAGAAAGGAGCCTTTATTACAAGCCCTGGTGTAAAAAGAGAGTGTTTACTTGCTAAAGAGAATGCAGAGAGAGGTTTTATGCCCATTCCATACAGAAAGTCATTATTACATTATGGCTCTGCAGGCAGATACACTCAAGCTCCAAACTAAACTGAGCCGATAGAAATAAACTTCACCTTTCATGTGTGGCTTTGCACAATACTTGAACTGTTGCCTCAGCGCTCTACTTGCGTTTAAGGATCCTGCTATATCTTACAAGACCAGGAACTTCAGAAACTATCATCCGTCAGCAGAACGAATGTTGGAGGCTAGAGGTTTAAAAGACTTCACTTTTGACTACTTCGTGGGCATAGCCCTAGACAGTCAGCCTCTCTGACTTTTAGTAACTAGCAGTTGCACTTTTACTTGATCATCCTTAACTGTACCGAGTCTGGGATTTTAACAGTTTGTATCAATACCTGCTATGTGGACCCAATTCTCCCTTATGCTTATAGGAAGTGTAAGTTATACGTCTTCACACAGCCCACTGCAAAGCAGGATGAGACTCTGCATCAGTCATTTACATTAAAGTGAGCGTAATCATCCACAGTCCAATTAAGTAACACTTCTGACTTGTGCTTTGATGGATGTGACTACAACACGCAGGGCAGCAGAGAATCATGTCTTAGCATGTTTAGACATCCAGAGAACAGAACAGCGTGGTACAGGTTTAATGATAATTGTGTAGTCATCTATATTACATTCTTTCCAGCCTCTCCTTAATTATAACCACCATATATAACCTGTACCATGAACGATAGCCTGACAAAGAAAAATGGAAGGTTTGGGATCTGCAGAAGTTTCAGTTTGGCATCTCCAGCAGCATGAAATTGGATGAAGCAAATCATATTTTAGACCATAAGCAGGGGGTGGGGATGCAGTTCCCCCCCCGATTCAAGGAACTTCTGAATATGATCAGCTTTGGGAGCCAAGCACAGGCTAAGAGCAATTTCACATAAATACAGGAAGAACCGATGACAACACTTGGGAATAATCACAATGAGTCAAAGCTGCAGAAGTCTTTCCAATGCTGCAGGATCACTTGGAAAAACAATCTCTCATTTTCCAAAGACAGTAAGTGATGATAAATGAGGACACATTTATTAAGAGGGAACTTTGCATCCAGTTTTCTTCTCTGAAATCACAGCAGAGGATGGGGTCTCTGTATGCCGCGCACTTTTGTAAGGCAGTAATCCCAACTTGTTCACGGGACCGAGATAAGACTAATAACCTCGTTGACAGATTAGTTTAACACCTTGAAGGGCTTTGCAGCTTCAGAAAAGAGTAAGCAGAAGGATACTTGTTTTAAAGAAAACTCGTCTTCTCATTTAACCTCAGTTTCCAGATGTTTAAACAGAAGCACATGCACATCTCAAGGGAAACCCTAAAGCTCAAAATATGTGTAATTAAAATTGGAATATATGCGAGTGCTGAAGGCTGCCCATTGCCTCTGCCAGGATGGGCACGAGCTTTAGGCAATCAAAAGATTTTTCTCCCTGTAATCCAGTTAATGACACATGGGCCAAACCAAAATCCAGTAGCACAAGTGAACTAGGCAGCTGGCAGCTCTGCAGCTTTTCCTCCCGCCGTGGATTGCCACTGTCTTAGTGCACAGTGTCCATTTATTTCCACCTTGTTCTTCCTCACTTACAGGACATAGCCACGTTTGGTTCCTACACAGGACTACCGTGAATTGAGATTCGTTCAGACTGGCTGAAAGATGATACGGGAGTGTAAAGCATCACTCACGCCAGAGGAGCTGCAGGCGAGCTTCAGTAGGCAGCCATGCACTAAGCCAGAGTGCAGGATGCACAGGAGAAGAATTACATTTGGGTGGTGGCACAGGGGAAATTATGAAAGCAATTCAGAAGCATTGTAATAAAGTACAATGCACTGTAGTGCTGCTTAAATTCAAAACAGGAATAAATTCTTTCATATGTTAAGTGCTCCCTGAAGTACAGGGCTGCCTGAAGCGTGAGGCCCTGTATGGGGACATAGTGGTACATGCTTAACGCTGAGTTTGGTTGCATGACACAGAACTGCAGCTGAAATTCAAACTGACATGCCCACGGCTCCTTAGCTGTCTGAACCACAAAAGCCAAATTAAACATTGCTTCAGCTGGAACTTACCCTTTGCACCTTTAAAACCATTATATTAAAGAGTAATGTCATTTATGAGCTGGCCATGGGGAAGGGCAGGTGTCTAACACCGAGAAATCATTTCAGCTATGGGTGATAAATCCAGTCTATAAACTGAAAGCATCTGAAATGAGCTCCACATTCAATCCCACCCCTTTTCTTTCTTTTTCAGTTGCTTTTGCTGGGATAGAGCTGAGCTCCAGACCTGAACAACCTCCTTTAGTGGTAGTGGCACAGCTGTGACCTGAGGTGACATCAGCGTGTTGCTGGCAGCTCAATCCAATACCTGCTGAATTCAATGGAAACCTTTTCCATGGGCTTCAGTAAACTTTGGTTTACTCCCTAGGTAACACCACATGGCTCCTCTTCTTTTAAGATTCACAGTATCAGGCAGTTAAAAGTGTTATTTAATCTCTAGCCAGCTTGAGTTGACTTCTCAGCAGGAAGCTCAATCTCACCAACAGAACTTGGAGCCTGCCAAGCAGCGGAGAGGAACGTGTGTCACTTGGGGGCTTGTTTTAATCATCATTTCCTTGAGGATGGTTCAAGTAGAGTCCGACATCTAAATGATGTAAGTTCACCAGGGCAGACAAGGTATCTTCTTGCCTCCAAACTCGTCCACTGGGAAAACAGTCCCAGATACTATGGTTGAGCATAAAAACACACCTGGCTGTTACCTGAGCATACAGGAGCTAGGCATTTAGGGGGTAGGAGGGCACATAGCCACTGAGTACTATATGTTCAGAAGAGATATTTACCAATAATCATAATAGGTCCCCATCCTCCCCAAGAAGCTCAGCTTGTCGATGTGTTCACACTCAGGACATCCGCATGTATTTCAAAATTAAGCCTTAGTTTCAAAGGCCTGACAATCATGTATGGCACTGCCTGTTACTCCAGAATATACAAGGGTATTTACATTGCAAGAAGGTTACTGTACAGACACAGCTTGCAGAAATGGAAAATAAATTTTCTCCCTTTCATAACAGCCTAAATTGAAGATGACATGAAAACTAGGATACAGGAGAGAATCAAACCCATGTTTTTCTGTCTGGAAATATAAAGGAGCAATCTGCTACTAGAACTGGTAACAGGTCAGCAGCAATACCAGCAATGCTTCAGATGAATGGTTTTCAGACCGTTTCCTAAGAGGACACATCCCCAGCAGCTTCAAGTACCTCTTTCCACGGTGCTAAACTAAGGAGGATGCACACGGCTGCCTGACACACACTGACGCCCTCTCTCCTGCCACCTGCACAAGGGGCACATGCAACAACCTGTTACGGCTCTGCTGTCCCAGCAACAGAAAAGAGCCCATCAACACTGCTTCCTTGAACACAGGGCAGGATTCCATTACTTACAAGCTTTTAGGTCCTCTCCTAGGGAGGAAGGTCTCCCTTAGTGATGAGTAACAAGAAAAGATGATGCATGAGTTACCTCACAGGTCAGTCATAGGAAACTGTATTTGCATCCTTGCACCCAAAAACAGATGACTACTTGCCTATTGCACAAAGGCTATTCAGATTTGTGTTTGTCATTTAGCTCTTCCCAGAATCACCGAGATGACAGAACCACAAACCCGGGAGTACTTTAGCATCAGCGCTTCGCAGCTTGCACTGTTACCTGGAGTGCCACTTCTCAGGCTGTTATGAACTGAATGCAGAATCCTCTTCCACCGATCTCGCATCCCCAGATATTTGGGCTTAGTTTAAAATTCATATGCCTTGCTGTTACATAGCTTTTCTGCAACAATGTTTGCAAAATATAGTCAGGCTGATCGAACATACATAGTTCGTAAAACATAAACTGTGTCAGACGACGATGTTAAAGGGGACTTCTGCCCACTGCTTTGAGTCTCAAGGCCTACAATTATTGAGTGGCATTTTTAGGTGTCACGCTAGGCATACACTAGGCCCATCTGCACGAGTGGTCTCATTTCCTTACATTTACAACCTGCAAAAACCATGAATAAACTCAGACTTTTTTTTCTTTCCAGTAAACTTCAGATTTGTAACTTGGCAGAGGGAACCATTGTATTTAACCACCTGTGCAGACATTAACTAAACACTTGAGCTTTAAAACCAAGAAAACACAAAGCGTTAACGCTGCTCAGATAGATGCTTGGGTACCTTCCAACTTCTCTTAGCAAGATGGTGTTGTGAACATGCAGCACCTTCATACAGTCTCTGCTCTCCTTTACTGTACAAGGACATGGCAGTGCTGCCTCGTGCAGGAGCATATACGGTGTTAGGGCCATTCCCAAGCAAGAGTCATTGCAAGGAAAGGTGCACACAAGGCTTTGGGGAGGTCACAGCCTCTCTCTGTGCTGTGCTTACTCGACAAAGGTTGCTCGCAAGCTGGAAGCCACAGAGATTTCACAGCTAACCCCAGCAGGAGTTTCCATTTGTGTTATTCTTAATATTTCATTGAAAAACACCACCAGGTCTGAACAAAGCAACAGCCTTGTTCTGCAAGGTACTTCAAGTGCACTTGGTCACAAATGGCCCCATCCCAAAAAGGTGTAGGCTGTACCAACAACAAACAGAATACAAGCTTTGTTAAACACATTTCATAGGTGGGAAATTGAAGCTCAGAGGCAATAAAGTGACTTACCGATGGCCACGCAAGTCACTGGTAGAACCAGGATTTCAACCCTGGTACGCTGATTCCCAGATCCATGCCTTAGCTCCAACACTATCCTTAGCTACTACTGCAGAATTAAACATCACAAGAATTGGCTACAGAAAAACACTCAAATTCTTCCAAACTAGAGACATAACACAGAGGAAAGCATTGTAAGTGCAGGAAAGGCAAATCTATACCATACCCTAGCCCTTCTTGGATTCTTTCCAAGTCCTTGCTGTTTAACACTCCAGGGACTTTGATTTCAGAGTTGTCAAGTTTCAGTTAATTATCTCTGTTCATTAGGCTCTGATCTGCCTCATTTCTTCCATACAAGTCACAGCAGTGGATGCTGTGCCCACCTATGGATCGCATATACGCATTACCTTTAGGTCTGAGTTAATGTGATAGGGACAGAGCTAACAGGCTGAAGCCAGCGTCCTTTACAATCGACCGGACCTCCCCAAACCAAATCCCTGGTGACTGTTGCACTGCACACAAGGCCTGTGCCATTCCAAGGCTCTTCCCTTGTAAGCCAGAGCAGAGAAGCCCATCGGGCCTCAGAGCGAGAAGCCCCTGCTAAACGGTCAGTTCAGAGTCAGTACAAATAAACTGACATTGCTCGAAAGTGAGATCATTGGCAATTTATTCCTGCCCAAGCCCTACCAGAAAGAAAACAGTGTTTCGTGTTGGGGCTTTTTTCCTCCTCTCTCCATCTCTCATTTCTCATCTCATTGCTATTTCCATGTGCTTCCCACCACACTGTGATTAATCTTTTCTAAGGCCTAAGGGACTGGAGTAAAGAGGTAAGTCAGACTGTATCAAAGACCCTACACAGAGGCAGCCAGGATCTGCCCCAGCCTTTGTGGGGCTGCAGCATTCCAAGAAACATTTTCCATCCTCAGAAGTTATAAAGAGTCAGAACTTTTACAGCTCATTAGTAAATCATTAGTGAGATATTCCCTTTACCTCTCAACAGGCTCCTTGCTTCCCTCCCCCAAACCAATCCTAAAATCCTCCTGTGAAAAAGAGCATTTTGTTTTCAAGGCCCTGTAAACGTCAAACTCCTTTTCTTCCACTCCCCAGTACAACATTTTCCAAGAGCTAAATTCAAGCCCGTCAAAGCTACTGCCAGGGAGCTGCGGAGCTGGAGCCAACCTGCTTGGCATGAGCAAGGGGATTACCACACCATGCCACACGTGTACCGTCCCTAAAATTCTGGCTTTCAAAAAAAACCCCACCAAATTATTAAGAGCTGGAACCCTGATTTGACTCCAGCACAGATCCTAAACCTACACAAGAAGCTTGCCAGTCTGGCCATCATTGTCAATTAAAGTGAGGAACAGGGTCAGCTTTTGTGATGCGTGCCAGTAAAAGCTTTTCCGATGCGGCCATATAAAAGCACATTTATCAGCACTTTTCCCTCACTGGATAGTTATGAACTAATATCAACAAAAGTAGTTTCTGTCAGTGTAAGTTATGCCTATTTGATGAGGATACTGGAAGCACAGGTGTATTAGAGGAACAGGTGTAAAATAGGTCTTGAGCTCCTGCACTGAGAAATAACGCAGTATTTTCCAAAATACAGTTGCAAAAAGGGTTCTGTGCAACACGGATGAGTGCTCCAACATCCGAACACTTGCCTGAACTACTTGAAAAGAAATGGGCTCCTGCCAGGTCCCCAGCTCCAAGAAAGTCTTCCACAGTATTTGCAAAGATTTGGGTTTGCTATCAGATCCAAACCTTACAACATTGCGCTTGGCTTTAAGAAACAGAAGAAAAGTTTAGAGAAATGCCTTGTCATGTCACTTCTAGGGTTTGTATTTTTTTTTTTTTAACTTTTTTAATTAAAAAAACCTCCTCACATATGTATCTCACAGCATGTTAGCACTTATTCCTACCCTTGTCACAGACTCAGAGTATCTGCAAACATTTACAGTGTTTTGCTGTGGTCATTCTTGCAAAATTGTCAATAATCTTGCACTACTTGACAGTATCCCTGAAGTCTGAGCTGCTGACACCTTCTGATTGAAAACAGAATTCCCCAATGAAGAAAAACGCCTGCCCTCAGTTTGAGAGAGAAGTCACAAAGTGTAAGGTTGCTGAAAGATTAGAAGTAAAAGCAAAGAACTCCAAATATGTTATATATTTAAATATCACTGGGAGTGTGGTACTTGGCCATAACATTCTAACGTATCACCGATAATAACGGGACACGTAAGCGCTAAGCCTGAGTCAAAAAAATATCAATGCCTACAAGATGACTGGAAATTCAGAGTTCAATTTAGTTTTGTGTTTTAAATGTAAATCCAAACCAGTTATATTCCACATAGATTTGTCTGAAGAATTTTAACAAAAATATTGTCAACACCAGAATATTTCGCTCAGGACACTGCCTCCCATGACGCTACCTCTCTCAAACTCTTCCAGAGATTCTCTCATGCCTGTGAGTCAGGGGAAAACGTGGTTAGATCCCACCTGGGATATACAGTTAAGTTTTGCAGCGTAGCTTTGGTTATTCAGAACACACAGGCCAACATCCTAACAATAGCGCAGTAGTCATAAATGTCGCATGAACTAGGATCTCGCATTCATCATATCCCTTTTTTAATTTGAGGAAGCAGAGAAATCAGTGTGAAAATGGACATTGGCATACAATGTCACAGGAAGGAGGCATTGCTTAACACGCAGTTTCTGGTACTGGTAAAGAATGATGTTGCTGCTGAACTGGGACCACATTTCAATGACATGACAATGCCTTTCTCCAGCTGTCCCTTCTTGCTCTGCTTTTACCTACACTGGCTGTTTTCAGCCACACCCAGGCCTCAAGGCAGAAAGTCTGCCCTTTTCTGTAATATTGAGTTATCAATATTTTTACAGGTACAAAGAGCCGGATTTAAACCCAGGAAGACAATGCCTCGTGCATCCTGGAAAAGTGTCCAGCACCCATGCAAGAGACTTGTCAAAACTCATTTTATTAAAGGTTGGAACCCATGGATGCCTACCTTAATAAAGGAACACAGCAGCTTGCAAGTCTGGAAAAAAAAATCATCTTTGAGATGCTTTAGTTTTGAGAACATTAAGATGGCAGCTCCTAGCCTTTTTTTTTTTTAAAAAAAAGGAGACTGAGATGCCCTCATTATTCAATGGAAAACTACACAGAAAAGTAAAATATTTCTCTACTTGCCAAAGTGCAAAGAGGGAAACCAGACAAGATTGAAATCAGCAATTTTACCTTGACAGTGACATCAAATCTTTCCTAATGGAACCACATGCAACATAAAAGTGATCTATTGCCAGGATGCAAGTGTTCTGGTTGATTTCAAATCAAACTAATTCTAATATCAAGGGATAATTGGTGGAGCCCTCGTTCACGTATCGCAAGAATTAGAACCAGAACAACTATTTGTTGGAAACTGAGTACTTATGCTTGCCATCAAAGTTCGTTGGACTTTCCCCGCTTTAACCTGTCTGGGTTTTTAATACAGACTGGATTCTCTGGCCACCACCTGTAAAGGTGGACTTAAATGCTCCTGCACTAGCAGACTTAAGAGAGGGGTATACGCAACCACCACAGTGCTGGCAGAGACAGGAGCAAGAGATTTTTCAGGTAGGTTGCAACCCAGATGGATAAGGTCCAGACCCATCATTTGTGGTCATGGTGCCTGCCACGTCCATCTCCCTGCCCGAGAGTCCGGCACACAACCCCACTGCCTGTCCCCTCTTCTCCAGGCCTCTTGTGCCCCACTACCATCCCTTTGGGTCACAGAACGACCACCTCATCCATGGTTCCCCATGTCCATCGCCCTTACAGGGACAATGTTGCCTTCATGACAGAGGTGAGTAGGCATGCTGCAGGGACAGACATCAGCTCAGGCTCAAAAGTCACTGCTGTTGACACCGCATGAGCAGGCCAGCTAGCAAAAAGATATGAAGCTATCAAGGAAACAGGTAAATGCCAAAATATTAGCACAGAAGTGGTAACAAAGGGGTACGTTAGGACAAGGAGTTTTGAATTAGGCCACGGTTATGCAAACCAAATGAAGCAAGAACAGCTACAACTAGTTAACAGCCAAGCAAAACCTGCCCATTAAGAGATATTTGCATTTTGCAAGGGCCCAAAGAGACCTATTTTTCTATTTTATTTCTTCAAACATCTTTTCTGAGGGAAAGGGTAATTTAGCTCAAATTTTCCTTAGATTTTTCTTCAGTGAGCACAGTCTGGTTTTTATTGGGAGAAGAATAATCTTTTCAGGAAAGCTATTAAAAAAGCAAGCCATGTATGTTCAATTAAAATTTTAAATAAGATACGAATTCATTTGCAAAATGTGAAGTGCTAATAACCTTGGCATATTTTAGTTAGATGCACTTTAAGAACAGTTCTTTTCTCCATGAAAATCATTTTATATGAACAACTTAAATCAGCTCTATTAGCAGTTTTAGAAACAGGGATGTGGTTATGAAGACAATTCCAGCCAGAAAAGGGCAGACATTTGTAGGGGAAAAATTAAGGGAATGTAAATCATTTTCCAATAAATATTCCATGCAGAATATTCAATTCTGTGATATATAATACTGTCTTTTTCCAGAGATATTGCCTTCCCTCCCTGTGGATGCTGAAAGTGATTGCGGTATTAAGTTTCAATTGATTGTTAACAAAACCCCAAGCCTGTTCCTACTTCTGATTCAATCCACTTAGAATAGCAGCCTGAGCTTTTCTAATCTCATTTTAATTTTCCACGGGGGACTAAGTGTCCAAAATCCTTGTGAGGGCGCTGGAATTTTCAGCTGAAGGATGCAAGAACCTCATTCAAAGTCAATGGAGAAAGACCATCGTTTAGACTAGATCCCTAATGGCCTCGGTACGCTCCGGAAAGTGCCCTGAATTACCATCTTTCTCAAAGTGGAATATCATTCTGCTTATGTCAGGCCTCCAAATACAGTTAACACTCAGCTTTTGGAAGAAAAAGGATCACTAGAAACAGCCTTCAGGGAATAGTCTCCTGTCGCAGCTGCCTGCTGTTTGGAGTGCCCTGTGCCATGCCACCTTTTGAGACTTTTACTTCTGCATACCTATTAACTGCCTGAATCCTAACCTGGGCATCCCGTGCATGCAGGGACTGCAGGGGAAACGTGACAATCATTCCCAAACTTTTCTCTTGACCTACCCTGCTCCACCCACACCACCTCATACCTTCTTCACCTTTCTGTCCCCTTCCATATCTGGCAGGGCAACAGGGAGTCACCTATCTGGGCAGTCACTGTCCTTTCACCTTCCAAAAAAAAAAAACAACCACAACGCAAAACCAAACAAGCATCCCAAGCACTTTGGTTTCTCACGTCCCATCCATTCAGGCCTGGTTACTGTAAATCTCATACCGGCTATTTAACACAAGCTCTCTCTCCTGTGCCAGAAGCGCCATGGTGGTGTTCAAAGAGGAATTTCAAACTTGGCAGATGCTTGGGGGCAGCCTCAAAAGACTTGTTCAAATAGCCCACCATCCTCCTTTAGAAATCAACCTCTTAACATGCAATTTCCCTCTCCTGCCCTACCTTAACTCCCTTCCTCTCTGCATACCTTTCCTCCTCAACTGCGACATTTTCAACATTAATGGGATAAATACAGGAAATTCCTGCTGCATGTTAAAACGAAGAGGTTTTACAGTAATGTTTCAGACCAGCATATCAAACTACAACATTCTTTACAGCTCAGTGCTTGCCCAGTATACAACTTTTGGGGTATATGACAAGACACACAATAACCATAGAAGTCATATTCAACAACTCAAGAAGCAATTCCAGCAGAGCAGTACCCGAACCATCCCCCAGCCAGCACCCCACTAACCAGCACTGCTCAGTATCTCTCCTCTACAGCTTTATTCTTCAGACTTAATGAGACAGATGCAAACAGCAGGCACTTATTCTCTAATTAACCAATTTGGCTGCCACTTTGTGATCATTAACCCAATGTTGCTGGGTCAAGATTGCACGCAAAGTATTTCTTCCTTCCCTCCACTTTCTCCCTTTCAATCCTAATAGATGCCAGGTTTTGAAATCAGCCGCTTCCCTCCATTCCCCAACCTCCGCTGCATACAAACCATCTTTGCTCACTCACTGCAGCACCTTACAAGACGCATTCCTGAGATCTAAAAATAGGCTTGTTAGATTATTTGACAGTCAAAAATTAAATGAAATTGGAAGTAGTAATTATTTTCTTGATTATTTCATACAAGCCAGACTTTTATCAAAATATTTTGACATGAGAAGATTTGTGAAAATAAATAGGCAATCAGCAAGTCATTGCTAACGGAAAAGAAATTTTTTTCAAGGAAACAAGTATATATTACCTGTCACTGCCATGTGAAAGTCTCGTGCTTTAAAAGATGATGTGTTAACAGCACTTTATCAAGAAGACAGCATAACAGACAGATCAACATAATCAAAAGACAGCTTCACGCAGTGCCGCACTGAACATGACAGAGGCACTGTATTGTACCCGAAGATTAGTGAACTTTTACATATTTAAGAGTTCCTGGGGGGCAGAGACTGGAGTACAAGTCTCTGCTCAGCTTGATGAGAACCCAAATCACTAGCCTAAAAACAACAACAAAAAAGTTTGCATTCATCCATCCTCTTCCTTTCTCAACCTAGAAATTCTGGACAACCCCAACAGGGGAGCTAGAGGGTATTTGCTTCTCAAAACATTTACGTCAAACAAGAAGAGGGAGCTTGACAACATCGTGCCACCTACCCCGTCAGTACTTTAAACCACACAAGCTTAGGCAATCTCAATTGCCGCCTCCTAGATGACGTATAGGACATCTCCTGCCCAAGCCACATATCTGTCATAGCTGGTTATGCTCATTTTGACTTGCCATTTGTAGTCCGAGTTAGTGAGTGCCAACGTTAGCAGAGCATTTCTTGTTTCATATCCAGGTAAACCCTGTCTTTCAAGATCTTATTACAAAGAGTCTCGAGATCTGCAACAGATCAGCTGTTTAGTGTTAGCTATGAATACACCGCGCCAGTTTGTTACAGCACAAACAGCTATTATTTGCTTCTCCTTTCTCAAAAAAGAAGAGGAATAACATATGAAATGGATTTTATCTGCTTTAGGGATAGTATTAACATCATTTTCCTATACTTGCCTCTTTTTTGGAACTGTTTGCATAACATTTCCTAGAAATGGGCTCCATATGTATACCAGCTAGCTACACCAACTGCACCGGCAACACATTTCAACCGGGGGCAATTCGGAGGCAGGAGGAGGAGGGACCCCATGCACACGCATTTGTTAACACCAAACAAACACAAAGATGGGCTGTGGTTAAGCCAGGTGAATTGTTCCAAAACAGCAGGACAACTCCCATCAGACTTACACAAACTAGGTCTGGAAAGATTACATTCAGCACAGAAAACACACACCTCAATTTGGAAAGGCCTCATTTAGCATCTGGTGTGGTGTGTCAGATTCCATTTGAGATACTGGGCTCCGGAGACCAGTGGGAGAAAACACCACACTCCGGAGTACGTGTGTAACATGAGGAGTTAATCCCACACAGGCATTCATCTTTTCAAAGTATATATTTCTGACAGTTTTGGAAAGCACGCTTACAATTTCCATAATGTTTGAAAACATGCAGACTTTCTCTCGGTGTCACAGCGTCTTGAACTTCTGAGGCCCTTTTCGTGACACCATAAACTTCTCCTTGGAAGCACAGTATGATGTCAGAGGATGTAACAGTACAAGAGGTGAAGAGGAAAGCTGTGGGAGCATTCAAATAACTTTTTCTGGCCTGAAAAAAAATAAAATAAAAACTGGAGTTTGATCCAAGAACATTTTGTTCATTTGCTATACAGGGGTGCCTTTTGTATGAGCACAGACTGTTTTGTGGACTCTGGTCCTCTGTAGTCACCATGAAATGGAAAATATACAATGAAGCTAGTGATGTGTTATCATCTGAGATTTCTAAGAATGCTATTTCTGTCTTATGTTCACAGTGACTGCTGGTCAAACGTTCATCCACTACAACTTGATAAAAACAGGAGTTTTAAAGAATTATCACAGATATTTATAGCTTATTTTCTTTTCTGTCTTTTATCTCGTCTGCGCAGTTGGCATAATAATGCTCATTAGTGTTCAGGTTTAAGTGAATCTTCCAAAACAGCATTTTTTTAAAGCTGCTAGTTTCTCACACATTCATCAGGGTTAAAAATATTCATATTTTTAATAAATACGTACACTTTGATATCATCCAGGTAAGCCAAACAAGTTTTATGCAAGCATAACTGAACTGCTGTATCTGTCACCTTCAGACTTGACTTGTGCCATAGTTCCAATAGAGATTTAATGAACAAGTCAAATTTGAAGCAAACTTTCAGAAGTTTCACAGCTCTAATCAGCAAAATAAAAGTGTGCTAGATAATTACTGGAGTGTTAAGCTGATATTTATCTCTGTAATCCCCCAGATGAAAGAACTAGATTTCACAAGAACACTCTTTATATTTAATATGCAAAAAAAGACATTATAGCAACTGATTGAAGGCAAACATTGAGATGTTAATGAACACCAGACTGTTTACACCTTCAGCCCTGCTCACCCCTGTGAAATCCTTTTTTACATGATGGCATTGGTTGTCACCAGGATCACGGCTAGCAATGCTCACATATACCTCTTCCCCCTCCTTCAGCACCCTGCTTTCCCCCACCCTTTATTTATTCCACACTCTTCAACCTCTGTTCTCTCATTTCATCACAGCCTTTTCTACTGGAAATCATCATTTTGGCAATTAAAAGCTCACAAATAGCAGCATGTACCTATGCCTCTGAAAAAGGCCTACTACCCACTCAGACAGGACACCGGCACTACGATAGAAAAATCACACCCATCGCTTGAGGTAGCCTCCAACAACACTTCTCTATAGGGTTGTGTTTGGTTTCAGACCTGTGGCGACGAGGCTGAAGCTGAGCGTGTTCGTACATCTGCAGGACAGAGCGCTCACGACCGCCAGGACCTGCTGCTTATTTCAAGCACTCTGACCCCCGAAGGTAAAAATACATTTTTAAATCTGAGTAAAACATTCATCTCCATCCATACATCAAACAGATCAGCTGTCTCAAGATTTCAGAAAAATATTCGTCTGCAGTTAGCCCATAGCCCTTACTCAAATGACAGCACTTCAGCAAATTTATTAGTCTCTGAACACAAGATACCATTAGTAACAGTATAGAACAAACTTAAAAGGAGCTGATGCTATTATTTTTACTCAGTTTAATCTTGCAGTTTCAAAAACTCACTAAAAACAAAGCCCCAGAGGAGGTGAATACATTCTGGCTGTTTCAAACTTTTTTTTTTTTTAAAACCCCCTGGCAGAGCACGGCTGTTCAGCACATCAGCTTTATCAATCATCTTCCATTGTATCATTACATTGATATTCACACCCACAGAGACACACAAATACTTGTGATTAAAAAATTAAATTTAAATGAAACAAAAGAAGCATCTTGGGAAGACTATATGAACTTTAGCAGTAGAACATGTCTCCATATGCCAAAGGAAGAAAAGGAGAGAACAGATGGCTTTTCTTGCTTTGTCTCCATACTGCTTTCATACTTACACTACTTCATACTTTGGGTTAATATTTTTATCTAAACTCAGTGATTAACAAGAAAGAGACAGACAGACGATTGTATTTCACTCTATAATTAGGCAGACACAATGAGGTGAGTTCCCAGCATGGTACAGAGGAAAATAAAGTGGCCGTAGCTCCATTAGTGATACTTCTTATGCACAGGGGAATAACTTTTATTCCAATATGTGCAATACAGATGAGAATTTTAAAAACCCTCAGACCCACAAAGACTTTCAGGGTTTACAATTTTATTAATAAAACAAAATACCACAAGGCCTTCTTTCTGTGATTCTGTGACAAGAGTTAACTCTTCCTTAACTTTAGGCACGTGCTTTTGTGCATGATGACTTGGAGAATGAAGAAATGGACAACGTCCTATTTCAATGCTGGAAATATAAATGGACTTGTTATTCTTAAACAGTCTGGGTAAAGAACTGCCATAAACCTAGTTTTAACCAGACTTCAACATCCTTCGTGAATGTTTTGAGCAACTGAAGTATCACTGCATGAGTGCTGACTCAGTCTACACCCATAGTGAACCTGGGCACGTGGAACAGAAGACACCACTTATCATAAGATTCAGTGACAGACTTGCAGGTCTACATGGAAATATGGAATATACATGGGAAACAAAAAGCAACACAGCTCTGGGAAAGGCACAATGCTCTGCAAACAGGGCACAATCCAGGGGCTAATCTGCTGAGATTCCCAGGCCACGCACAGAACGGTCTGCCTACCAACACCGTGAGAACATTTTGCTTCTATGGGTTTGCTCATGACTGAGGTGCTGCCACATGAATGAGTCAAAAGATTGGTTTCTGGCAAAACACTTGAGACTGAATTACACATGCAGCGAAAAAGCCCATTTACCACAGTAATGAAGACATTTGGAGTTTCAGACCTGAAGGTAAGAGCACATGTTTGTATGACCCAGTTCAAGAGACTTGGTACACACAAAGGCTGTACAGAAGAGACCACCCTGGTCACTCATACTCAGTTTAAAACCTGATGTAGGACCAAGAAAAACAACCCATGAAAGGGTCTACAAGACTCTAATCCCATCAGAGTCTCCACAGTGATGTCAGGGCAGTGTCTTGGTAAGTTAGGCAGGCATCTCACCTGCTTTCCATGATGTTTTTGTTCTTAAACAGCTTGTGCTTTACGAATGATAGCAGAATGATGGCTAACTTATTATTGCCAATATAAAAAATTCAAAGCAGGTGCCAAAAATAACATGAGGTCTGTTGTGCTCAATGCAAGAAGCATGAGCCCTCAGCTGAACAGCCTGAACAGCCACAGCAGAAGGTGACAGCCAGCAGCCCGGACAGGGCATATTCAAGGCACACAGGACAAGATCTGATTGTCCCTGCTCTATTTACAGCAAAGCACAACAAAGTACAACAGCCTCTCACGTCCCTTCCTCTCCCCTCTTAGAAGCATAGGAATTGCCACAGTGACTGACCAGTGGCCCAACAAATTTAATACCCTCTCGCCAACAGTAGCTGGTACTCAGTGCTACAAAGGAAAAATGCAACGGCTCTGCAGCAGGCAGTTACAGAACAGCTAGTCAAGATGGGAAGTTTCCTCCTAATCCCCTTGCCATTTGATATTGGCTTATGGCTTCAGTAGCAGCAGACTCAGACCCCGCATGAGGAAGTATTTGAACACAAACATAGCATTAAACATGGCCTTATAGGCACATGCTCAAAAAAATCCAACAGACTTCAATGAACTGAGTGTTTCCCTGCACAGAGCCATGCTCCTGAACTGCGGCATAGGGGTTTTAGTCACAGGGGCTTGTTCTTTCCCTGCAAGAAATACAGCTCTTCTGTGAATAACACCAGTTCCTCTCATCAAAAAGATCTGGCCCATGATGACAACACAAATTCAAATGCAACTCAGAATGCTTTAGGGAAAAAAAAATCTGCTCTGAAGAGGTCCACACATCTCCTGAGAGCTGCCCCAGTCCCAATCTTAAACGGATATCCCTGCACATAGGCTCCTTGCGGAAACAGGTAACCCACAGCAAGAAAATATTTAAAATTGGAGTGGCCTGGGGCTAGAATTTGATGAAACTACCACTGGCTTTAGCCAGACTTCAGGGGCTTGATCAGTACACTCAACTGGGTCAAACCTTCTGCAGGATTCAACACCAGAGCTCTGGTCTCTCTTGGAAACCTGCAGTTGCCTCTATATAGTAACACCACAGGGTGATGGACAGCACTGGCCTGAACAGATAGAAGAAAGAGGTACTCAACAGCCTTTTACAGAACTGTTCCAGACCAAGACTTCTTTTCCAGTCGTGATGGAGAACTCTCTCAGTCAAATAAAGCAGCATATGGAAAACTCCCAGCACTGCATGTTCTCATAATTTTTGGAACACTGTAAATATTTGAGTCAGTAGATCTTAATCCATAAACACAGCTGGACTCAAGAAACAATGATGGTAACTTATTATAATTTAAACAATTGTGTAACAAAACAAACCAATGATAATCACTTTGGTTTTCTAAGGACAATAGACACAACCTTTTACAAAGTTAACATGATGGTACATGTAATTACATAAAAAATAAACTTACATATGCTAAGATAAATTATTCTCAGCTTTTAAAGAGCGCTGTAGAGGAATGACAGTGAAGGAAAAAAGCTGTATGTTGCAGAGCTAGCATTTCATATAATGTACAGAGACGGAGTGGTAACTGCCAGCCAAAGGACATCCCTTTTCCTTTCTATCCTCTTCCAGAACATATTAGTTTAATTGCTTTATGACCAGGAACATCATCCCCCCACGTTCACCCTCAACGTAAGCCCTTGTGCACATAGTTTACATACAAAGAACTAGTGGCTGATCTCTGCTGTGATTAAGGAGAGGAACATTTATCCAAACTGCGTAAGAACAGACCTGGGCAGTCAACTCATATTTTAAGTTAAAGGGATTTTAAGTTCTTTCCTGAAGGTTCAAGTAAGTTCGCTTCCTTCTTATTTCCATTGCTTCTTTGCATTTTCACAAGTGTTTGCATTCAGTGATATAACCCAGAAACAGAAGTAAACACAATATGGTTCAAATCCATTTCAGAATTGTCCTAAGCAGAGTACTATTCTGAAGTTTTTACCAGACATATAAAGCGGGTTCAACTAACACCAAAACACATAGCCAAGACAAAAAACTATGCAAAACCAAAATAGGATTTAAATGAACACACTTTTTCAGCGAAATCTTGATTATGGCTATAAATCCTTTATTGCTTTGGTAACACCAATACAAAAGAACTCCAGCTTTCATATTTTATGTCCGATTTTCAAGAGAATAGATTCCTAATCAGGCTTCTAGAATCCAGAGTTCAAATGAAAACTGCAAATAAGGAAGGCTAAAGCTCTTTAGTCAAGCACTATAAAAGTCTGATGTTCCAGAACTGCAATATCCATATTAACACAGTTTGGCCTGTTCGTGTGTACCCTTCAAAATTATGGTAGATAAGCCTGTAAACAAGCTACACATATGCTATGAGCCCCAGCTTCCAGCTCTCGGTGAAGTCACCAGCGCCACACAAAATGAGGACACTGACGTCTGAACTAATTCCTTATACCAGGAAAACTCCTAGTTCTGAAATAACAGTTCAAAAAGGAGCACATGAACAAACCGGCGTATTTTCCAGTTCCCTCCCTTGCACTGAGACACAGATGAGCCATATTAACTGCAACTTGCAAAAACAAGAAAAAAAAAATCAAACATTAAAAACGCCAACCTCATAGTACAAGCCTGGCAAAGTTATAATCAGCTAAAATCAAGATCTTATAATAGGAACTGACAGGGAAATTCTAGCTATTTGTGCTGCTTATAAACACTAATATTATCTGGCAAAGGGATGAAGCCATAAAGCAGAGATCCAGTTCTGGACAAGAACTTCTCCAAGGTTTCACGAAACTTTGGTAAAGGACTTCAGTTTGGTGCAGGTGGAAGTATATGTAAGTCTTACAGAAATAAATAAGGTCTAAGAATGGTTAAAGGTTAAAATGAACTCTTTTCATTCAGATTAAAGCTCGCTTCAATAAAGAAAACCACTATTACAGGATGGTAATTTCAGTGCCTGACACACAAACCCTAAGTCAGTATGCTGCACTTCACACTAGAAACATTGCCTCTGCTCCATTTGAATATGTTAGAGAATTCTTTCGAAAAAGGGAATAATAAGTCTAGAAGAATGAGCACGTTAATCCAGACCCTCTTTGGCTGGGTCTGTCAAACAACCATTAACAGCCATTTATGCAAGTTCCTAAATGGGAGGTCATTCGTTGACTTGCAAATGATGTCACTCCCCAGATGATGGAGTATTTCTTTTCTTTTCTGGCTTTGCCATCCTACATCTGCAAGGCTGCCAGGCAGGTAAACAGAATTCTATTTAAAATAGAAACAAAAAAATACCAGAAAAGCCCCAAAATCTACTGCTTATCTGTTGAGGCCAGCACTTTCAAAGATGAGTGCTTAACATTGGCTACCTGAATCCCAATTTAGGAACATAAATAAGTACCTTGGTTTTTTAAAGCCTTTAAATAAATATCTTGTGTTCCACAGTGTTTTCCTATTCCATGCTGTTCTTCAGTAAGGACCTCAAGGGGAGGGCAGAGACGGAGGACATTGTGCTATCTAGATTTATTGTCTCCCAGACTTCGGTCTACTTGCATAGCAGGAGGACTGGCTAGAAAACAATTCTGCTCCACTAAACCCTCCAGCATCTTGAAATTTAGCTTCATTCCACATTACTGTTGCAGTACAAGGAGAACAGTTCTACAAGAGATTTAGGGGGAGGTGAGAGAGTGATTGACATGGTTGAGAACAAAGACCTCAGTCTGCTTTAACCAGAACAGCAATTGCACCTTATCCATCTTCGCAAGCCAACAACTGTGTCACAGAGCTGCCCCAAACCTGAAGAAACTTCCTGATGAGTATTTCAGGAAAACTTATTACTTCAGCTGGCTTAATGCTTTCCACAAACAGGAGACTTCAAACAGTAAACAAACTTTTAATCAAACTATTCTTGGCCATCTCTATTTATAGGACAAGTAGTTTTCCTAGTAGATCAGTTTGCAAATGCAAGCTGGGACCTGACAACATGACAGCATGGCTCCAGCACCACCACCATTAACAAGAAGCAGGAACATTTTCTCATCATTTTCTTCACAACAGATCCATGGCGAGGGCTCAAGGGAAAAGAGAGGAAGCTGCTTGAACTTTGGGGAGAGAATGTCAGAAGTACTCAACCTACTCCCACTGGGGTCAACAGCAGGAGTGTGGGCCAAAACTTCCAAAAAATTTTTGCCTTATGCGTATCAATTTCAGGAGTCAAGAGACTGAGGAGTGATTGAAAGACATCTCCTCTTCACCAGGCAACAGTGCCTAGCCTCTGCCAGAAGCCTTTTCTCTGTTGCCCACCTCAGACGGTGGTGGTGAGCTGCAGACCACTTCAGCTTCTGACCACCTTGGCACGGGTCTGCATTCATCCTACCTAAGGGACCAGACAGAGTCATGCAGCACCTTCGACCCCTTTATTTGTCAGCGTAGGGGCAAAATATCTTCCAAAAGGAACTTCCATAGTGTCAGGATGTGCATACCTACCTGTATGCCTCTTATCTATTGTAGGACACCAAGGCAACTAGCATCAGTGAAGTACCAGAAGTTAAATAGAGTTAATGCAGATATTGAAGTCTTTTCTCCCTCTGCCACACAATACCAACCATTTTTCTGAACCTATACCATCAGCAGGATCTTGCAAGCACTGGCCCAGTTTTACAGGCATATAGCAATGGGGATGTTGCTACTGTATTCGGTAGGATCAGACTTAGGCCAAGACTAAAACTCAAACAAGAGTTATTTGGGCTACATTACGTTCAAAGTTTGAGCCAAAGTAGTCTCAAGCCAGTCTTTCCTCACTTTGTGGTTTAAATGTTTAAGTTGCCTAAACCCATAGACATTGCAAACAGTTCCAATTGGACCTAACTTTTGGATTCCTCCTTTTCAATTCTTGTAGTTCTCCTCCTTATTTAGTCTACCCTCATCACTATTTTTGTAAATTATTCACATCAGAAATAGTGAGTCACAAAAAAGTACATAAATAGCCACTTAATGTTACAGGACAGAATCCCTCAATATTTTCAATTTGCTAAATGACTGATTGCTAAGTCTTCCAATTTGTTATTTCCACAGAGTGCACCCACCCAGCATCCAAGGCAAAGCAAGTTGGGGGGGAGGGGGGGCAGTGTTGTTTTTTCACTGAAAAATAATCTAAAGCAAAACAAAATTTCTCATGAAACTCAGTAAAAAGAAACATCAAACTTAAAACAATACAAAATTAGATTTTCAAGGAATTCAGATGCCATTAAAAAAATAAAGTGAGCACCAAGCAATCCAGGTAAATTTGAAAGTGTCATGCTGGAAATCTGAAAAGAAGGTAGTTTCAGCTAATTCAGTCCATACTCAGCACATTTGCAGGGGTTTTTGCTGTTTATTCCTGAAACACATGCACAGCAATCTGTGTGTAACAATTCTTCCACATTTCTATTCTTTTTACGTTAACGAAAGGCAACGAGCATGGCGATCTGTGCCTTCGTACCCTCCAAATCCTGCTCTGGCAGTTCATCTCTGCTTAGTTGAGCCTTGATCTCATGAATAACTTTTTTAAAGCAAGTGTTAACAAGCCTGAAGTTGACCATTGTGTAGGAGTTCATTTGTATTTTATGTTCTGAATTCATACACAGAGCGTTTTGACCCCAGTTTCCACAGACACAGACTTAGGAAGGCTGCTGTGTCTAACAGCATGGCCCAATGCAAGGAGTGTGCAACTGTGATCCCAAGCAGGGATCTCGTGCTTCTTTAGGGACTATGTTTACCTAACAGAGTCAGTCTGCCTTCTTTAAGGCTGGAGTGGCATCAGCTGGCCAGGCTGTGGGCATCACATCAGCCACACATACTTTCCCATCTACTCTGAGGGTAATTTGTCAGATAGGACTCCTAGGCTAAAATCGGAGAGGGGACGAGTCACCCACAGGCAGAGACGGGACAGGATCTCAGTGCACTGGAAGCCTCCAGTACCCAACAGGATTGTGTGTTCTGACTTTGAAGAGCACTCTTTCCTTAATGNCAGACTTAGGAAGGCTGCTGTGTCTAACAGCATGGCCCAATGCAAGGAGTGTGCAACTGTGATCCCAAGCAGGGATCTCGTGCTTCTTTAGGGACTATGTTTACCTAACAGAGTCAGTCTGCCTTCTTTAAGGCTGGAGTGGCATCAGCTGGCCAGGCTGTGGGCATCACATCAGCCACACATACTTTCCCATCTACTCTGAGGGTAATTTGTCGGATAGGACTCCTAGGCTAAAATCGGAGAGGGGACGAGTCACCCACAGGCAGAGACGGGACAGGATCTCAGTGCACTGGAAGCCTCCAGTACCCAACAGGATTGTGCGTTCTGACTTTGAAGAGCACTCTTTCCTTAATGCTTGTTCCAAAATGATTTGCAGATTTGCATAGAAGTGCAGTGGAGATGAAAACTAAGCATTACCAAAGAAAAAAAAAAGTAAAAATACATTTTCAGTTAGATTTTGAAAAGTCAATGAGACAACAAAATATGGAAAAGTTGTTCCAGATGGCAGGAATGTACTTGAGGAATTTCATTTAATCACATTCATGCAAGATGTTTTGATTCAGATGATATATATCAATTGCATACTTAAATTAACAGTCCTTCCTACTGAAGTAAATGTAAAGCTCCCAGGAGCAGCAAAGGGTCTCCATGCTTTTTCTTTAAGTGCAAATACAGTATGTACGGATCTGACAGTCTTTTTGTTATTCTCTTGAGGGAAAGCAACCTTTCATCAAGACACTCTGCAAGAATGTGCCCATTTTGAAAGCAGCCTCGAGGCCATTTGTCCACCTGGGTCAGCAGTTCTCTGCCCACTGAGCTATCAGGACACTTCCCACCTATTATGCCTTACCCGATCGGTAGGACAGCCAGATTCTAATGCCTTGAAAATAAGTGTGATGGGCTAAGACCGAGAAGAAAACCTAGAAAAGAATGAAGCTTCCAGCTCCTATCATATGAGTCACATTTGGCAAACTCACAGTGCCCTCGCCCCAAGGTAATTCACCAAATGGATGCTCCAGAGATGTGTCACTAAGACAGCCCAAGCCACCCAGCTCTCCTCAAGTAGATGGGCAGGGTGTACAAGGCACCTCCAAAGCCTCTCAGAGAAGTCAAACACTGAGGTTCCAATTGGAAAGGAAATTACATGTTCCACCCAGGTTTTCCCCACACTGCAGTCATTTAACCCACCCTTCCAGGAAAACCTAATGGTTCCAGGATGACCATTTCATTTATACATACATAAATATATATGTGTGTATATATATATACACACACACACACATATATATAGAAAACATAAGCTGCATCCCCATAAGGAGATAGGTGAGGTTCCAAAGATCCTACTTGCCTTAATAATTTAATTCATAAAAGCCTTGGAAAGGAACACAGGTAAGGAGATCTAGCACACGAACAGGTCAATATCAGAACTATAGAACAGATTCTCTACATTTCAAATCAAAAATTTTCTGTCTTTGAGGCCATAGCATCTGTCAACTAGAACATTAAAAGTCGATTATTTATTTACAGAGGAGTTTTCATTAGGAGCTGAAACTCCGTTCACACCTAAAGCGCCCATCAAAGTTTTTAGAGACATGGAGAATTTCAGTCACCTCCAAAAACACTGCAAATACAAACTATCTTTTTGCACAGCTTCTTCCTGCAGCTGTACTCTGAAGGGAGATATACATATACATACAGGTATGTATATTAGTTATTACTAGAATAACTGTGAAATAAGGCTTTTGTTTGGCGACTGTCTATTTCTAAAGAGTGAAGCATGATGAGATTTAGCTTGCCAGCTGCACTTTGCACTTCCCCATATCCCCAAACAGAGATTTAAAATAGCCTGTTTATCAGATGTGTATCTAACTCGTATTCCACTGTGAGGTCTAAAAAGACATTTCCATCCTTACAAATGTCCCCCCCGTGGGGCATTACCGTCTGTTCCGATCATTGTAAAGGGTCCCTCTTCCCTTCTAGTCCAAAACCCACTGAAGCATTTCTTTAATGGCTATAAAAGAAAAGGATAGAAGCTTTCTTGCCTTGATTTATATACAAATACGTTACCAATTAAAAGGTAACTGTGAAGAATAGAGCTGATAATGGAATGCCTTCTGCAACCTGAACTATAGCATTGCTACCATGACATTATAGTAATTAGTTAATCTACCCTCTAATTTGTCTCAATTTGCATTGGCAGACTAGAAGCTGCTGTCTACATGATTTTTCATTGAAAACCATGGTAGGAGAAGAAAAAGAAAAAAGATGTATCTATTCTACACATGATCTTTTTCCCTTTTCCCTCCACCACTGCTATAAATCCGGAATACACCTCCATTAAGACCAATGGAGTTATACTCCAGATCCACTATAAAAGCACGATCTGGCTCAGTACCACCAAAACACACCAAACTCACGCATTCAAAAACGCCTTATTGCAGCCAGCCTGCTGCTATGCCCTTATTCCACTGCCAGGTTTAGCACAGTGAAGTTTGCAGCAAACAACTTCTCCGTTGAATGGAGGCCTTTCTCTCTCCCTTCTATGCAACACCGCCCCCACTTGCAAACGGTAAGTTCATAAATTCCCTGATTATTCCTCTTGCTATTCAAAGTAACAAAGGCAGGTCCTCCCTCTCGCCTAAGCTGCTCAGATGGATGGAACATCTGTGCATTGGAAACACAGCGGGTAAAGAGGAGTTCAAGGCAAAAGTCTTTACTTCAGTAATGCCCTCACACAACTTCGATGCACATTTCTTTACACCAGGAATCGACTATTTTGCTACAACACCTGTGCAGCCAGATGTCACACTACAGTAATTCAAGCCATTAGAAAGACATTTTAGAATCTGTGTGCTTGAAAAAAGCAGGGAGAGAAGAATTGATAAAGTAAAGATTTTATTTTCCAATGAGTTCAAGACTTTGACAAAATAAGTCTTGCCTTCTCAGGAGTTATATCTACCTATAAGCACAAGATCTGGGATACTCTGTTTCCCAAATCAAGCTCCATTGTGATTGCTTCCATAAGATTAAACCCATCATTATCTAAAAAACCAAGTACAAAGTGTACAGCTCGTAGCAAGCATTTGCCAACATGTTAGCCTTCAGCACTTTTTTTTAAACAAACATAAGGAAGTGAGATGACCTTTAAATTGCTTCTTGACATGTGCTAAATCTACAGAAATTAGGGAGATTCTCTGGAAAGAGCTGTATAATTTTAGTACTCGAAGTGTATTTTTAGCATATGCTGAGAATATTTTGTATACTAAAAGAATACTGTATGCAGTAAAACTTCAGGGACTTTGTCAAGCTTTGAAAGTCTAGGGTTTAGGTTAAAAGACAGTAGAAGTAGTAGGTGGATGGCTTGAAGCAAGCAGGAAATAACCACCACAAGCTAAGCAAAGCTCGCATCAACAGAGTAACACCCTTTCATTACCCCCATCAGTGCTGGGGATTTCATTAGCAAACAAATTCCTTCTCCCACCCACCCCCTTCTGCTCCTAAGACACAGAAAGTAAAGGGGGGGGGGCTGGAAAT
>VZSC01013945.1:561956-597362 GCA_013398225.1 Steatornis caripensis
ACAACAGCCTGATCTGCAGGCTGCACAGGTAGATTGGAGCAGGCAGCTGAATCGGAGCACTAAACCAGAATGAGCCTCAGTCATCTCATGTTCTGTATCCAAATGGAAGGTGGGTGGCAGAAGAGCAAGTGTCACAGAACTGGTGATGCTGAGAACAGCATAAGGAGGGAAAACAGGCAGCTGCTGCCTAGAGAGAACCCCAAGAGACCTTTTGTATCCCTGGGGTACATAAGTTGAAGTGTATGCGTGCAGTCATGTAGCAGAGGATTTGCTGAAGACCTCTGCTTAGTGGGAGCAATTTGCCTCAAAGGGGAGATATGTTTCATTGGGGAAAGGATTGCAGCTAGTTGTTCCACTCTGAATGCAAAGAGCATCCTTTTTTTCTTCCATATCACTGATGAAGTGCAATGAGCAGCAAGCTTCACAGGGCAAACACAGCCTAGCCTAGCTCCATATGGTTTCAGAGAGCTGTACCCATTTGCACCATCACTGAATTCGGTCACAGCACCACATAAGCCATTTGTGAGAGAGGTGTAAAGGAGCATCGTGTAATACAGTTCGCGATGGGATGGTGTATAAGCATCATGGACTTCCACACAAAAGACAGATGGAAACTAGATCCAGTAGATACGGGTGACTGCAAGTATTTGCTTCCCGTGACAAAAGTGCCAGCTCAGACTAAACTAGATAGGCTTAACATTGCATCTAAATCAAAAAGACAGATTAGTGCAAGCCTGAAAGAAGAGCAGACAAGGACAAAGTAGAGCACAAGGAGAATTTGAAAGAGGTTACATTTCCCAGACTATGACTACCAAATTCTGGAGAACTAGGGGGCACAACTAGCAACTTTCCAGCTAATAAGTGTATCACTGAAGAAACCCAGCGCTGTAAAGATTGAGGCAAAGTCAGAAGAGTTACATGCCAGTTTTTGAATATACAATTCTTCATGACTAGAAATTAATAAATCGCCAACATATTTCTCCCTATTTCTCTCTCACACCTGTGTGCATTCCCTGCAAAACTCACACAAGCAAGGTTTTCAGAGTTTGGAGAGGCAGGCTGTGCTGTCATTTGTTCTTGATTAAATCAAAGAATTGCTCTAATCTGTTTTCTAAGTGCAAAACTCCTCACCAGAGATACATGCATATATAGTAATGCCCAATTCAGTCTGCGGCAGTGCAAGTTCAGTGTCTTCATTATTTTCCCCTTCCTCAGGGCAATTCCTACTGAGAAATACCAGCAGCTCCCAACTCCCCATACTAGTTTCCATGGATCCTCCTGCCGTCCTCTCCCCTGCTCACTACACTCGGGAATTTCACTTCATAGCAAGATGCATAAGAGTAGGTCATTGCAACAGGCAAAACACATGGGCAAAAACACCAGAAAAAATGAAGAACAGAAACAAGGACTTAAATGACACGTGACCTGATCTTCCAGCCCTGCAGTTTGTGAAGTCACTTTCATTGGAAGTAAATACTTTTAAGCACAATGACACAAGCTCCATGTCTCTCTTTTTGCCCTGCGTAACAGACTCCATAATAGGCAGGATGACAGAAAATCCCATCCCAAGGACCTAGCTCAATACCAACATCTCAGAACAGATCCAGCTCTCATAGCAAGTGCTGCCTGTTAGGAGACATCAATGATGCACACAGTGATGAAGTTAAGGCAAAGAATGTTTTGATTGTTAATTCAAGATGCTCTCAGAGCTCTGTGGTGACCCAGATGGTCATTCCTGCTCTTGTTTGTCTGAGCAGCATAACAGTACACAGATCACGGTGGTTATGAGTAAGCAAGCAAGCATGTGTGCGTTTCTGTTGACAGCATCTTCCCAGAAATTATCACAGGACCCGACCAGTACTCGTACGGTCTTTAGACTTTTTTCAAATATGTTATACATATGTATTTATAAATCTAATTTCAGATGAAGCCTGAAATGAGATTTATTTTCCTCAGCTTTTTGATAACTTCCTGTAGACAAAGACGTACAGAAGCTGCTGCTTAGCACAAGTGCGCTTACTGCATGTATTTAAGGATTGCAAATAACATTCCTTCGCCAAATATTTCCACCCTTGGGGTGATGTGTTTACACACCCTGTGGTACACGATCAGTAGTTACGTGGGATAGACTTTGCCTCTAACATTTGAAACCTAGCATGCCACACGCTAGGAATCAGGTAGCCTCAACTGTTTGACTTCACTGAGAAACACTGCTCCAGATGTGAAAGAGCGTTATCTTCCCTTTTTAGAGATGACTTCTCCTGCGATTCCCTTTTTCCCCTACCTAGAAATCTGAAAACTAAAGTTAGCAGAGGCATAGTCAGAAAATAGAAGAAATTATATATCACATGCAATATGACACACATTCAAATAAACCAGAAAAAAGCTACCAAAATAACTACAAAATTTGCAGTTCTCCAGAAAGAGAAGTGCCCATTTTTCAGGGCACAGGGATGAACCAACACATTTCTAAGAGACAGGGATGCCCAAAGACGGAAGCGTGTAAGTATAGATCGTTCTTGCCATCACAGCCCCTGTATTCTTACGCCTTTGGTGAGCCACAGCAGGTGACATTCAACTTGTATGTTAGGGCTTATAGGAGACCCAATGCACAAAGCATAAAGTATTTCAGGAAGAACACCCTTGTGCTATGAAGTCATCTGCTTCAACAGCAGTATGGTGCTCTTCCTTTCCATCCCTAGCACTTACACTCCAAGTACTTCTTTATGCAAGAGGCGACCATCTTCGTATTGGGAGAAACTACTCGGATCTCAAGTAAAGCACTTATCCAGAACAGTATTTAACCATGCCTCAGTTCTGAGACAAAACTGATACTGACCCGAAATGACCTGCCCAACCCTACAGATTTTGTCTGTCATTCTTTCCTGTCCTCTTTGCCTGCCAAAGCAGACCTTTGAGCAGGTCACAGGTTTGCAATGTCAACCACGTTAGTCTGTGAACACGAGAAGCAGAGGACAGGCTGTCCTCAGAACAGGGCACACTACAGGGATTGACGGCAGTTGGGGTTTACATGGCTTCGTGTGTCCATTGCCTCCAGAGAGTCTTTTACAGTCAGTTCAAAAGATATCTGTCTCCTTACGAACTCCTAGGGAGTTCAGCTACCAGTGGATCCTTATTATCTTACCTAAATGTCTGAAAGGCCAAGGTTGTGATTTCTGACTGTATTCTGTTACAGATCTCAGCACACAGTACTCCTTAAGTGATGCCTTATTGGAGACTAGCAGACATACCCTACACTTTAAAAATCATTGTTTACCTGAAAACTGAAATATGGTGTCCACCACTCACCTTAATTGCTTAGAAAGGCAGGTGTTAGCAGCCAGGAGAACTGGCAGTAAGCACAAGAAAGGATTTTGAGAAAAGAACTTGGTTCTTCAGGGAAGGCAGGAGCCTGGACCACCCCTTGCAATTGTTGCTAAACATTCAGGGATCCTTAAAAGGCAGCTCAGTCATTGCCGTGCTAAGGCAGAGCACAGCTACACACTGGTTAGAGCTAATTAGGCAGAGAGGAGTTACTGCTGTTTCTATACAAGACAGGAGTGGAAGCAAAAGATCAAACCCAGATCTTGAACTCCTGTAGTAAACACAAAGCATATCAGGAGGAGCTGCTGGCAAGCCCAGCATCTGAGAAACATGGGAATGCGCTTGTGACCCCATCTGTAGGCATCCTAACAGCTTCTCTGAGATTTCACAAGCCAGGGGATGTCCTAGATAATGGATGGGAGCCCAGCTGCCCCCAGATGAGGGAGTTTCCTTTGTGCACGAGTCCCTACGTTATTTCAGCAGCATCTGGCAGTGACGCTCTTGTTAAGGCTGCTATTTATAAAGCCTGATTGTTCGTTCAGGGACAGCTCTTGGCATACAAGGCCTCAGGAGAGCTGGAGTGGTCTGGTTAACAAAACATCCAGCAAGCCGGGAAATCAAGTCTGCTTTTGATTTATAATGCAGCAAACTAAATTTATGATTTGCCAGGCTCATTTTGGCACTTTCATAATTCAACTACAGTTCTGATTATTTTTTAAAAAATAATAATTAAAACCCCACCAAGTTTAATTACCATAATTATGGAAATACTCGGAGTGAAAAAGACTTGAAAATAATGAGGCAAACTCATACAGCTTGAACTGCACCAATTAACAGGATGTTAGGTTTGTGAGACAAGTCGCAGCAAAGAAAAACTTCTCTGCTGGCACCACTGCAGCAAGAAGGGACAAACCCACCTCGTATCTCGGTTTTATTACAAACCTATGGCACCCTCTTGTGCCGAGGTGTCAGAATTACTTTGGCTTAGCTAGCTTGAAACTAATTGCTCTGCAGCACTTGACCTTCGGATCAGCTCTCCTGCAGCAGGCTATGGCAAAGCACACAGCATCGTAGCAGCAATATGTTGAGGGCTGCCACGCATGTCCAGGTGATGAACTGATTTTCTGTGCAAGACTGAATATTACTGACTTCCAAGCTTTTGTGGATCCCCTGGATCTCTACTTTGCATATGTGACCTCAAGATTTTTGTTGTATTCAAAGGATACCAGAAACTTCATAGGATCACTTGGTAGATACAGCACTCCACAATTCTGCCTGGTCAGACAGAGATGAACTGCACCTTCTCTAGGTTTTCTAGGAGGAAAAAAAAAAAAGCTTGACACCTATAAACACAAAGAGGATTCCTATAAAACATGACTATTTCTTCTCCTACATTGGTTCAGGCCTCGGGCAGGGGTACCACATCCAGTGTTTGGTGCTGTGTTTTAAGCAAAGCACAGAACTGGAGCAAGTTCAGAGCAAATGAGCAAAAACAAGGTGTCTAGAAAACAGTGAGACAAGGCTGAACAATCAGAGAGTGTCCTGCCTAGGAAAGATCAGATCAACCAGTTCTCCTCAGCCTTCAACTAGGCAAGAGGGAAGAAAAGCAACTTCTTTCTCTTTGCTCCTGGTTGACAGGAACGGGAATAACAACGCTAAATTGAACCACAGAAGATTAAGGTGAAATACTAGGAAGACAAAAACCTCCTCAATCAGTCTGTTCAAGTACTCCCTTACTGCAAATTAAAAGCAGATTAGGCAGGTATGTCAGGAATAACCTAGGTAGAACAGATCCTGCCTTGAAGCAGCAGGCTGAATTACATGATTTCTCAAGGTCCTTTCCAGGCTTGTTGCTATTGTGTTCAGCTCTGGAATTGTTCCTCTCCGATTAACACTGAGGCTTGTTTTCAGAATATCACGCACAAGCTTGTCAAACAGCTAAATACAAAAGTTCTTCTCTGGCGATCACTGTCTATCTCCTGCTGGTAACACCAGCGGTAATGCCAATTTGCAGCTCCTGACCACTGTGAAAACAAAACATTTCTAAACATTTCACTGTCTTAACTGCAAATTTTAGTCTGGGTTAAAGCTGGTTCTGCTACAGCATGAAAAATATTTCAGGTACAGAAAACACACAGACAATACCACAAGTGCTTAAATCAGACTAAATAAAAAGCAGGATCCACAGCTGCTGCTCTCAGCATAGCATCACAGCTTTCTACCAGCCAGTTTTGGCCCACTCTTTCCTGAGGATGAAATCTAAAGAAAAAGATATTAAATAACAAAGCTAAAAAAATTTGGGACAGGATCATAATGCATGCCTTAATAGGGATAACCTTCCTTACATCTTTTCCTCATGAACACATTGTGCTGCAGTAGAAGTGGGGGGATCTGTGAGGACAAGTGAAACTAAATTGCATTCTAATCCATGAATCCAAGCACTGGCAATCACCATTTCAAGGCAGGTGAAACAATAACAAATAACAAACAAAGACATGTTTCAAGCCTATGCACGCCGTACTTACTGCAGAAACTGCTAACTGGACACATTTTACCTGGAGCCAAGCTGATTGCCTGTGGTAGCCCCCGTTAATCAAGTCTGAGAAAAATGAGTGTAATCTCCTGTACGGTAAAGCAGTAGTTCAAACCTCCTCCAGCACGCACCCAATGTAGTTTTTATAGTCTTTGCTTAGATTTAAAATGGGAGAACAGAAGCCACATTTGAATCGGGCATGTGCATTTGAACTGCACACTGGCTTAGAAACCGTGCAGTCTCTTGAACCCTTCAGTATGGGTTAAAAAAACCTCACACAGGTAAGTAGCAAGCCATACACATCTCACTTCACATGATTTTATAGTGCACAAGATTAAGCTCTCCGCATTGAGGACTTGACAGTTTTGACAAGATTTACATAAAAATTCGTATTACAGACCTAGATTGTTGAAGTGGGGTTTTTTTGTATTATTAGTCAAGCTCTTGAAACACGTGTTTCTCCCCCAGAAGGCAGATATCTGCATACTGATGACAGGTTCCTTTAAAAGTTTCTTAGCAACTCCTTAGAAGCGGTCACAAACCACAGGTTGAAAACCAGGGGTTTCAGTAACGTCCTGGTCTGCTGTTCTTTCTCTCTCACACCATCTGATCTCTGGGCCATAGGCTATCCATTGCAAACCAGCTATCTTTAACACTCGAACTTTCTCTTAGCAGCTCAAGAAATCAACAGCTCAGAAGGAATAAATATTACCCACAGCCAGCACCATGGACACCTTTCAATATTAGCAGCAAAACCTCAAACTAGGCTCTGAAGCCAACAGAAAGGCAACACAGAGGAGAGGCTGAAGCGCCCAGCACCCTGGCACCAGTGTTTGTGCCCTCAGACTCATGGAAAGGAACTACAGCTCATAAGGATGGGGGAACAATGAGTCTAAAGGCTCTGAGATGCGAATGGACCGCTTGGGGGGACTTCAGCTCCCCAAAATTGGCCCTATTTTTACTTCCAGGTGCATTGCAAGGGCAAAGGTTGCTACTTACACCATCAAGCTACTGCTGTTGCCTAGCCCCATGCAGCAACTCATTTTGAGCAGCACAGTCCATTTTGTAGGAATGACAATTTATCCAAACTCTGGTTTTGTTATTTGACTGAATAGAAACAGCCTTAACTAACAGTGGGGTTTTGGCAGGACAGGTACAGAAAACCAGCAAGTGTTATTCATCCTCTGGTCCTCCCAGCTCAGCCTCCTATTAACACACATGCTAAATCCCCTATCAACAGTACTGGAAGCCATGTAGGTAAACTGAAAACAAAGCTGGCCTCTTCAGATGAGCTGATGGAATAGGAGTGCTTGCCTGCAGAAGAGGAGAAAGTGGAAGGGAAAGTAGCTAAGCCTCAGGCTCCAGGGAAACCACGGCTGGATGATTTCTGGGCACCCATCCTGCTCTTGTTCTAAAGTCGTAGGGCATTAAGTTCACATCCATGTCGAGCTCACGCTGCTTTGGATGCAGCGACAGTGACGCTCCATCTAGCAGAGTGCAAGCTCCTCTGCTGACAAGCAGCTGGGTCAGGACCCAGAGATATCCCTGCTGCAGCCCCCACACCAGCTGTTTGCCTTGGCCAGGGCTGCAGGCAGCACCTGAGCTCAGCAAGTTGCATTTTGAGCACAGCACCATTGCAGCTGGGGTTCTTTGCTGGTAATGTGACTCATGTTCCAAAGGTCACCTTCTCCTCCATCCCCTGAGCTGGGGGAGGCAAGAGGGAGAAAAAGGAGGAGCAGACAGAAAGGGAAGCTGATTCTCACCACAGCTGCAAGCTCCAACTCTAAACTGCTAAGCCCTTCGCTTGTTGGAAAGCTGACTCCCAAATCCCTAGGTGTTTCATTATCTCTTCCACTCCCTCCCAGAGTTTCTCTCAGGTAATTGTTCCCACATAGCATCTGCTTCAATTTGAGCCTGCTTCCTCCTTCACTATAAGGTTTTTCAGCATAACTGAGATGATGGCTTTGCTTAGGCTCCCTTGTTCCCTGCACAAGTAGTAAAAAGTCTAAGAGACAAATAAGCAAGTCTGTGCAGGGACAAAACTCATACCCAGTTAGAATGGGAACCACCACCCCCAGGGAAAGCTGTGTTGTTTGCAACACTGAGAAAGACTAAGCACAGAATCAGAAAATAGCCTTCTACCAGCCAGATAACGTGACCAGACACTGATGGACTTGCCTTCAGACCCCATCTCGCTCACCCACACACTGGCAAGAGATTCCTCCACCTCCTGGAAGAACAAAGGGATTGTCATTCTCACATCGCTGCTGATAAAGCAGTGGTTTTCAGAGAACTCACCATTCCTGCTAGGGACAGCAGTCACAAGGAGCTGCAAGAACTCGCATCTTTGGTCCCAGTTAGGTCATAGTAACCCTTGCAAGACAAGTGAGGAATCATGATCTCATCCCTTGGCAGGAAGGGACTGACTGTAGTTTGCAATATTCATAATAATTTGTGTAATTTAATGCAGAGGGTGAAGTTCTCAGCCAGGGTAAATCAGAGCAATGTCAATTTTGCACTATTGAAGCAGCTGGGTCAGCCTGTTAATAAAGAACTCAACTCTTATCTTTAAAAATATCTTCTGTTCACCTTGAAGAAGCCCTCTTTAAAACTATATACTGGTTTTAGGTTGCTGTAACTGTCAAGCTAATTGCTACCCAGTCAGTGCTGTAAAACGCAAAGGGCTCTCCATCATGGCTTTCTCTGATTGGATCTGGGTAAGTGGAAAAAAGCAGAGAAAGCATGGTTCAAAGATATTTTAATCAAGTCGTTAGTATGCACATGGATAATCATGAATCTCAACAGGCAACTAATTATAAAAATAATTCAATGACTAGCTTTTAAAGTGTAACAATGTTCATTGGGCCAAATTCAATACTGCTGTAGATTCCTGGAAGCACCCCAGTAGCAGAGGGGAGATGGTCTATCAGAGACCTCCAGCTTTTCCCATGAATAGAGACTTCACCAGCAGGCAGGAACACTTCTCACTGCTTTCTGCATTAAGCAAGGACTATTAGCGGAGAACAGGGCACTACAGCAGAGCACCGATGACATACCAGGTTACGAACACTGTGTATTCAAAAAGGGGCAAAAAGATGAAGGAGACTGAGCAATGCAATACATGTGCTGCTCCATTAAATCCCTATTTCTCCATTCAGGCAGCATTATTTCTGTTAAAAGGTAACAGGCCAGTCTGAAAAATTAGGCTCTGATCACAGGCACGTACATGCCCGTGAAGTTCCCTGCACCATCACTGAATTTGGACTTTGGTGCCTGTTGTTTTCTTCCCCACCTCCTTGCTCGCATAGGCTGCTATGGATGCCGGAAGGGTTATTTCCTGACACACAGACACAAGAAAGCCCACTGTTTTCTCCTCTGCTAGGTTCTGGGAAGACCATGCTCTGACTATCTCTCTTGTAGCAGCTTTAGTATCGCCTCCCAGTAGAGGAAAGGGACATGATTCCTCTCACCCTTGCCACCAATTCTACACCAGCAGCACTCCAACCACAGCAAAATAACCCCAGCTTACACACAAAAGGTACCAGGTCCAAAGGTTTTATACTGAGCCTGAGGCTTACAGCCACAACCTACAGCCACCACCGTGCCTGCAAGTAATTTGCTTTCGTAGAAGCAGGATTTTGGATTGGCTTTTAAACTGAAGTCCAGCAGCTGAGTAGGTGGCCGCTTAATATCTCTGGGTACTTTCAGAGAAGATTAGGTGAAAGTCCAAATCCAGGCTGACATTCCCTCTCTCTGAGAAACAGGCCTGCAATAAATAAGGCTGCGTGTAAGTTGTTGTTCCTGCTATACTGCTCTACTCAGCCACTTACTGCCAATATGTTCCTCATTAGCACTCTGGGAAGCTGCGAGTGCATAAGGCACTCTGTGCAGCCCCATTTTTATTCTATTCTCAAACACATGGAAACACTTTAAAAGTAAGAGCCTTGGGACCTGTGCAAGGGCGACAAGTGACGAGATGAGGAGAGGAGACCAGAGCCAGCCCCTGACAAATTTGAACCATCCAGTCTTTAATCCACAACAACCAAAAAAATTGATACTAAACAAACCTAGCCCTTTTCAGAAAGGGGATTACATGTGTAATGGAAAAGTTACTGGTATGGGGAGCCTAGCCTACAAAAATTGGTTAAAATTAAGAGCCTTCAGTTTGCTTTCCATGATTAATGGAACTTCCCCTACATACAACTCAGTCAACATTTCCATTCCCCTCGGAGCCTATTGAGAGCCCGCTATTTTTTTAATTTAAGGAAAATGGAATTTTAAGACTTCATAACATTTCCATAACTTACTGCAACCAGGTGATTAGCCATTTCCCCCCTACAAATACCATCTCCCTTGTGAGGCAGAGCTGGCAACCAGGGGGATAGAGAGGTATTGCCTCCGTAGCTCCCACTTCGGACAGCATTTTTCATAGTGCTATTGTAGCAAGAGGCAGGAGCAATGTTGCAAGGCAAAACACCGAGCTGACCTGGTTCTTAGTGAAGGTGGCATCCCTATACTGTTGGGCCTGATGGATGATGGGGATGCCCAATCCTCTCCATAAGTGAAGGAAAGCTTCACTAAGTTAATTGCTAATTAAACAGTTGAGCCCTAGCACTAGGCAAAACAGAAATAGGCCATTCATGCCAAGCCCACAGGACTTTAAGAGTTAAAGCTGTTGGAAGAAATATTTGTGCATGTGCTTTCATGCCAGTGGAAACATAAGAAAAAGCCTAAACTCTCTGCACTGGCACAGCAGGTTCAGCTTTGATCTCTCAGGAGGTTCATTTCCTTCATTAGGCTTTTCTTAAAATTCACTTTTATGAACTCTTTTAATTTCCCCCCTGCATTTCCCCCCCCATAAAAGCCTTTTTAGATTCATTCAACAAAGAGGAAAGGTGGGGGAGGAGAATCTCATTTAATTGCCACTAAATGTTACCTGAAGCTGCTAGTCATGTACAGGGATGCTGGAGCTGTTCATTGTGTGAGACACAGGAACCGAAGGAGGTGAAAACTCCACTAAGGCAATAATAAACCATTAAAAGGAACACGGGGAGAAGAGAGGAACAGAACCACAAAGCACCGACAAAGGGAAAGGTGAGGCAGTACAGGGAACAGCAGGGAGATCTCCAGCAAAACTTGGCTGGTCACTGCTGCAGAACAAGCAGAGTACTTACAACCCACGTCACCCACAGCACCTCTGTTTCATCTCTGTTGGTGCTGGACAGCTTGATCAAACCAGAACCTCTCCCCATTTCAGGTTTCAGCTCTGTACATACAGCATGATGAGATGAGACGAGACAACCCCTTCCTCATAGCAGAGCTGCAAGGCTTAAAAATCCCAANCTCTGTTTCATCTCCGTTGGTGCTGGACAGCTTGATCAAACCAGAACCTCTCCCCATTTCAGGTTTCAGCTCTGTACATACAGCATGATGAGATGAGACGAGACAACCCCTTCCTCATAGCAGAGCTGCAAGGCTTAAAAATCCCAAGATTAAAGGAGTTTAAAGGGGGTTCAACATCCCGCTATCCAAGTTCCAGCACCAACCTGACTACAGCTTTTGAGCAGGTGATTTATGGCTGCTGTTCCTATAAGGGGAAGCATGGGGACAGAGGAGCACCCTTTGAAAGGCCTTTCTTTGCTGACTGCAGTAGGGAACATTTGAACTCTGCATCTATTTCTGATGGACTCTTTACAGAAGAACAAAAAAAAAGTCACTTACATCATCTCACCTGACCTGTGTGCAAGCTACAAGCAACATTGTTGATCTCACTTCTCCAAATGGAGACCTGGGTCCTTCTCAACAGCATGCCACCTTACACCACAAAAGCCTTCTAATAGCAAGAGATGGAAAGGTATTGACTGGGTTGCCAAATACCATCTCTCGCTATTGCAGTCTACCAGACTGTATAATTCTATTCACAAGAAGCAGTTCATTTTAACAGTAGTTTGTGGCTTTACCCCCACTATTCCTATTAAAAGCTTAACTTCTTACGATTAGCCAGTTACTTGGAGTAATTTAAACAATGAAACAGAGTAAATTGTAAGACTATTCACCAGCTCATTCGTGTAGATGAACTTGCTGAAGCCCTTGGAAGCAGATACTGCTCTTAATGAGAAAACTGCATCCAGATTCCTGCTTGGGCTGTAGTGAACCCTCGGGGGTTGTGTCCTCTGACACAAAGGAACAATCCCCATTTCGTTCTCTCAGCCTGCTTCTACTAGAGAAAGAAAGAAGTTCCCGTTTCTAGACAATTTCCAAGGGACAGATTCTGACCTCAAACAAAGGAGCATGAACCCACACAAGGAAGGCTATCCAGTTGTTCTAGTTTTAAGCCTGGTGTAGCAGAGATGAGGTTCTGCACTGCCTTTTTGTTTCTGATGTTCACTTAATTTGCCGTAACATGAACACTACTGGATTTAACAGGACTCAACAACTGCAATAGCTCACAGTATTTCTTTAGTCCTGGAAGCACAGGCCTCTGCTTTTCTACTACATCAACCCCCCAGCCCAAACTCAATTTCAATTACATTTAACAAACCTAGGTGGATGGGCAGCACGAAGTCAGATGAAGTTCAGCACAGACAAATGCAAGGTAATGCACTTAGGAAAGGATAATTTGAACTACACAGGAAAAAAACCCAGAATGCTTTTGTGAGATAATCATCTGCTGTGCACAGAGAGGTAGGGAACTGGAAAGACTATAATGGAAAGAGATGGCAAGTCCTTCCTTGGGAAGCTGTTCACCCCAGCTCACAGTAATCTGAGCTCACCCTAACTCTTGCAGCACTGCAGCAACAGAAAAGCTCTGAGAGATCACAGAGAGACTTCCACACAAGTAAGGCCTGAACAGAGTTTGAGTCTGGTGGAGTACAGGAAAGGACGCATGAAAGAGCAGCTCTTCGTGTGCCTTCTGAGTTAGAGCAAGCTGGGGTGTTGCAGGTACCCAGCTGCAAACTTCAGGGCAGAATGACTTCTCCCCCCAAAAAAGTCTAAAGTTTTAGTCCAGCTCTCTGGGAGTTATGAAGCCCTATACAGACGCATTAACCACTGGCAAACAGGACCCGTAATATGCTAACAGTAACTGTACAGGATAGTATTCTTTGTCAAACAGACTCCACAACAAGACCCTCTGCATCTGCACTGCCTTAGCACATCAACTCTGCTTACACAGCAGCAGAGCTCAGACCCAAACCCTCTGTGTGCTGGGGAGACAAGCCAGGATGGACATGGGCACACAGAACAACAATTCCAGCCTACACTCAGCAATACAAAAAAAAAATACTGGAACCTCAAGCTCTCTACAATGCCATCTGGATTTGCTGGAGAGCAGAAGCAACCGTACATACAGCCTCTCCCAGCAAGCACTCCTGCTCCCCACTCCACCAGCCTCTGTCTGCACCCCACGTACCCAGGGGAGAAGCTACATCACTGGCTCACACCTGTACAGTAGGGTGGAGAGCAAGCCCGATTCCTGGCTCCCCATCTAATGCCTAATAACCCTAAACACAAAGGTCTTCCCCTTCCATACACCTTAGGAGGTCAAAAAGAGATAGCACAGACGTGGGAAATGCAGCAATGCCTGCTCAGGGCTACACCAGCCTTGCCTGACTGCCTGCAAGTTATCACCCCACCAGGGAAAGGAGGGGTTGCAGACCCGATGGAGCTTCTCCCAGGCTGGACTCGGCACAGGGTGGCGATTTCGTGAAGTGTGGGGCCATCTGATGGCAGAAGCGGGCAGCGCTATTCAAAGCATCCCAAATGCTGCACTGCTTTGCTCCATTCATCTTCAGTAATTGAATGCATGCCCTAGGGGGGTGCACAGTGCAGGGGCGAGAGGAAGGGAGGGGGAACAGTATTTATATTTGTCTTCGCAAATTTAGTTTGTCTTTATCTCTAGCTATTTTGAATGTCATGGGGAGTTAATGAAGACATGTTGTGCATCTGCAAGGCGTGGAGCAACTTCTCTCCTGTCTCAGCATATTAAATACTTTCTTACTTACGCTAGGAGTTACAGGGAAACAACAAATACAAACAAAAAGGGAAGAGAGATAAAAGAAAAGCAGGAAGAGAAAAGATACTAGAAGAAAAGGAGGAAACTCCCATTTTTTTATTTCAGCTCTAAAAGTTGCATCACATAGCATTTTCTATAGCCCCTTCACCATCTCTCTTGACTGGACATGTCAGCCCTGGAAGAACTGTGCCAGTCCATTCGGCAGGACATAGGAACAGCCTCTTAAACAGCCCATTAAAGATCACTTTGCTCCACAGTCCACTCCCCACTACAAACGCAAGTTAGGGTGAGGGCACACAGCAGAGGTGTATCCTGAGCTGTAGCACCCTTGCCAGTGGCAAGCGGCACATCCCAAGCATCCCCAATGTAACACACTGGCAGCCACCAGATCTCCCTCCAGACAGCATGAAGGACATGCCATAGAGCAAGACCCTAGGGCTCCCACCACAGGCACAGATACTGCTCAGCAGCTGGATATTTTTAGTTGTTCTTGCTGTACAGACAGGAAACTGAGGCAGACAGCAAATACAGGCACAGATCTATAAAGGTTTTCTGGCATCCAAGCTCTGTCTTAAGACAATCCCTGGCCTTGATCTCACCAGCCATTTCCAAGAGACAAGGCAGTGGCAGAGAAAAGCCCTTTCCCTAGGATATCCCTTCCTCAGCTCTCCTCTCTCCCTTCTGGGAGAGGCAAGAGTACAGACTTTCCTTAATCATCAGGCTGTTCTCTTAGAAATTAAGATCTTCCCTTTCCTGGCACTTACCATCCTGTCTCTTTCCCTGAGGCAAGATCTGGCACACCTTCGATGTTCTGGTTTGGCCTGAAGTTTTATTTAGACTGCTCCTTTCTTTGGGGATTCTCTGTTTATATCATCGGAGGGTGTTAATAAGGGCAGAATGGTTTCCAGATCCACACCAGCTGACTGGATTTCCTGAATCCACGCCATCTGTAAAAACAGAAATGTTCCCTTCCCCTTGTACACACAGATAAATGCATTAAGGCTAAACCTCCTGGGGCAGGAGTACAGGAGAGGTTTGGACTTCTGGCCAAATGAAAACCAGCGAGCTCTGGAACGAGGTACAGAACTACCATTTTTACTAGGGAGGCTTAGCTGAAGACATGAAAGATCTCATTGCTCTGTGCAGCAGACAGAAGAGTTTGACATTTTGAAAGAGCACACTAAGAAGTTTCTGGCACCTCTCAGGCGCATCTGGCACTGGCCACCCTCAGAGACACAGGAATATGCAAGCTCAGGACCTGGGCTGGTATTACAGCACTTATATATCCCTATCATTCAGCTCTTCCATTTCAACGCAAGCTTCTCTGCAGTCACTTGCTCACCAGTCGCACACTAATCCAGATGCTTCTCAATTATGCAGAGAGGCAGCACAGCAAGAGAGGTGCTTGGGAGATGGGACACTTGGAGTCCAACGCCTAGGTGTGGAATAATAGGTTTGCTGATAGCCTGGGGGCTGTCAGCAGGAAGGGTTTATTTCTTGTAAGCTTGACACCAGTTTGATAACAAATTCCCAGTTTGGAGTGAGCCATGTACACCAAACTGGCAACCGAAAATCCAATGTCTCAGCCAAAACCGCTGGCCTCCTCTCTCACCCCGATGCTCATCAGGTTCACACAAAAACCATAACATTATGTAGGCACTGGCATGCAGAGGTGAACACAGGGCTGAATCAGCTTAATGTTTCCACTATTTGTTCTCCCCATCTAACACAGCTAAACGTTGTCTGGACTCTTAGGAAGGCAGCGACAGCTAGCAGTACAGCCAAAATATTCATTATTCTAATACACCAGCACAAAAAAAATCACTCTCAAGTGAAAACAGGCTAAAGCATCAAAGAGTTAGGCTGGCTGAAATAACAACAGCAAGCAGCTTTGAAATACTCACCAAGAAGCAAGCCAAGGGACGGAAGGGGCGCGTGTCAAGGAGTTAAGTCCCTTAATCCAGTGACTTGCATCCAGAACTAGTATGTTTACCAGGTTACCCCAAGACAGATTGTTTCGTTAGTTCAGCAAACTGCATCAGCTCAATGCATCTAATGAGCTCTGCAAGGAAGGGGACAGGTAGACTTTACAACCAGGTGCAAGAGCAGACCTGCACAACCTACCCTTTTCCAGCAGGAATAAATTGTCCCTCGGGCTCAGTCACAGCATGTCCCTTCCTTCAATCCAAGTTGTTCCTTTGGTAAAGCTAGCGCTGTCTCAAGACAGGACAAAGACGCAGTGGCTAAACTGGAATAGCAGTGAGCAGCCAATCTACAAGCCTTTAGGAGTGCTCCAAATCATGGGGACTCCTAGCCAAGAGGCATGTATCCCCCACCCCCTGCATGACAACTACAGAAGCAGGACACTTCTCTTTCCTCTTCCTATACCAACAGTGCTCGTGTCTCAAGTCGGATTTGGGGATGGATCCGAGCTTTACTGAGCAGTTCAAAGTCACCTCGCAGGTGAGGGAGCACCTAAGGGAGCGACGCCGCACACCCAGGTGGCGTTGTTTCATCCCCCAGTACCATCTGCTCCATGAACAAGCAGCAGCTCTGACCAGTGCATCCGACCACAACATATCTGCCTAATCCTTTTAGATTCCAGACAGGCTTGACAGCGCAGGCCATTTCATATCAAGTCTCATATTTAGTCGCAGGGGAAATAAGGATATTCCGCCTTGGAAGCTTCCCTCTTGCCCCAGCTCACTGAAACCCAAACATCTAGTTATTGCTTTCTCTCGTGTGAGTAAAAACACTTCCTACAACATACATCTCCTACAGCTACAGTACTCTAAGTGGCACAAAACATTAGCAGTCCAATTCAGTTGAATTTTCTTTGATACAACATCAAGCTATCCACACCCCAACACTGACTGAGCCCTGACACAGGAGCATCTTGCACATGGCATCTACAGCAATCACCAGGCTGCAAAGTTGCAGGTCCTATGCAACTCCACTGCATTTGGCAGTGGTGTTGCTGACCACCTGGGGAACAAGAGGACAAGAGAGCCGGCTCTTAGCTTGGCTTCCAAGTGAAAAGAGCCCACATGTTTGGAACAAATCCGGTCACCAGTTTGATGTTTCGGAGGGATTTTGCTTTGTGCTAGCATAAATGCTGCAATACAGAGATTTTCAAGGTCTTCAATCCTTGATATGTTCAGAACCGCAACATGAACCGTAAAATAAAATTATACTGCTCACATTAAGCCAGTGCCTTGTTTAGCACACGATAACTATTTACCTCAATAAAAGGAGCAATTTGCTGCACAGCATTCTTAAAGTCACCAAGCTCCAAAAAGTCATCCTTGCAAATACTGGCCAGAACCCAAACGCACTCCATGGTAAACAACCTTACTCTAATACAGAGCTATACGAACACATACACATTAAGTTTCCTATTTTAAACCCATATTCTGTAGCTTCAGTCTCATCAAGTTAGACAGTTCACACATACAAGTACTTCAGATTCCAATGCAATACATGAACTACATTATAACTGTATATTTTACCTTCATTAACAGAAGGTCTGACCATCCAGTCTGATTTCAATAACTCTCAAATTCATCACATACCAAAAGCCACTAATTTTTTGATAGTTCAGCTCAGCTTTCTGCTCTATACTTTGTGTTCATCATAGTGCAACGAACTATATTCAATAGCAATGGACCATTAACCCCAAAACCATCTCTCGAACAATAGCCAAGAACAAGCACTCCCATTTTCAACTTTATACTTTATACTTTAGCCAGCCTCCCAAAAGTCATTTTAGATGGTTTATGGTTTAATTGAAGTTTAACAAGTATTCTCTTTGGGGGTTTTTATTTGTTGTTGTTTAAAAAAAAAAACCAAAACTATCAAATTGATTATATGTCAGGAGCTCCCTTACCCCATTTTTATACTAAAATGTTTATTATCTATAGCAATATTATGACTTCATCTCTGCCTCAGTTTCTCTACTGCATAACACTTAACTCAGGTGAGCACACACTAATTGCTGTGCTGGCAGAACCCACAATCACTGTTCTAGCCATTAAAGCATTTCATTGTTTCACACCATTGATTTCTTCTCTAAAGTAATTAAGCGCATGAAAGACAGGAATGAGCCTCATTAGCTCCCGCAAGTACAGGCATCCTCTAGCTCTTCCACGAGCCTTTCCAAGGAGCAACAACTCACTGTATGTGCACACAGGCATGTAAGTCAGCAGAGGGTTGCTTGCTGCAGACAGACCGCGTTCCCTGCTCGGCCCTTCGCGTGCTGTGCTCATTGATCTCCCTGATGGCTCTCACGCGCAGCACCGAGCACAACAGGCACTGCTTTTGTACTAAGCTCACTAGATGATATCCTAACAAAAATCCTGCGTTTCAGCCTGTACAAATTGGAGAGACTGGGAGCGAAATGCGGTGGAGAGAGCTACAGAGAGCTCTCGGCTCCAGCTTCTCTCCCTTTCCCTTAAAACCCATTGACAGTCTCTCAGAATAAAGTAAGCCATTTGCTGGATCTCCCTTATCTTATTGTACATCGATTTGCTGAAACATTCATGGGATCACTACGCATTTCATTTACCCTTAAGGCCAACCCCTCTGCTTATTAAATTAAGAAGATGAATGAGAGATTTGCTCTCTTGCTAGCAGCCCAGGGGATTCATTAATCAAGTAAATGATTGCACTTGCCTCAAGTTATGCTACTGCAATGTTTGCAATGTGTCTTCTGATCTCAGCTCCCCATGCACTTTTTGGAAACAAGGTTGGCTTTCAGACAGGTCACATTTAATTCCAGTCATTTGACTTCAGCAAACAGAAATAAAGGCCTCAAATTCACTATCCTATTCTCTTCCTTCTCTCAGCTCTCCAAACATTTCACAGACCAGACACAGAAGGGGAATCAAGAGCTACTTGTAAGCTACCAATAGTCATCCCATTTATGTCTGTATCAAGCACAGTTACCACTTCAGCGCTGACATAAGTTACAGATTTGGGTACATAGTGACACACTGAAGTAACAGAACTGCACTGGACAGAAGGGAGCGGTTTCACCCCACCAACTTAGACCATTAATTAAGCACAGAGGTAACTGTTAACAAGCTCCCTTTTGCCTTCCAGAAAAGAGTTGGCTCTCAGTAACTGCATACAGAGGACATCAGCATTTCTGTATGCGATACTAGGAAAGCAGGAAGAAAATGGCACCTTAGAAAAAGATTCAAATTCACATCCCAGTTAAACTGCACTGAAGCGTAAAAGGGAGTTGGACACAAATGAATCCAGGGAAAAGCTGTCCTCCGTTTCGCAGGACTATTCCACAATAAGCAGAATCTGGATGAACAAGCCCCACCAGCACAGTTAGGTGAGCACTTCAGCAGTGTGATACGCATCATAGAAGAGATATTTACAGGTCACTTACAAGTTGTGCTGTCCTATGCCAACTACTGGAAACACAGCCTGCCACCTCTAATACTAGGGAGGCGTTAAAGCAAAAGGCACAGTTTCTGGGTAATAAACCTGCAATGCAGCATATTCCACTTTTTAGCAATGACAAGAACCATGGCACTTGTCACCCAGTACAACTCCTGGGGATGCTCAGGTGACTGTACACTCTGCTACAAAGCTACACAAGCACAACTGAAATTCCAGGCATTGGGAAAACTGCCCAGTTTGTGTAAGTTTCCCAGCAAAACTGTAACTAACCAGAGATGAAAAATACGAGACTTTGGGGCTGCTCTCTTCCCAGCATTGCACCCAAGTAAAGCACAGCAGGCAAACACTCAGAAACTCTCACTCCCACAAAACGCATCACAGCTTCGGTAGGAAAGGGATGCTCTCCACAGCCTGGGAAAGGAGAAGAGTGTGTGAACTGCACACCACAGCTACAGATGAGCATGCAAAAGGTAGGGACTAATCTAATGGCAGTAGCTGTGAAAAGGGAATTGAGATGTCTGAACTAACATAACTGTCCTCTGTCTCCTTGCCACTGCCCACACCTCAAGTGCTTATTTACCTCACAACCCTGCCACAGCTTTCTCACCTGACCTTCATCAAGTCATTTAGCCCCATCTACAAATAGAGTAACATGGCAATTCTGCTGCATCTGCAGGGAGCAAGGATTTTAGCCAGGGCTGATTTCACACACTGAACATGTCCTGGGCTCACACAACACAACGCGTGTACTGTAAGTCCAGGACAGAACAATAGAAGATTTTTTTTTTCTGCTTTGCCCCTAATATCACATGACCTTTTGGACAAACTATGACCAGTCATCAGCTACGACTTAGGTGAGGCCACATACCAAGTCCCTCTAAGAGTAAAGCCGTAGTTGCTTAAAGCAGTATCAGGACACAGCCCACAACGAGGTGCCACCCCAGGGAAGGGCAGGGGGCAAGTCTGATTGTATATAGAAGTTCTGCACTCACCAAGCAGCATAATCAGGATAAATAACAACCTTGGAGTAGCCTGTTACACAGCACAGAATTTCACAGTGGCCACAGCTGCAAAACTCCCTTTCCCCTTACCGCTGCCTGCTTGCTTTAAGGGAAACCAAAACCTACACCCCTATTTCTCGTGGGTGCATGAGCTGCGAAGAGCTCAGGCAACCTCACCCAGGAAAGGGCTCTTAGTCCTCAGTAGCTCGATCCGCACGATGAAAGGCAAGAGACAGGGCTTACCCAGCCCGTGCAGGGTTAGCATGCAATACTCCTTGCGCTAAGCACACGGGAGTTAATGACACCATCACAAATTAGGAATCCGTCCCCAAACGTGCTTCGCACTTTAGCTTTGGATATTGCTGACATCGCAAAGGCTGATTTTGAACACAGCAAAAGTCTCGGCAACAGCAGGCAGAGCTGCTGAAGCGTTCGGGCACACCCCGGGAGGCTCCAGCTCCGAAGGGACCCCGGGCCGTTTTGGGTACACGCAACATTCACACGCATTTGCTCCTACTCAGGCGGCTTCCAGCTCCGCTAGCGGCACATCGGCCACCTCACGGAGCACGGATCCCGAGACACCCCAGCGGGTGTCCGCACACCCAAGCTTGGCCCGGGGGGAGCGCTGCAACGCACTCAGCCGCGGGCCAGAGAGACGGATGCACAGCATGTATTAGGGGATTTATACATTCGAGGTCTTCAGCCTCCCGCCGCTCTGAAGGGTGCCCTCCCAGAAACGGTTTTCAATTGCACCGATGCCCCGGCAGGGGCTCCGCGGCTGTCCGCAGCGCGCAGCCCGGGGGAGGCGGGAGCCCCCGGCCCTGAGGCGCCCCGCTCCCTCACCCCCCTCCGCCTCTTTCCGCGCCAAACGCTCGGGCTCGAGGCGCTGCCGCCACCTAGCGGGCCTCAGCACCGCCCCGGACCTCGGCCGCTGCGCGCGCGCGGGCGGGCGGCAGCCCTCGGCCGGGAGCCTGGCGGGCACCGGAGCCCCTCGGCACCCCGCTGCACCGGGCCGCCCTCCCCACCCCGAGCGCCTTACCTCCCGGTTACAGCGCCGCTCCCCTCCAGCCTCAGCCGGAGCCCTGTCCTGGAGCAGCGGCCCTTGCCCGCGGAGGCACAGGGGCTCACCCCGCAGGGCCCTCCATCCCTGCAAGCCACACAGGTGCGAAGCGGTAGAGCTTCCCAAAGCCGCGCTTAAATCCTGACTGGGGGCACCTGGGCCGGCCCGGCGTCGCGGACAGCTGGGCCTGGGCCCATCGCAGGGTCCCATCGCGGGACCTCGTGGGGTCCACCCCGGCGCAGGGGTGCCCTGGCAGCAGCCCCCCCGGCCCGAGCCAGCTCAGGAGGTGCCGTGCAGGCTGCCCGGACCCTCTGCTCCTTCCTTAAAGGTGCAAACCTCCTGCTTTCCCTTGGAAAACCTGGGGAGGTGCTGGGTTCAGCGTGGCCAGGGCCAGAGTTTGGTGGTGACAGAAGAGGATGGAGAAGAAATTTCCTGCAGAGGCTAAGGAGAGGGAAGGGGGGGCTCCTCTTACCTGTTTCAGGGTTAGGTACTAGATGTCTGCACAGGCTGATGCCTTGAGGAGAAGGTGCAAGAGGAAAAGCTGTGTCTTAGAAAAAGGTCATGGGAGGCAATTGTGCCACTTTAAAATGTGCGACGACACAGGATGCCTAAGACCGTCTTTGGTATCGCAAGAAGAACGTAAGCCCCAGGGCTGTGTGGGTCACTCCTGCGTGTCTGCTGGTCCTGGCGAAAGGGCGAGACTAAAGGCAAAAGGAGGAGCCAGGTCTGTATGTGGAAACGTAAAGGAAAGGCACGTGCCTTGAGAAAAATGGATGTAATTAAAAAGAGGCTGCTCTTGGTAGGAGGCTTTTGGAGAGAGCTGCGTGGACACAGACAGTGGAGGGAAAGCCAAAGATAAAAGTGCAAGAATTATGACAGCATAAATATATTACTTCTGCTACAAAAGCACTTGCGTGTTATTTCAGACAACAGCCTCTGCCTGCAGTTTCGTATGGAGAACGTCTGCAAGCGCTCTTCTGTGTGCCTCTGCCTGAAATCTGCACAGCATGGGCTTATTCAAAAATCTTTTGAGATTACTTTCTTATCCTGAGAACAAGGAAGGGACTCCTTCCAGGTACAGAGCATTAGCTGCAAGTCACAAAATTCAGTAGCTAATATCACCGGGAATCAAACTATTTTTGACAGGGTTGATGTTAGTAATTTTAGGGTGTCTTCTGAAGAGAGACATGAAAGGAACTACAAGGATTTAGACTAAAGTCTAGTCTGCAGCTAGTGGAAAATTCCAAGAAATCGTCCATTATGTTGAGTTTAGTGTCTGCAATACAGAGCCTTGAACATGCCAGACATCACCTGGCCCAGAGCACCCAGTCAGACAATCACATCTCTTACTGGGACTCAGGTGGGGCACGTTCAGGAAATTATCTAAAGAGGGAAGACCTGCAAATTGTGAGGTTTTTCTGCCATGGTCTAACATTGGGTCACATCTCTCTCCTGGGACATTGGTCCTGGCTGGCAGTGGTGGTTTTGCTGCAGGCATCAGAGCAATATTGCAGGGCGAGGTTGTTCTTTTGCCTTGGTGCCATCTCTGCTTCAGCAGCTGTGACAGCGGTGCCACCAGGTCTGGTGTCTCAAGAGTGGCCCTGATTTTGCTAGGTGCGAAGTTCGCTTCAGGTTTTTGTTGTGGTGGTCCAACAAGGCAAAGGGACACCTTGATGCAAGGCTGCTGCAGACAGCGTAGTTATGAGTCGAAGGGCTGACGTTGCTCCAGGTGGTTACACTGCCGCACTTGCATGCGTTGCACCCTGGGACTGAAGCTTGTTTTGTGGGATAAAACCCAAAAGCTGTCAGTCTTTTGCCTAGGTTTGCATCTTACCTCACACACCCTGCTAAAAGGTGAGTGACAAGAGAAACTACCCTTGCGTTATTAGCCAGACAACAATTTTGTCACGACAGCCAGAGACTGAGAACAGCACTGGGAGACAAATGTGCAATTCCTGATTACTTCATAAAAGAGAAGCAGCCTGGGCCTGCTATAACACAGTGCACAGTAGCAGCAGTTCCATACTTCTCTCTAATTCAGGGTGCCCTGCGAGCTTCAGATGAGTTGTAACCAGAGCACACACACCTTTAGTTCTGCTGGTTTCAGAGCCTTGCAGCATAAAGCCTGCTGATTAATACGAATACCCAGCAAGGAGGGGAATGCTCAAATCGCCATCTTGCCTGGGGACTCAATTTTTGGAGGTTGATACCACCTGATACCTTTGAATGGCCCTTAGAGTTCCCTTTCCTCACAGCTGTCTGAGCTTTGCTCAGTGTTTCCTCAAGCTTTCTGCTATGTTTTTTGTAGGCAATTTGTACAGTCAAAAAGGTTGATCACACCGCTGTAATTAAGGTGATGCCAATCTAGATTAAATGGCTTTAGTCATTTGCATGCCTGGTGCAGTCATCGTCTTTGCTATAAAGGCATTTGCCTCTGAAGCTGATGGAAAATCTCTACTGCTACTGAGCTGTCCTGGAAGGGATGGGAAATTCTGATCCCGCTGAGGAGGTGGTGATGGTGGTTTATGTGATGTACCACCTTGCCGACACCAGCACGTCTGCACACAGGCAAGAGCAGGAGGAAAGCATGCACCAAGATTCGGGCAGCACTTGAGGGCTGCAGAAAGACAGAAGAGATTGAAACCTTTCTCTGAATCCCAAAGGTGATGCAGGGTGGCAAGTCCCTGGGGACCCAAAGTAGGTCTATTTGTATAAAAGTTGTCTTCCATTTCTCAAAGATAGATTTGCGGTTGGCATTTGTTTGCACTGCATGTACCAATACATGGCTCCTATGTGTGCAAAGTCAAGAGCAGAGCAGCAGCACTGTAGTCAGGAGAGGGATGAAATGTCCTTCTGACCTTTTGGTCTTCATGACAAATGTACCATCCCGGGATCTGAATGCAAACATCTAAAGCAATTTATGCCACTGCACTGGGCTGGGAGGGTGACAGAGAGAGAGAACTGAATTAATCTGAGTGGCTTGAATGGAATGTCAGGCAGATCAGGCATGACAGGGACATGTAACAGAAAAAAGTGATTTATGATGTCCATAGGAATGTAATTGTACTATGTTAGGGATGCTATTACAGATAGCCTATATCTGCCTTTAATGTCTAGGTACCACTATTTGGGAGAGATACTGGACTTGTCATGTATGGGATTTTGCAATTTCTGACTCCAACATACTCTCCAGGCAAGTAAAAGGATTTTTTTTTTTAATACAACAACCTCCTTGGTTTGTCGATCACTTTCTATTGCAGTTGTCTTCTTCAATAGCAGCTCAAAGCTTTTTGAAGCTTGCAAGAACAGGTAACACTGAGCTTATTTTGGAATCATTTCCACATTTGTAGCTCCTGTCACAGAAAGAATAGACATGATTTCCTCTCCAGTAATACACTGGCGTTTAAATCGAGCCTTGGGTTTCATGTGGTATATCTGAGAGTAGTGTGTCTCTGGTAGGCATGTCACTGCTCCCCAGACCTGTAAACATCCAGTGTGTGTACACAGTGTGTCACTCACATCTGATGTAGCTACAGCAACAAAACCTGTTTGCCTGCAGGCCTTTTTCCTGTGTTGAGAGTTGAGTTACTGATGAATGTTGTGAAATTCCCATGAAAGGGTAGGATTGGAGAGCTGTACTGATCTTGGGTATTTTGAGAGCTCTCATTATCCAGTCACACTAGTAAAGATGTACTGACTGAGACTGCACAAACGTCTGTCCACATTCCCATCACTGACGATGGACTCATCTGAAAAATAGGTGTAATAAATAAAGAAAAGGAAAAATATTTTATTTTGGTTTGGGGATTTTTTTTGCTTTGATTTCAGGTAAAACCCTGGCAGGTTCCCATCATCTGAGCAATATTATTTGTTACTAGGAGAAGGCTTTGTTCATGTCTATGGCATAGTCCATACATGAAAACAGCTCTGAGCAGCAGAGACCCTCCTCTAGCTCTAGCACACAGTGCCCACGGCTTAAGTCCCAGGTTGAAGCCCCATGGTGAGAGTTTATTATTATTACCATAATAATTTTGCTTTTTATTTATTAGAAGATGAGATCAGAGGTCTCAGTCAAGGATCACCAGGGCAGGTCCGTTTTTACCCAGGCTTGAAATCGATGGCTGAGAATTGTGTGGTGTGTGGCTGACAGATAGATACAACGGGTGGCTTCTGTGGCCTCTCATATCCTGAGCCCCAAATTCAAACTATGAATGAAAATGGACTCTGCTTTGTTTTACAGCACAGGAGTCCTCTGTTTGGTCTCTCACAGGCAGTAGCACAGTTTAGTGCTCTTGGGCAAAGGACATGTTGGGAGGGAGTGTGGCACAGAGGGGTATGGGCTCTGTGGGTCACAGGGGTTTGCAGCGGGAGTGGACAGGGTACCAGCACATCGCCAGCACTGTGCAGATGTGCAGGAGGGGCTGGGAAAAGGTAAGATATGTGTTGGTTGGATGGATGGATGGATAGAAGCATACTGGCACATACTTGCACGGGTTGTACCATCCCTTATTTTCACAAGCTCAGCAACAAACACAGATGTAAAGGGAGAAAATGAGCACTCCAGCCTTTGTGAGGATGAGTTAGAGTGCTGCACCATGCAACTCACATTCCTTCTCCATCCATCGTTATCCTTTTTCATCTCTAAGGTTAGTACATGTACACTGGCACTAGCATATCTACTTTGAATTGCTGTCTGGAGTTCCCATATTGTAAAGTTACTTTTTCTGTGAAAGACAGTACTCTGCAATGCCCGGGAGGTGGCAAGCTTTCAATTCGTATTGCTCTGGGCTTCCACTCGTTTCCCCAAAGCAAAGAATTTGCGGAAAGCTAGGACTACAGAGCCCTGTTTGTTCATGGGATGAAAGCCTGTGTCCAAGTGTAAGCGTGTGAGACAGAGGGAGAATTGCCCGTGACTGATTAGCAGTGTCAATGACAGAGAAAACAGTGTTCTGCTACAGTCACAAGCGGTTTGGTTTGTCATCCTCCAGGGCAAGGCACTGGAGACAATAGTCAAGAGAGGGACTTAGGCTGCAGACTTTTCCCAAGCTTTCTGAATGCACTGATTTTGCCACAGCATTCTGCNCTACAGTCACAAGCGGTTCGGTTTGTCATCCTCCAGGGCAAGGCACTGGAGACAATAGTCAAGAGAGGGACTTAGGCTGCAGACTTTTCCCAAGCTTTCTGAATGCACTGATTTTGCCACAGCATTCTGCACTAAGAGGTGCGTCAAATCCATTCCTATCAAAAGAAAACAAAATCAAGATGATTTTGAAAAAATCACATTCTCTTTCTGCAGGTTGGCATACCTGCTTTTAATTTCCTCCATCCCTTCCCATTTAGTGGAAGCAGTGTTTAGCCACGCAGACATGTCCTTGCAGGGTGACAGCAGAAATCATGCATTTCTGAGCATACACAGCACTAAAGCAGGCGTCCATGTGTTGTGCACATATAGCTGGGTGCTAAACTGAAGCACCCCGCTTTGTTTACAGAAGACCTACCCTAGTTGCCCTCCAGATGATGCATGGGCTCTGGCAAGGGAGGCCAGGCAGCCACCTTTGTGAGCAGCTCTGACAGTGCCCTGCCAGGCTGTTTTCTTCGACAAGGGCAGCTTCCCCTCTTGCTCATTGCTTATTTAGGCTGCAACCTCTTTGATTCAGGCACTGTCCCATATGATCTGCTTGTTTGTCACGGAGCCTGTGACATCCCGGTTCTGTTTCAAGGTTCTGAATGTCACTGGCAGGCAAGAGAGACTCAAGGATGGCAGGTTGGCTTCTCCTCGGAACAATGCTGTTTCATGGGTGGATCCCATCCCTGCAATGACAGCATGCGCTGCTCAGAAGGAAACCTTCAGAGTGGTTTCTGAAGCTTTCCTGACACTGCAACACCAAAGGCAAAGGAAGGTTTGTCTGGAGAACTGTTGAACTGTTGTTTGTCTGGAGAACTGGAGGTCCAGTGCTGGGCTCCCCAGTTCAAGAGCGACAGGGAACTACTGGAGCGAGTCCAGCGGAGGGCTATGAAGATGATTAGGGGACTGGAGGAAAGGCTGAGACACCTGGGTCTGTTCAGCCTGGAGAACAGAAGACTGAGAGGGAGATCTCATCAATGCTTATAAATATCTAAAGGGCGGGTGTCCAGAGGACGGGGCCAGACTCTTTTCAGTGGTGCCCAGCGACAGGACAAGGTTCAATGGGCACAAACTGGAGCACAGGCAGTTCCATCTGAACATGAGGAGTAACTTCTTTGCCGTGAGGGTGCCAGAGACCCGGCCCAGGCTGCCCAGAGAGGCTGTGGAGTCTCCTTCTCTGGAGAGATTCAACACCGCCTGGAAGCGTCCCTGTGCCCCCTGCGCTGGGGGCACCTGATTTAGCAGGGGGGCTAGGGCATCTCCAGAGGGCTGTTCCTACACCTACCATTCTGTGATTCCGTGGAAGGAACTCATTTCTTCCAGACAAGCTTAAATTTGGAATATATAAACCCAAAAAAAACAGTCCAGGCAAGCAAGAAAACCTCAACTACCCATGTGACAGTAAGTAACATGGGGGTGGTAATTACTGCTTGGGTCAGGTGTTAACTATTAATTTAGGATCAGCTTACGATGAGGACTTGGCACTTGCTCTGTTGCTCTTTCCTAGTGAAAGCAACTTTCAAGATAGACAGTTAACAAAAATAAGGCAAGCATGACAGCATCCCTCCTCTGCTGGCACCACAGCAGAATGAATTTCCCCTTAGCTACCAGACTGAGTAGGTGTGGTGGTGTTTCAGGATTTTTACAGATTTAACCAACTTTTTAGGCCACTGATAAAAAACAAATGGAGTGTAGTTGAGGTTACCTCAAACACGTCTTCAAGAAAAGCACCATGCCAAGAATCACTTTTATATATCTTTGCTTCCTACATCATCCAAAATGAGGAATACAATTCTATTTCCCTCTTTCTTCTGCCTCTAACCCACTACAACTGCTGGTGACATCACCAAACACAGGAGGGGAACTGCAGACACTCAAAAATATTATTACAGCCTTTATGTGCACTTGGGGGTGCATAATTGCATATAATACATGGTTAATAAAACCTACAGCCCAGTCTGTTCTTCTTCCATTTGCAGAACCCTTCCTGCAGCACAGAATTTATTTTCCTTACATCTTCATCATTTCCCCAAAACTCTTCCCCTCACCCTATGAAATATCTTCCAGTTGGAAAATGTATTTAAATACACTATTTGAAAAGATAAGCGAGGCAGCCCAAAAGAAATAGCTGCTAAAGGGCAGGGAATTACCCTTTGCATTACTGGAAAACAAGCTCTTGAAACCAGTGTGGGATGCCTTTGCAGAGTTGGGGAGCTTTCATCAGAGCTGCTTCCGACGATCCCAGCCTGACAGCACTGTTACTCATGGCAGCATTAAACTGGCTTCTGTTAATTGCGTCAAACCGAGCAGTAACAGACAAGAGCTTCTCCTATTCCAGAGCTCTCCTTTGTGGAGAAATCTCTCCTGCTTTTCAGTACCTATATGAAACACCTGGGAGCAGCCCTGGCAACCTTCCTGCAGCTCACAGATTCCTTTCTGTGCCTGGATGGCTTTGTAATCCTGTCTGTTACTGCTCCACAAAAGTGTGTGAGCTGGAGGGAATGGCATCACTGGGAGTGCTCTCAGTCTACCGTGAGTCCTCTTCTGCTATATGTTACTGGGAGCAGAAGGTGGGAATTACTGCCTCATCTCCCAGGCAGTCCCTCCATTGATAGTCACTGACTTGTTCTCCACTTTCCTACCTAGATAGCCTATAGAAGGTGGAGTTAGCCCAAACTGGAGAGATTAGGAGAGATGGAGCCTAAAGACTGCGTAGCCTAATGGGTAGACTTGCAAGAGCTGTAAGATGAGCTCTGCTTTGGCAGAGGAGGGACACAAACCCAGGCTTCCCATAGCCCCCTTTCATTCCCATTTGCTTGCCACCCAGATATTGGAAAAAAATGGAGAAAACACCACGACCCCATCCATGCAGGTGCTCCTCCAGCCAGAGCTCATCTGTGAATCCAGCCTGAATTAACAAGAGGCTTGGGGACCACTTAAACACATCTTTTGGCAAAATCACTATTTGACACTTAGAATATAAAATGATCCATGCAGGTCTGATGTGTAGCTTCAGGCCTTCTGAGAATCACCCTGAGAACCTAGATAATAAGGTAAAGACAGAAAAAAAGACTCGGGCAGCTCTAAATTAAACTAGAGGTTGGCGTGGTGTCAGCACTGGAGCATAACAGATGCCACTGCAAGTTACACACAATCCTCAGCTTTGCTCTGCAACACTTCCCTGCAGTTTTGAACCTGGGCCAGACGTTCCGATTTCAACTTCTAAATGTTTGATTTAATACGAACAATATAGGAAGGACCTGAAATGTATAGTTTTGGAGAAACTTTAAAAATAGTAGTTTCCTTGAGGCATACAACCAATTACAGGAGTTCTTCCCCTCTTCACAGTGCTTTATGCGCTTAGATCTCCCTGAAGGTAAATGCCCCTTGAACCACAGTAACATGGCAAAATAATCAATAAAAGGACATGATTTTAGCCATCCACTCTGAAATCTATTGACAAAAATCTTGGGCTCAGTCTCTCAAGCCATGCAAAGAGGAGAAATTTCCATCATGCCAGTAGAACAGGCTTGGCTTAGCAGGACCTTTGAGAGCAAGTTGTGTTTTTGCAAAAGTAGAACAACCACAGGGTTGCATTTGTAGGAAGGTAGGTCCATCTCCCAGTGGGTAAGAGGGTTTCTGTCTCTTGCATCATTCTATGAGAAAGCAGCAAAACGAACAGCAGAAGGTAGCAGCCCTTCAAATTCTCTCCCAAACCCACAGTGAGTCCAACCCCAAATAAAGCCACCACTCTGAGTTTATCAGAAAGGGCTAGGCTGCAGATTTCAAGTTTTATATAAAAAGGGAGACAAGATTTGCACAGACCTTATTTGTCATTTTGGCCTCTCAGTAGTTTCAAAGTCATATTTCAGATGAATTCATACACTGTCCATGAAATGTTAGAAATGGCAGCTCCTGGGGTCTGACTTCTTGGCCTAGGCTCAAACCTTTGTTGAAAAACCCACTCTTCCATGTTACTCAGCAGATAATTAAAACACATCTTCTGTCCTTTTGCCTCTAGGTTCCTAGGTAAATCTTGGCAGCAGGGCTGGAGTTCATCTAACAACTGGCACAGAGCACAGGGTGCTGAATATGCCTTTCCCTGCAAACAGCTGTGAATTTAGGATGGATCTGAAGGAGCAGGGTTGGTGGGACTCTGGCCTGGTATCGCTTGAAAGCACCTGCACTTCTGTCTGTCACATTTGGTCTGGCATTCTGCCTGGAGGAAATGAACTCGAGGTTTTTCCTAACAAGTACCAGCATCAATTACTGAACGACTCATCAGGGATATCAGCAAATGTGGTTGCCCTCAGAATTAATTGTCCTCACTGAGAAGGCAGTCTAGCCAGACTGTCCGAGGGAACCCAGCACTGCCTATGTATAGAGAATGAAGAATTTGGACAGACCTAGATAGGGAACTTTGGATGTGTGGCTTAAATGTAGCAGCTGAAAGGTTACCCCGTGTCTGGGAAAGCTCAGATACATATCCTTTCTCTGCATCAACATTTGTCCGGGCCTAATGGCACTGGCTGACTTTCCAGGATTTCTACATAACTTACGGCTCAGGTGGGGCGGTAGCTCAGACCAGCCTGCGAGTATCTGGAAATCCTGGAGAAATGCCCACGGTGCCTATTCAGATCAGCCAGGGTATTTGTGCAAGGGGAGATCACTGCTCTGTGCTCACCGTACTCACTCTGGATGTGCTACTCAGATCAATCTGTCTGGAGATCCCAGCAGGAATTAATTGGTGCCCTCACTGCCTTGTTCCTTTGGTTATGGAGATCCAGGGCACAGACATCTGGTTACCATCCTTCAGCCAAGTGGGAACTTCCCTGTTCAACGAACAAGAGGATTTAGTTAAAATACCAAAGACACCTTACCACAAGCAGGGATTACCATTAACTGCTCCTACTGCACATTGCTGGGCCCAGATCCGTAGCAATATAGGGACTGAGAAGTCAAATCCTGACAGTATCTGTCACTGCTTGGAGTGAAGGAAAAGCTCTGTGTCTCTGGAGGCACACGAATTTCTGACATCTGTGACGCATAAACCTGGAGTTCTCTTCAAAACAGGATCAGATCCACTTCAGCTCGTGTGCACCTATTTGCCAATGTAAAAATTGTATCCAGTAGCTGAAATTAACTTCTGAAGTGCACTGGATTTTATAGACTAAACCCAATGACTTCACGGTAAAGCAGCATTTGATTCCTGCATGAAATATTACAGGATGCCATTTTTGTAATTTCCTCCTCACTTGATCATGATAACACAGTCCCCTCGGCACTAGAAAGCTAGAGACTATGTGCCAAGTGGAGGAGATGGAAATGGGCGAGTCGCCAGTAATACAAAACACCATTAAGGAAACAGTGTTTGAGAGTGATTGTTGTGTGATAGGGAACGTTTTGTCTTTTGCTTCATCGATCACTTGGAGTGGGAAGAGGTAATATTTTATTTAAAGCTTGGAAGCAATTCTTAGGACGGCTTTGAACCAGCTTCCAAGCAGAGCTTTTCTCAACATGTAAATCCCTTTCTAGGTTTTAAATGCAACAGCAACGAAAAGAAAAAAACATGTACCTCCACCTACCCTTGACCATTCAAAAAATGGTAAGGACAGAAAGTAGAAAGCACAGCAATATGGTTTCTATTTAGGTTTAACCCTTTTTCTGCCAAGAGTGAAGCATACCAAGGGGTCCTGCACTCATTTCTGCTCTGACCTGCTGTAGGACTCATACTGGTGTTGATCTATTCTCTTGCAATGAGGCTACTCATAGTAAGGGAAGAGAGAAGAACTAAGCTAGAAGCCAAATGACACAGTAGCGCAAGATGGCCTAGCATATTTAATTTCAACTGTTTACAGTGATAATATGTCAAAGTAATTACAGCTAGTTAAGAAGATGCAAAGTTCTTGTCTTTGAGGACATTTATGCATGGTTCCAACACCTTTCCCAGACGAAAAGGAGCAGTCACCGCACTTCAGAGTACAGATTTAATGCACATGCATTTCTCTGCAGGTAACTGGAAACACATCTGAGGCTGACGCAGTGTTCTTTCTGCATAATCATTTTTACCAACCAGAGCATGAGCTGAAAGAGCAGTTATCTGCTGGCATTTCATGGTGCTGTGAAGATGCCTTGGTGAATACAGACTTAACTGCCATGGACCAATCCTGTAACTGGAGCAACACTGACTTTTATATAGCTGTGTGACTCCATAATGGGACAAAATTACATCCTCAATTTTCAAACACATATTACTCTTCCTGAAAGATGCGCTACAGAAAATGAAGCCAAAGTCTGCAATCCTATGATTTGTGCTGTTAACAAGCCAACAAAGAATATAAGGCAAGTTCTTTCTATGTAGCACCAAAAAGGGAGAGAGCCAGGTATCCTTCAAGCTAGTGGCCAAGGTCTCCAAAATCATTTTATAATTCTAACTGTCCAAGTAAGGGCATTTACACGTCCAGGTGTCTTGAGAGGTTCACTGGAAAAGGACATGCCCCTAATCCATGGGGGTATGGATTTAATGTCTTTAATACTGTGTAGAGGATCTCTTCTCTGATTCATTTTGGCATTTAAATAAAAAAGCTTTGAAAATAAACTGAATGTATTGGCAGACGATCAGAACTAAAGTCAGACCCCTGTAGATTGCCACCTCTAATAATCACTGGGGAGACTGACTGAGGGAGTAGGAGACTGGGATTTGTGTTAAAGGCCAAGAGATAGGTGTCATCTGAGTCCTTGAAGAGACCTGTTAGGGTGTCCAAACCTGCAAGGTGGTTCTACCTAATTCTGATTAAAACCCTCAGCTTGCTTGTTGTGGTATTTTCATCATATTTATCCACCATCTCAGAAAATCCCCAAGTCACCATAAGATTTTAGATGCATTCAAACTACTATTAAAAAAAAAAAAAGTCCATGTAAATACAAGTTCAGGCTTGTCCACAACGCTCAGTCCCAGCAAATTCCAGTTTCAAAAGATGTCAGTCATCCTGTTGAGTGCAGTTTCCCATATGAAAAGTACAGAGGATACTCCTCTTCTTTTCCCAGCAGATTCCCACGTCCCAGTTACCCAATGGCTTGGGTTTCTGATGGAAAGAATGGGATCTAAAAGAGAGATGACTGTGCTGATGGATAGCTACTGGTAGACTGGAATATAAGATATCTGACCACACTCACTCACTCACATGAATGGGTACATGGGATAAGCTAAATCATGGAGCATGCTCGAGCTTGTTCCTCAAGAAAGCTCCAAGCCTTAGCCAAAGTGCTGTAAACAATACGGAGAGAAGGCATGTGAAGATTTAAAAATGGGCTCAGGCTCAGACTCACAGTGACACTTTATGCTCTTTGCATTTTCACTCCCTCCGGCTAGTTGATTTTTCTGCATTATTTCCCACTACGTAAGCAAACAAGTACCTGTGTGTAATGTCACATGTTGGAATTGGCTCACCTGAATCGGTGGTATGACAAGCTTGCTGGGGATGAGCACATAGTCAAGGATCAACTTATTCTTAAATTATCAATAAATGCTTTCTGCTTAATCTTCCTCTGCACATGCAGTGATTCAGGCCTGGATGACTTTTGGGAGCTCAGCGGTGATTCACGTGCTTATTCCTTGTTTTTGCTATTGTTTCTCTTTCAGTGAGTTCTCTGACTCTGAAGGTCACCACTGAAGGGTGAGAAGGTGGCAGCCCTCCTTCACCTCTGATGGGGATTGTTTGAACTCCTGTGGATGGCAGAGGAACTTAGCAATCAACTTTAACAGGGTGGGAAAACTTCCTATATGCATTTTCAAATATTTCTTCAGCTTTGTGTCATCATCACCTCTAGTGGGTTCAGAAGGATTTCTGGGATTGAGACCAAATTTGCATCAAGTAAAGAAGTCATCATTATCTCAGCTGGGCCTTGGTTCTTCCCCAGCATGCATCTGCCTCGGTGATGGTCCTGGGAATGCTGACGAATGCCTATGGCCTCCCAGAACGTACAGCAGCTGCCCTTAGCAGTTTAGAGCCGTACGCCAGACCTTTACAGCCAAAGGAAACCAAGGCTATTTCAGATACACATAAATTGCCTCCCATGTGGAGAAAGCAATAACTTTCAGCCTTCTTAGCAAATACGTTCAAGAACAGAGATGTTTTCTTGAAGTTTGTCTAATGCATTGTCCACAAAGCAGATGGTTACTCCATCTTTTACTTTACATCAGTAAAGATGCTATACCAATAAGAAAAAATTCTGGAATGGAAAAGATGGCCAAAGAGCCGGACAATAAGCTAGATGATACCATTTGAACTGAAAGATGTCAAAACCAAAACTGAGAGTTCCTGTCTTTTTGAGTGTCAAGGGAATTGAGGATTGGATTTGAATGCCAAGATCTCCTGCACAATTTTGTTTCCTGGCCCCATGAGATGAAATCAGAGTCATCTGGAATTGTTGGAAGCTTACAGGCACATTGCTGATCAGGAGCTTGTCCCCTTCCAACCAGGGAAATGTGTTCACAGTGCACAGTGAGTGCAAAAAATACACAGCCCAGCATTTCTTTCAACATCATTTCAGTTTGTGAATGTAGGCAGTTAATGATTTTTCCTTCCACTCTGCACTGTCTACCATTAACAATTCAGATCTTTAGAGAATTTTAAAACGTTATTTTTCATTTATATTTAACTGATGAACTCATGCTGGCAATCTGTAATCAGGAATTCAATATGGAATTATTGAGAGGTTATTTTTGAATTTTACCTCTTGCCCACAATCTACTTGAATAAGTAAGAGCATCAGAGGGTTTTTTTTAATTAACTATTAATCCAAAAATGCACATTGATAAAATCTTACAAATACCCAATGTTAGTGTTTGACTTTCTATAAAGATAACATTGGATAACCCAGCCTTAATCTATACTGTTCTAAGAGCAGGTTTTTAAACTCTGCAGATTCGTTATC